>CM070833.1:40821025-41123332 GCA_036326025.1 Chrosomus eos
AGCCCGGCTAAAGACCCTACGGCCCGCGGTGGAGCGGTGAACGAAGAGGAGAGTTCCAGAGGCGAGGAGAAGCCCGGCAAAGGCCCTACGGCCAGCGGTGGAGCGGTGAACGAAGAAGGAGAGTTCAGAGGCGAGGAGAAGCCCGGCCAAAGGCCCTACGGCCCAGCGGTGGAGCGGTGAACGAAGAGAGAGTTCAGAGGCGAGGAGAAGCCGGCTAAAGACCCTACGGCCCGCGGTGGAGCGGTGAACGAAGAGGAGAGTTCCAGAGGCGAGGAGAAGCCCGGCTAAAGGCTCTACGGCCGCGGTGGAGCGGTGAACGAAGAGGAGAGTTCCAGAGCGAGGAGAAGCTCGGCTAAAGGCCCTACGGCCCGCGGTGGAGCGGTGAACGAAGAGGAGAGTTCCAGAGGCGAGGAGAAGCCCGGCCAAAGGCCCTACGGCCAGCGGTGGAGCGGTGAACGAAGAAGAGAGTTCCAGAGGCGAGGAGAAGCCCGGCCAAAGGCCTACGGCCCGCGGTGGAGCGGTGAACGAAGAAGAGAGTTCCAGAGGCGTGGAGAAGCCCGGCCAAAGGCCCTACGGCCGCGGTGGAGCGGTGAACGAAGAGAGAGTTCCAGAGGCGAGGAGAAGCCCGGCCAAAGGCCCTACGGCCAGCGGTGGAGCGGTGAACGAAGAAGAGAGTTCCAGAGGCGTGGAGAAGCCCGGCTAAAGGCCTACGGCCAGCGTGGAGCGGTGAACGAAGAGGAGAGTTCCAGAGGCGAGGAGAAGCCCGGCCTAAAGGCTCTACGGCCCGCGGTGGAGCGGTGAACGAAGAGGAGAGTTCCAGAGGCGAGGAGAAGCCCGGCCAAAGGCCCTACGGCCAGCGGTGGAGCGTGTGAACGAAGAGGAGAGTTCCAGAGGCGAGGAGAAGCCCGGCTAAAGGCTCTACGGCCCGCGGTGGAGCGGTGAACGAAGAGAGAGTTCCAGAGGCGAGAGAAGCCCGGCCAAAGGCCCTACGGCCAGCGGTGGAGCGGTGAACGAAGAAGAGAGTTCCAGAGGCGAGGAGAAGCCCGGCTAAAGGCTCTACGGCCCGCGGTGGAGCGTGTGAACGAAGAGGAGAGTTCAGAGGCGAGGAGAAGCCCGGCTAAAGGCCTACGGCCAGCGGTGGAGCGGTGAACGAAGAGGAAGTTCCAGAGGCGAGGAGAAGCCCGGCAAAGGCCCTACGGCCAGCGGTGGAGCGGTGAACGAAGAGAGAGAGTTCCAGAGCGGAGGAGAAGCCCGGCTAAAGGCCCTACGGCCCGCGGTGGAGCGGTGAACGAAGAGGAGAGTTCCAGAGGCGAGGAGAAGCCCGGCCAAAGGCTCTACGGCCGCGGTGGAGCGGTGAACGAAGAAGAGAGTTCCAGAGGCGAGGAGAAGCCCGGCCAAAGGCTCTACGGCCAGCGGTGGAGCGGTGAACGAAGAGAGAGTTCAGAGGCGAGGAGAAGCCCGGCTAAAGGCCTACGGCCCGCGGTGGAGCGGTGAACGAAGAGGAGATTCCAGAGGCGAGGAGAAGCCCGGCTAAAGGCCCTACGGCCAGCGGTGGAGCGGTGAACGAAGAAGAGAGTTCCAGAGGCGAGGAGAAGCCCGGCCAAAGGCCTACGGCCACGGTGGAGCGGTGAACGAAGAGGAGAGTTCCAGAGGCGTGGAGAAGCCCGGCTAAAGGCTCTACGGCCAGCGGTGGAAGCGGGTGAAACGAAGAGGGAGTTCCAGAGGCGAGGAGAAGCCCGGCTAAAGGCTCTACGGCCGCGGTGGAGCGGTGAACGAAGAAGAGAGTTCCAGAGGCGAGGAGAAGCCCGGCTAAAGGCTCTACGGCCAGCGGTGGAGCGGTGAACGAAGAGGAGAGTTCCAGAGGCGAGGAGAAGCCCGGCTAAAGGCTCTACGGCCCGCGGTGGAGCGGTGAACGAAGAGAGAGTTCCAGAGGCGAGGAGAAAGCCCGGCCAAAGGCCCTACGGCCAGCGGTGGAGCGGTGAACGAAGAGGAGAGTTCCAGAGGCGAGGAGAAGCCGGCTAAAGGCTCTACGGCCCGCGGTGGAGCGGGTGAACGAAGAAGAGAGTTCCAGAGGCGAGGAGAAGCCCGGCCAAAGGCCCTACGGCCAGCGGTGGAGCGGTGAACGAAGAAGAGAGTTCCAGAGGCGAGGAGAAGCCCGGCTAAAGGCTCTACGGCCAGCGGTGGAGCGGTGAACGAAGAGAGAGTTCCAGAGGCGAGGAGAAGCCGGCCAAAGGCCCTACGGCCAGCGGTTGGAGCGGTGAACGAAGAAGAGAGTTCCAGAGGCGAGGAGAAGCCCGGCCAAAGGCTCCTACCGTGTCGGGGTCCCAGAGGGGTGGAAGCGGCAAGCTGGACGATACGTGAAGAAGAGAGATTCCAGAGGCGAGGAGAAGCCCGGCCAAAGGCTCTACGGCCCGCGGTGGAGCGGTGAACGAAGAAGAGAGTTCAGAGGCGATGAGAAGCCGGCTAAAGCCTACGGCCCCGGTGGAGCGGTGAACGAAGAGAGATTCAGAGGCGAGGAGAAGCCCGGCTAAAGACCTACGGCCCAGCGGTGGAGCGGTGAACGAAGAAGAGACTTCCAGAGGCGAGGAGAAGCCCGGCAAAGGCCCTACGGCCAAGCGGTGGAACGTGGTGAACGAAGAGAGAGTTCAGAGGCGAGGAGAAGCCCGGCCAAAGGCCTACGGCAAACGGTGGACGGTGAACGAAGAGGAGAGTTCCAGAGGCGAGGAGAAGCCCGGCCAAAGGCCCTACGGCCAGCGGTGGAACGGGTGAACGAAGAGAGAGTTCCAGAGGCGGAAGGAAAGCCCGGCTAAAGGCCTACGGCCAGCGGTGGAAACGGTGAACGAAGAGGAGAGTTCCAGAGGCATGGAGAAGCCGGCTAAAGCCTCTACGGCCCGGGTGGAGCGTGTGAACGAAGAGGAGAGTTCCAGAGCGAGGAGAAGCCCGGCCAAAGGCCCTACGGCCAGCGGTGGAGCGTGTGAACGAAGAGGAGAGTTCCCGAGGCGAGGAGAAGCCCGGCTAAAGGCTCTACGGCCCGCGGTGGAGCGCGGTGAACGAAGAAGAGAGTTCCAGAGGCGAGGAGAAGCCCGGCTAAAGGCCTACGGCCGCGGTGGAGCGGTGAACGAAGAGGAGAGTTCCAGAGGCGAGGAGAAGCCCGGCTAAAGGCTCTACGGCCAGCGGTGGAGCGGTGAACGAAGAGGAGAGTTCCAGAGGCGAGGAGAAGCCCGGCTCAAAGGCTCTACGGCCCGCGGTGGAGCGGTGAACGAAGAGGAGAGTTCCAGAGGCGAGGAGAAGCCCGGCTCAAAGGCTCTACGGCCAGCGGTGGAGCGGTGAACGAAGAAGAGAGTTCAGAGGCGAGGAGAAGCCCGGCCTAAAGGCCTACGGCCAGCGGTGGAGCGGTGAACGAAGAGGAGGAGTTCCAGAGGCGAGGAGAAGGCCCGGCTAAAGGCTCTACGGCCCGCGGTGGAGCGGTGAACGAAGAGGAGAGTTCAGAGGCGAGGAGAAGCTCGGCTAAAGGCCTACGGCCCGCGGTGGATCGGTGAACGAAGAGGAGAGTTCAGAGACGAGGAGAAGCCCGGTTAAAGGCTCTACGGCCCGCGGTGGAACGGTGAACGAAGAGGAGAGTTCAGAGGCGTGGAGAAGCCCGGTTAAAGGCTCTACGGCCCGCGGTGGAGCGGTGAACGAAGAGGAGAGTTCAGCAGAGCGAGGAGAAGCCCGGCCAAAGGCTCTACGGCCGCGGTGGAGCGGGTGAACGAAGAGAGAGTTCAGAGGCGAGGAGAAGCCCGGCTAAAGGCTCTACGGCCCGCGGTGGAGCGGTGAACGAAGAAGAGAGTTCAGAGGCGAGGAGAAGCCCGGCAAAGGCTCTACGGCCAGCGGTGGAGCGGTGAACGAAGAGAGGAGAGTTCAGAGGCGAGGAGAAGCCCGGCTAAAGGCTCTACGGCCGCGGTGGAGCGGTGAACGAAGAGGAGAGTTCCAGAGGCGAGGAGAAGCCCGGCCAAAGGCTCTACGGCCGCGGTGGAGCGGTGAACGAAGAGGAGAGTTCAGAGGGTGTAGGGCTGTAGGAGATCTGAAAGGTGGAGCGAGTTTATGGAGAGATGTGTCAGTGAGGAGAATTTAAATTAAATCCGGGATTTGATAGGAAGCCAGTGTAGCTGTCGGAGTGATGGGGTGATGTTGAACAGATGGAGTCCGGGTTATGATACGAGCTGCAGAATTCTGAATCAGCTGGAGTTTATGAAGAGGTTTGTGGGGCAAACCAGATAAAAGAGCAGTGATCAATGCGGGAGGTGACAGCGAATGAACAATAGCAGAACTACGCGGCATGAGAAATGGACAAAGGCGGGCAATATTGCGGACATGAAAATAACAAGACTTGGTTATGTTATTAATGTGAGCTTCTAATGAAACGGTGCTGTTGAAGATGACCCCCAAGCTCCTAACCTGGCGGGAAGGAGAAACGGAAGAACCGTTGAAGGATAAAGATAAACTGCAGGACCTGGAGAGTAGAATATGTGCCAATAAGGAGTACTTCAGGACCCGAGGACAGACCCTTGGGGGACACCACAGCAGCAGAAGACATTTCTTTAGTTGTTCAAACTGTGTACGGTTTGAAAGGTAAGAAGTGCACCAGGCATAAGTATACCAGTGATACCAATGTAGGAGAAACAGTTCAAGAGAATATTGTGTGAAATTGTTTGGAAAGCTCAGATAAAGATAAGCAAGAACAGAACAGCACATTCACAGAACGTTACTCTCACTAGAGCGGTTTCCGAACGAAACCTTGACAGAAATAGCCCTCACAGTTATTATAGTGGAGGTGATCACGAGCCTGTGCTGACGCTGCTTTTCAAGAGTTTCTGAAATAAATGGAAGATTTGAGACGGGACAGAAATGATTTAGATAGTTAGAGTCTGCACCACGTCTCTAAAGTCAGACACGAGTACTGGAGTAACCATCCCTATACAGGATTCACTCAGAACTGAACGTTCATGCACTCAACAACACTGCAAACACACACAAACACACACTGCAAACACACACAGCAAACACACACACACACACACACACACACACACACAGCAAACACACACAGCAAACACACACTGCAAACACACACTGCAAACACACACAGCAAACACACACAGCAAACACACACAGCAAACACACACTGCAAACACACACTGCAATGTAGTCAAGTAAATATATTGCTGTAATCAACACTTTTAAAGGGGTGGTTGATTGCGATTTCACTTTTTTCATTTTAAATAGTGTGTAATGTTGCTGTTGGTGCATGAATATTATCTGCAAAGTTGCAGCGCTGAAAGTTCAATATAAGCAGAGATATCGTCTTTTAAAAACCAGGAAGTGTAAATGGGTAGTTGACGTGACGTGGCCTTTTCACCGTCACAGAAGATAAAAAATAATTTATTTCACATTTTCATCATTTAGAATACTGTAAATGGTTAAACATTTTCCTGTTTTACATGAATTTGTTATTTTAATACCAGAGTTATTTTTTATTTTTGTACAACTTTGAGCCAAATCTCAAAATTGTCCTATGGTGTGACGGGGGACAACATTATTTCATAAATATTAACTTTTATAAATAAAGAAAATAATGTTTAAACATCTTAATGGACACTCCTGGCATATTTGTGCAAGTGTCTATTTCACTAAGTGGCCATCACTTTTCCTATACATACTTTTCTAAAAGTATGGGAATTTCATAAAGTTTGTCACAGAAAAAAATGTCCTTTGGTGTTACGCAATAACCTGATATTATGTTGGGCAATATCATGGCCAACTAAATTTAGTTGAAAGACCCCATTCAAGGTCATGTGACTGAAGACCCCTATGAAGCCCATGGGCAGTGCACATAGTAAGTATTTCTCTCAGAATTGTTCAAATATTTAACTATGTTTTCAGACCACTGAAGTTGTTAAGTTTTTTTGTCCTTTGGTGTGACACCACTAAATTAAATTTTTTTATTCAAATTTGTATTTTTAACAGCAGGACTATGTAATATTATGCAAATGTATCATGCCAATTGCTAATGACAGTTAAGCTAGCATTAGCATGGTTATTAACATGCCACAAAAGCTCAAATGTCCTTTTGGGTGACAGGAAATGTCCTTTGGTGTGACAAGGAAAATGTCCTTTGGTGTGACAGGGGCCTTTGGCCTTGTCACACCATAGGACACAGATGTCACACAATAGGACAAGACCTCCTTAAGAAGCCATTAAAACAAATAGATAAAGTTTGTTAACATACTTTTCATTCTTTTTTTTACCAGTTTTGATGATTTTAAATTCAATAATGACTTACATTTTAATGTTTATTGACATTTTTTTGACATTACATAAAATGTTCTGAAGTGTTACTAAAACAACTATAATGTATGATGTAACAACTATAAACAAATATAAAGTACATAAATACAGTGCTACTACTTTATAATGCTACTTAACTTGTTTTAGAACAGACAGAACTGAGGGAGAGATGAGTGCAAAGAGAGGACCAGACAGTATAGGGAGCGAATTAAAAAGGATCCACAGAGAGAGGAGGCGATCCTAAGAGAACGACAGAGAAAGTAAATCAAACTGAAATGTTGCCATATACATCATATACATCTTAAAATAATTCAGGGATCTTGCTGAGTGACTAAACGACTGCTTATTGTTCAGTATCAGAATAGACCTGTGTGAGGTTCAGGTTCAACAATAGTTACATAATAAGCTTGTTATTACAGAATAATAATCTATATTCAGGGCTCGAAATTAACTTTTTTACTTGGTAGCACTGGTGCTCCCAACTTCAAAAAGTCAGGAGCACCAGCAAAAATTTAGGAGCACCACAACTACAAATTATATATTAACAGATTTCATTTCACTGGGGCTTTACACATCCTGTGGCCAAGATTTGAAATTTGGTATTCTGGCTCTAACATCTCACCCCGATGATATTGGCACATGATTTGTCATTTGCATACGTCATGTTAATCGCAACTCCGTTCTTTTCCCATGAGCTGCAACATTGGTTTAAATTGAGTGAAGGCAAGCTCTTCTTTGGCGATGGTGTATGCGTTTGACGTATAATAAGCTCTGCCAATAGAGCGGAACGACCAGCAGCATCCTGCCGATTAAAAGCCATAATAATCGAACCTGATGAACCTGATATTATGACTTTGATTGGCACTCTATTGCTATTAATATGCTGTATTAATATTTGTTAATCTTAGTTAATAAAAAGTTCAGCTGTTCATTGTTCGTTCATGTTACTTCACAGTGCTAACAAATAAATAACAATTATTTCAATAATGTAGACTATTAGTAGCCTAAATGTTGAAATTAACATTAACAATGGTTAACAAATTAACAAAGTGCAGTTTATTAATAGTACATGTAATGTAGTTAACTAGAATTTAATAAATGGAACATTAAATTGTAAAGTGTTACCGATTTGTTATACACAGATTCAGACGTCTCGTGAGTTCAGTGTTTAAAGTGAATCGGTTCAAATGAGTCATTAGTTCGCGAATCGGACGTGTCATTAGTGGACGTGTTGTAGCCTACGGCACAGGTTGTGTGATTATCCCGGCAGTTTAGCACAATTCACACTACGCAGTAATTCAGGAGAAAAGTCTTCCGCCCTTTTTCTATCGTGCCAAATGGTTTTGATTAATGCGCGAGGGAGAGAAGACAGCGCTCGTGTTGTTTGAAGACGTGAGAGAGTGCGCGCGGCCGGGGAGATGCGCCCTGTCAAGCTCCTACATCACTCATCGATCAAATAAGGCTTTGGCGGCCGCCAAAAAAAATGAATGCAGGAAAAACCCTGGATTGGTTATATAACGTTGGATAGAATGATGGTCCGGCCATCGCGTATCAGCGCACAAGGTACACACTGTGAAGTAATTTGCAAACGTTTTTTTTTTAAAGGAATGAAAACAGGTCGCACCACAACCATTATTTGCACTCGCACAAATGCTCCCAAATATATTTTTAGGTCGCACAGATTAAATTTCAGGAGCATATGCGACCAAAATGGTCGCAATTTCGAGCCTTGATATTGTGTTTTATAAGAAATTGACAACATTTTAAGGGAAAACACAGTAGGTCATGAGTTCATAATTGAGTATACATTACATTAATTTCTCTGTTGATCCATTCATCTATATTCTATCATTATTTCAAACAGATATCATGAAAAGAAGGCACTCTGGGAATTGGCTACGTTCGACATTAAAGCACTAGGAAGGAAGAGACAAACTAAACTTATGCAAGGTTTTTAGGGATCAGAAGCCAAGTTTCCATCCACTCGTCAATGGAATTATCTGAAGTTCGGTAAAAAACTCATGTGAATAAAGCTGGTGAAAGTGTGTTTCCATCAGCGGCTTTAAAGCGGATATAAACCTGTGTGTAATGACGTCACATGCTGTTTTGCGATCAAACTGGTATATCGAATTGATTTGAGACATTTTAAGGTGTTTCCATTCATTTTCGCACAACATTCAAGCCAACATTTTGTGAACAAAGTTTTCTAGACAAAATGGGCCGCGCCGTAATAACGTTCCATCAGCGTTTATCGCATAAGCCGTATATCCATCAAGATAAAATCCCATGAGACCGAACGCATTTCATTTGAATCGATATTCATGAAATTCAATCGAATTTCACTGTTTCCATAAGGCATTTTTCATTCGATATCACTTAATGCGGATAAACACGTGTGGATGGAAACATAGCTAGTGTTTCCTTATTGATGGATCTACAAGTATCAAAGTTACTTTTGGTGTGATATGTTTTGCAGTTTATATTGCTGAAAAATAAAAACAAATGTCCTCCTTTATAATTGTTACAATAAACACTTTATATTCTGACTCTTTTTATTCAATGACTATCTTTGTCCTTTGGTCTGACGTTTTGTCCTATGGTGTGACAAACATAAAACAACGGAAAATATACTTATTTTAAAATATCTTTTTAAAAAAAGAGTCAAGTTTGGCATTAGGGGAGTTTCAATAATATCTCCTCTTAGATGGGTACAATTTCAAACAGTTTTGTAAGGTTGGCGAAAAAGTTTCACTGACATTCGTAGGGAAAAGTTTATCAAGTTCATCTATTCATGGTGAAAATGGTTTTAATTTGTACTTTCATGTAAAATAAATATCACTTTCATAAAAAAATGTTTTAATAATGTGAACAATTCTCTCAAGTATTTTTTTTATGTTATTTAATATAATTTCTTAATACTTTTTAAATGTCACACCATAGGACACATTTACAGTAGTGTTGAGTGAAAACGTGAAAAAAATATGTGAAGTCATTGACAAAATGAGTGAGTAACCACTACTATTTTCTGAAACTGCAGTTTTCATACTCCATAAATATATGTATTTTTTCTTAAAAAGTTATGTTTTCCAAAAAAAGTACTTTTCCATTTGTCAACTACCCAAATGCCTACAAAAACGACTCGATTGGGACTACAGCTGGGTTTTAGACGTCACTAACCCATACATTTGCATCAACCCTCCCTCCGGAATACGCAAAAAAGGGTCATGGCCATATTTCTGCTGCTTTGCCGAAGAGGAAGGTTACAGGGGAGAGCTAGCCATGCCGTCAAGAGTGTGTTATTTTCACCCAGCTGTCAGGTCCTCTGTGTTCGGGCTTCCTACGGACGCTTTAGTTAGTCAACATGGCTACAATATATGTTTGATAATGTTTCTGACGATTACAATCGTAATTTAGCTCTTTGTGCGGCACATTTCACTGAAGACAGCTTCCTGAATCTCCAACAATTCAATGCCGGATTCCACAAGAAACTATTGCTAAAACCTGAAGCTGTTCCAACGCTAAAACCAGATGCAGCAGTTGTTGGGCCACAACCTGTAAGTAAGACTTCATAATTTTAAACGTATTTATATAATTTTAGACGTAATGGTTTCGTTTTTATCAAGGACGTAAACAAATGCCAGCGCTGGTTATGCTATTTCGTGTTTCTATGGCAAACGTGTACAAACATTTTGGGCCTGAATTTGTAATCATATAGATTTTGCAAATGTATTTGCCATGTATAGCTACTTTATGATGTAATTTTTTGATTTGATCATGAACGTGATCGATGTCAATAGTGTTTGTTTATAGTAGCCAGTTATATCGATCGTTTAGCTATTTTGTTAATAGCTGTATGTGTGTGTGTGTGTGTGCAAACGGTTGTTCATTATATCTATAAAACAATAACTTTAAAAAACTGCATTACTCATGTAATCATTTGTATTAAATGTTTAATCAAGATAAAAACGTATCTCAAAAAGCTAACAAGCAGCAGTAGCATTTTCAATTATAACAGGGTATCAAACTTCTTATGTAATAATAAAAGAATAGAATAATAATAATAATTCAAAAACGTACCATTCAGAAACGTTTTGTAACAGCCGTGTTTGTGGAGGTTCTGCTTGACTCTCTTCATCGCTGCTTTCTGGGTCTGATTCTGGCTCAAACTGATACGGCAGTAGTATTATTTACATTAACCGAAGCACATGAGACTCACGCCCGTAAAGGCAAAGGGCTTGGCGGTTCCGGACAACGTGCGCTATACGCAGTTTAGCCAATCACAACACACCGGCCCAAACTAACCAATCTGAGCCCACTGCCTGTTTCTGAGGGAGTGGTTTCATAGAATCAGGAAGTCAACCGGTCGTTCAAATGACAGAGGAGAAAGAGGCTTACAATAAAGGTGAAATTTATGAAAAATAAGACTTTAAAAAAAAGAAAAACCATGAATACATGTTATATTGCACCCCATAAACACAATCATGCAAAGATAAAAGCAGTAAACCACCCCTTTAACTGTTCAATCGTGGCAACTGTTATCATAATCATCATTATATTACTGATGAATTCTGTGTGACGCATCACTATCATAATCCTCCAGACCAGCAAACACACACACACACAACACACACACACACACACACACACCACACACACACACACACACACACACACACACACACACACACACACACACAGCTGTGATTGTTACAAACACTGCATCATTAAAGCTGCATTTCCCAGCATCCTTGTGTTCAGAAAACAGTCACTTTCAAGACCAGAGTGGGCAATGAACTAACTGTGCTCTCACACACACACACACACACACACACACACACACACACACACACACACACACACACACTGCTGCTCACACAGGCGTCAGTGAGCGGAACAATCATGCACTTGTGTGTGTGTGTGTGTGTGTGTGTGTGTGTGTGTGTGTGTGTGTGTGTGTGTGTGTGTGTGTGTGTGTGTGTGTGTAGCAGCTGAACACATCACACACACATGAATCTGTCAGTGAATACACAATCATCACAGATGACAGCCAGTGAACATGCGCAACACACACTGACACACACACACCACTGACACACACACACACACACACACACACACACACACTGATGTTCATGTACAGTAACGGCTGGTGTGATACAGTGAACACACACACACACACACACACACACACACTGAAGGGCCACTAAACTGGAACACTTACTACATCATAATCATATTCATTGAAACACGCTGCATTAATCACACTAATGAAGATCTGAGGTGATGTGATATGATCAAATATGAACAGGTCAGAGTTCAGCTGGATCCACCAATCAGAAGCAGTCGGTGACTAAACAGATAGTTGTGATCCTCAAATCTGATTGGCTGCACTGTTTGTGTTACTGACTTATTGAACTGTTGTATAAAAGCAATATGACTCCCATAATCACAAACATCAGTCATGTGATCCTCTACGGCCCAATCACAGTTGTGATGGTGATACTGTATGAGTCACAAGTATAACAAGCCTGATTTTATCCTATATGTGTGTGTGTGTGTGTGTGTGTTGTGTGTGTGTGTGTGTGTGTGTGTGTGTGTGTGTGTGTGTGTGTCACTGTAAAACTAATGTAAGGTTGATCAGCTGAAGGCGAATGCGGATTATGAAGTGTTCAGACCTCCACTCACGGGAACGCGCATCTGTGTGTGTACTCACATCTGAATCATGATGTCGTTCAGATAAACCCCGTCCACTAAAGTCATAAACTCCGACAGATGAGAGCCATCCGAGAGGAGCCGAGAGACAGTCTTCACCTGCAAACACACACACATGAACGCGCAGCACACACACACACACACACACATGATCTGATGAAGCGCGCGCTCACCCAGCACACCAGAGGAGACTGCAGAAAATCCTCCAACAAAGCCGTGAAAACCTCCTCCATCGTGTCCGTCGTGTGGGAATAAAGCGGGAGAGTTCTGAGAAGGAGTGTGTTTATAACGCGCTCATTCTGTCGACATTCGCGTATTATTCCTCCAGATCCCGCAGCAGGAGTGAGGGAGAATCCTGCAGTTGCGAGCCCGATCCCCGAGCCCGAACCCCGGCTCTCTGAGAGGAAACCCCGCGCTTAGACCGGCGGCGCGAACTCTCCCTTCATCCCGAGAGAAAAGCCGTTGTTTTCCGTTAGATTCTCCGTGACGTGTCGAGCTTCCAGCGGGAACTGTGCGGGGCGCGTCGAGCGCGCGTGTGTGTGTGTGTGTGACTGAAACAAAGCGCCGCCTGTACTACAGCAAACACACTACCGAGGGCACTGATTTACTGCACACTTCCGCCACACACACCGGGGGTCACCAGATGGGTTTAGTTTGACTCTGTATTCCTCTACTGTAAATTCAATATAAAGAAAGTATAATAAAATATAAAATGAATGTGAATGACACGCCCGCAGCGCACTACACTATAGGCTGCACTAATAAACAGCGACTGGAATGGATAAACGCGAGTATGCGAAATGACCTGTCCAGTTATCATTCATCTCAGACATAAATACCGCATTTGTATTTCATTCATAGGTAACTTACTGTATAACGGCTGATACACACTGCATACTGTATGCCATTGCGAACACGCCCACTGTGCGCCCGATGCTCCCTTACTAGGCGACATCCGGAGGGAGGAAGTACAGCCTGGACACACTGACTGAGTTTGAGACACACACACACACACACACACACACACACACACACACACGATTGTGAAATAATGAACCGTTATAAACCGACATGGAGAAAATAACGAAGCAGCGCGCGCCCTCAGTACAGTAGCCTATTATTATAATAAAACAAAATAGATTAATTGACCATATGTGTATAAGCTCTTAATTGTCAAATATGAATCATTAGTGACATCTCGTGGCTTCAAGCAAATGGTTTACATTTTTATTTACTGACTCCGAGTCACGTGGAAGCCCATCCGCCACATAAATAAAAATGCTTTTGTAAATCATAAATTCTAAAGTAGCTAAATATTTTGTCGTAAAATTTGCAATTATGACAGAAATTATTAAGTAGAAATTATGACTTGCAAAAAGTTAAAGTTTAGCCTTATGGACCATTTTCCACAGTAATGACACGTTTTAACGGTCATCCTATCGAAAATCTTTTATATATTTTTTTTTAATGTAGGCTATGTACATTTATAACACCCCACATAACAATTTTTGGTTCCCAGAACGTTCTCAGAACGTTAGATTTTGGTTCCCAGAACGGTCCGTGTACGTTGCGTTCATTCGTTTTTCGATTTAATATTGAAAGTAGAAAAAGGAGAAAACGGCTCATTTATTCATTTTTCGTTTTTCCAAAAAAAAATTAAAATGAGAATTCGGCTTGATTTTTATATTTTTATGTTCAGGGATAGAAAATGGAAAAATGGCTTAAATATCCGATTTCCACGTGTGGGCGCGCATGAAACGCCCCTTTCCTGCTGATTGGTCAACCTAAGATCAACGCTTTCGGTTCTTCCACAGTCATCCGCTGCTGGACGGATTCTTAAAGTGTTTATTACAAATAAACTCTCTCTCATCCAACAACCGGACTAATGCTTGACACAAATCACGCTGGGCAGGGCCGGTTTTCTTCTTGATAGGCATGGATTCGACAATCTACACTAGAGAAATATTAGCTGATTATTTCAGAAATATTATGAAGATTATCTCGCATCTGCACCCACATGACCCATCATTAGCCTACTTGGTGACCCACTGACAGCGCGCAGACCAGTATCCATTTAAGTGTAAATATGCAGCAGTCATAACTATTATTTTAGACTGCACATTGAGTTTTGGACAAGGGATGAAGCTGAAATATAATAGATATGAAAATGTCACAGCGCATCTATTTTGGTTGTTATTCTATTAGTTTTTGTTGTTGTTATTGTTTGTTTTTCATAGCTTTCATAGCTTATATAATCATTTTTACCTTTGCAAGGGCAATTATTCTAATATTTTTTAAATATAGGCTATTTGACATCGTTTATAAAAAAAAATGGAAATTGAATCGACAAATTCATTTAGAATAATAAGACAATAAGCTGTTACCAATCAAATTAAATTAGTATCAACCAAAGAAGCTGCATCTGAATTCTGAAGTGGCATGTATACCTATTACTATTAACTGTTTAAAGCTGCTCAGAGGATTTACACAGTAATTACAATTACATAGTATTATGATATTAAAGTTTGAAATATAATATTTTGAATAGCCTTTTTAAATATTAAATTAATGACAGAATGAAACAATATTATAAGAGTTAGACCCCCAGTAGGTGGCAGCACGTAACTGTCTTAATAGTCAGTCAGTGAGTCATTCACTCCACCGATTCGTTCAAAACGCTGATTCATTCATGAACCAATTGGCTGTTTATGGGACATTGAATCATTCACTCAACCGTTTTGTTCAAAGAATCGAGTTCAAGTGAGTCAGCCGAGTATTTTTTTGGCACGTAGAGAAGAAAACCCTTTCTAGTCCCTGCCCAACGCGATTTGTGTCAAAGAATCCGTCCAGCAGCGGAGGACTGTTATTCTGTGGAAACTGTTAAACTGTGGAAGAACTGAAAGAATGAATGATTCAATTTCCCATATACAGCCAATTGGTTCATGAATGAATCAGCGTTTTGAACGAGTCGGTTGAATGAATAACTCACTGACTGACTATTAAGACAGTTACGTGCTGCCACCTACTGGGGGTCTAACTCTCATATAAGTATTGTTTCATTTTGTCATTAATTTCATATTTAAAAGGCTATTCAAAATATTATATTTAAAATATTAATATCATAATACTATGTAATTGTAATTACTGTGTAAATCCTCTGAGCAGCTTTAAACAGGTAATAGTAGGCTAAATAGGTCTACATGCCAGTTCAGAATTCAGATGCAGCCTCTTTGGTTGATACCATAGACTGTAAAAAAAGATACTAATTTAAATTGATTGGTAACAGCTTATTGTCTTATTATTCGAATTGAATTTAGTCGATTACATTTCCAATATTTTTTTATAAAAGATGACAAATAGCCTATATTTAAAAAATATTAGAATATAGGTAAACATGATTATAAGCTATGAAAGCTGTAAGCTATGAAAAACAAACAAACAACAACAACAAAAAAACGAATAGAATAACAACCAAAATAGATGTGCTGTGACATGGACACTAAATAATGCAATTTATATCTTTTCATATCTATCATATTTCAGCTTCATCCCTTGTCCAAAACTCAATGTGCAGTCTAAAATAATAGTTATGACTCCTGCATGTTTACACTTAAATGGATACTGGTCTGCGCGCTGTCAGTGGGTCACCAAGTAGGCTAATGATGTGTCATGTGATAATCGACATAATATTTCTGAAATAATCAGCTAATATTTCTCTAGTGTAGATTGTCGAATCCATGCCTATCGAGAAGAAAACCGGCCCTGCCCAGCGCGATTGGTGTCAAGCATTAGTCCGGTTGTTGGATGAGAGAGAGTTTATTTGTAATAAACACTTTAAGAATCCGTCCAGCAGCGGATGACTGTGGAAGAACTGAAAGCGTTGATCTTTGATTGACCAATCAGCGGAAAGGGGCGTTTCATGCGCGCCCACACGTGGAAATCGGATATTCAAGCCATTTTTCCATTTTCTATCCCTGAACATAAAAATATAAAAATCAAGCCGAATTCTCATTTTTTTTATTTTTTTGGGAAAACGAAAAATGAATAAATGAGCCGTTTTCCCATTTTTCTACTTTCAATATTAAATCGAAAAATGAATGAACGCAACGTACACGGACCCAGAACGTTATTTTTTTTATGGTTTGTTTTTGGTTAGCCAGGAAAGTTTTCTTAACGTTCTCAGAACGTTTGTTTTTGGTTCCCAGAACGTTTGTTTTTGGTTCTCAGAAAGTTAGTTTTTGGTTCCCATAAAGTTCTAAGAACGTTCGTTTTTAGTTCCCAGAACGTTCGTTTTTGGTTCCCATAAAGTTAGTTTTTGGTTCTCAGAACGTTAGTTTTTGGTTCTCAGAATGTTAGTTTTAGGTTCTCAGAACGTTCGTTTTTGGTTCTCAGAACGTTAGTTTTTGGTTCTCAGAAAGTTACTTTTTGGTTCTCAGAAAGTTAGTTTTTGGTTCTCAGAAAGTTAGTTTTTGGTTCCCAGAACGTTAGTTTTTATGGTTTGTTTTAAGGTAGCCAGTAAAGTTTTCTTTACGTTCAACAACAATTTTTTTTTTTTACTTTAATAAAATACAACAGTAAATCTATAAATAATCAACCTGTACAGTCCATGTTTTTGCCGATTCATTGTTTAAAAACACACACACAAAAAAACACAATCATGGATTGATGGCTATGCATCACATTCAAAACATGAGCAAAAGGCTAGTGGTTAAAATAACTTTATTTTAAGATGAGAAAAACAATCAGACTCACATTCCCTCAGGCTCACTATGTGTAGTAATATAATTCTATACTGCTACTCACTGAGCATCTTCTGGCAACAAAGTAATGTCCATAAGATAATACAAGTCATGAGTTTAAAGTCATGTTCAGTTAAACAGACAAATTTATGCTATCCTTCAACTTTTCTAAAGGGCAAGTTTGCAGATTTTCAACCCGCTATTGTTACTATGTTGGTAATATGTAAATGAACAATGCTTACTCTTTCTCTGAGTTAGGTGTACTGAGATATTCCTGTTTATGTGTCAGCAAAACTGTCATGCAAACCTTCCCTTACCTTTCCCGGTTTCACAGAAAAGGCTTAAGTGCCAGACTAAAATGCATGTTAAAACTGTCTTAACTGGAAGCAACTTGCACTGACATATCTTAAAATATTTCAGTGCCATTGTTTTGTCTTAAGGTGCACAGCAGTAATGTTTTTTTTTCTAAAGTACATTTTAAAAAGATACTAATTTAACTAAGGCCTAATCCTGGCTTAATCTAAACCCTGCCTGTAAAACCGGGCCAATGCAATATAAGGATAATATCTGGCAGTTTTGTATGTCCATCTATAACGTTAGTTGTCATCATCTGAAGTCTTTAAGAGTGTTGGTGTCATTAGAAGTCTTCACAAGTAAGGCTGGATCCAAACTGGAGCTGCTGCAATCTCTAGTAAACTTGCTGAGCATCCTGAGATAGAAACAGGGAAACAACAGGAGAAAGATTAGCATAGCTGCTGTCATATTATTTCAGGCAAAAGATGATCATGTGCACTTTTTACCATTTCATCACATATAACTGTAGTGCAAGATTATAAGATGTGTTAATTGAATGCTTGGATAAAGAGATGTGTTTTTAATCTAGATTTAAATAAGGATTGTGTTTCTGGTGAGTATTTTGTTGCTGCTGAAATCACAGAACATTTTTATCAATATTTATTAACCATTGATTGAGCTAACGTTAGTTTCAGCCGTGTAAGTGACGTCATCGATTAACAGTACTTTTAATTTTAAATACATAGCTGCTACTACGTTTTTAACTCACTTCCAATCAAAATCTTTACAAAACTAAAACCTCTCATCTACACATAAGATGCGATTAAAAGCCCAAACATTCATAAACAAAAGCTCAAGCTATAAAGTTAGCCTTTTGTTACCTCTTCTAAAAACGGTTGAGATGCTAACGGATTTTTTCGAAGACAGTAAACTATTTCTATAAAGTAAATATTAAACAGAAGCGTGTCAATTACAAGTAAGAGAAGTGTCCATAACAGTTGTGTGTATTATTTGTGTGATTTTAGAGACTAAACTCACCTGAAAGCAGTGAAAATAACAGCGAGAGTCGGAGTTTTGCTGCTTGTCTGTTGCACTGGTGCCGCGCCGTTTCCATGGCAACTCATCTCCGCTCCAGTGTTTGAAGGCGACTCGAATGTTCACGCGCATGCGTCAAAGTCACGCAGCATTTACAAACATAAACATCTAGAATTAGAACCTTTGAATAAAAATCTCATTATTAAATCATGAATTTAAAACTTATTTTGAAGTTATATGACCCGTTCATAGGTCCAAATCACCACTCCAGGACGTGAAAGTGGGACAATTGTGGCACTTTTATAATTTCAGATTTTTTTATTATTGTTTATGTCAGTTTCACAATTTTTTTATTCAGTGCTTTCAGATTCTGTGAACGTTGTTTTATAAATAACCATTTATTACATAACCATTAGGGAACGTTCTGTAGAAGTTATTTTTGGGTAATTTAAAAGTAACCACCCTGCATCGTTCTGGGAACGTTGTTTTATAGTTGCAAAATAATAACTTAAAGTCGGCATGAAACGGAAGTTGAGATTGTCATTTTTTCCTTGTTGTGACGTATATTCGAGTGAAACGGCTTCTGAAATTTGAAAAAATGTAGGGCGGGGCTTGATTCCGTCCTTCGGGAATTGATTGGATCGTTGGAGGACACTGACACTGACAGGTTCTCTGAGAGGCTGTGCTCCGATAGCCGCACCCTCATCGGCTCTGGCCGCACCCTTTCGCCATGGCACGTGACCGAAAGAGAAGAGAGGTCATTTCGAGGGGGGAGGGAAGGGTAATGTATTTGATTAAAGATTATAAGGGTACATGAATTTTAAAAAAATAATGAAGTGTACAGATAAATCATTTATAACAAACACTACAATATTACATATAAAAAGAAGATTTCTCAAATTTGATTTCATGCCGACTTTAAAAATAACCATTAGGGAACGTTCTCTAGAAGTTGTTTTGAGGTTATTCTAAAAATAACCTTCATGCAACGTTCTGGGAACGTTGTTTTATAGTTGCAAAATAATAACTTAAAAATAACCATTAGGGAACGTTCTCTATAAGTTGTTTTGAGGTTATTCTAAAAATAACCTTCATGCAACGTTCTGGGAACGTTGTTTTGTGGTTGCAAAATAATAACTTAAAAATAACCATTAGGGAACGTTCTTTATAAGTTATTTTGAGGTTATTCCAAAAATAACCTTCATGCAACGTTCTGGGAACATTGTTTTATGGTTGCAAAATAACAACTTAAAAATAACCATTAGGGAACGTTCTTTATAAGTTATTTTGAGGTTATTCCAAAAATAACCTTCATGCAACGTTCTGGGAACGTTGTTTTATGGTTGCAAAATAACAACTTAAAAATAACCATTAGGGAACGTTCTTTATAAGTTATTTTTGGGTTATTTAAAAGTAACCACCCTGCGTCGTTCCGGGAACGTTGTTTTATGGTTACATAAAAATGAAACCTAAAAAGAACGTTCCCCTAACGTTAGTATTTGGTTCCCAAAAAAATAACCAAACGGGAACCAAAAACTAACATTAGGGGAACGTTCTGTGTTAACTGGGACTATAGCTACTTAGAATTGTATTACCTTTGGCTTTGAATCAAATTATATAAAACAAGTAAACGCTGTGGGAGTGACATTTGGCATCGGCCTTCTCTCTTTTGACTGTTATCAAACTCTCTATTTTCTCTTTTTTAAGTTGTGAAAACACTATTGTTGAGTTTTTCTTCTGGTATTTGAGCAAATGGGAACAAAAAAATATATGTAATGTATTCTCCCTTTCACCGCTATAGAAGTTTACCCAACTATGACGAGTTCCGCTTCTGAGAAACCCGGAAATGTGGAAAGGGTCAATATTCATATCTGCATTTATGAGTGATAGTTTAACAAAGCAACAGCTGGAGAACATAAATATTGTTAAGGACAAATGCACAGAGGTTGGGTTAGTCGCATCTCACACATTTTTCACAGCAAGTGTTGTCTGAGCAAGTCTGTATTTTATTAAAATATTAACACTGTGATAGAGATTTTTGATTACTCATTTAAAGATGAATCAATAGAAAAAAACAAAGATTATAAAAAGTTAGTTAGGCATTAAAGGGGTCATATAATGCCATTTTTGTACAAGTTAATATAATTCTTTAGGGTCTAAATTAAAAGTTTGCAATATACTTTAATGAAAAATTCTCATTAGTATTGTAAGAAAACACTTATTTTACCTGGTCAAAAACAGCTCTGTTTTAAGCAGAGGTGGGAGTAAGTCACACATGTGCAAGTCACAAGCAAGTCTCAAGTCTTAACCTTCGAGTCTCAAGCAAGTCCAAGTCAATTTTTTATAAAAGCAAGCAAGTCAAGTCAAGTCACTGCCTTATGTCAAGCAAGTCAAGTCAAGTCGTAGCTTGGGTCACAAGTCACTGGCAAGTCATACAAACGTTTGATGATTTCACTGAATTTATATATTAAAATAAGTTAAAACTACAGAAGTTGTGGACTATGGTTTTATTTGCAACATATATATTTTTTAAAATATACATTTCCACATACAGCTGAGTGGTTAATACAATAAAAATCTAAAAAATAAAAAATAAATACAATTTCAAACTACATAGCCTAAAATGTAAAAGTTACTACAATTAGGCCAACATTAAAGCATGAAAAAATAAATAAATATGCCTTAAACATTGCAGAAGACCATTAAAAGGTATAACAATTCACAATTCAAGTATAATGTTTCCTATGCCACCAAATGGCATTCTTCAACTGGCAATCCCCTTTATATAAGTTATATATTTTTAATTATGAAGTTAAAACCGCCAATAGGTGGCGCCAAATCACCGCCTTAATGTACGAGTCATAGAAGCATTCAAAACGGCAGATTCGTTCTGGAACTAAACAACTAGGTCACTGAATCACAAAAACGCTTAACTCTTTCTGTGGCTTGTTTGGAACTATTGCCATTGGAGAAATAGAGCAAAAACAGAGAATATTTGGAATATTTATGTCTAAAATGTCACATCACAATATTCACTCTTTGTTTACTGAACTGTTTTATAAAATCATCACATTTGCAATCGCGCCAATATTCTGGAAATATTTTTTGATATCATATGTTATAATTATGAAAATAACTAGGGCAATTTTTCCACCATTTGAATTTTGGGTGGTGCATATTAATTCTGCTGGCATTTTTTGCCATCAACCCCCTGATAACATCTAACCCTGCTTTAAGAGAAAATAACGACAAAACTAACAGTTTTCTTTGTTGTTTTTCGTCATTGGAAAGAACGACATTTTTGGCTTTAAAGCATGATTTAAAAAGAAATGTGGCAAATGTTATACAAAACATATGCCATCATAAATTATCATTTAAATATATCGACAACATTAAGCTACATTTGAAAACATGTGTATAAAGAGCCATGCTAGTTTGAGGAATATTCTCTCTAGATTTAAATATAGTCAAATTAAAGGTGCATACGAGGTCTCTGAGTTTTTGCAGAACTACACCCCCTCTGGCGATAAGCGAAACTGCAACCAGAGATGTGCACGCTCATGGAGCACACGCACACGCACGCTTGCACGAGCACGAGCTGTTCATAACCAAAGCAGCATCAGCCGCACACATCTTTTGTTTACAGTCATAATAATGTCTTCAGAGGTTATAAAGTTATAAATCTGCAAGTCATTTTAAATATATGAAAGGAAAGGCATTTGAGTAAATTACACACTTATGTGTGAGGGGAAAACGGGGGTAGAAGAAAACTTCAGTTTTTGTTTCCATTTATCTCCATGTTGAACTGTTTTATGCGTTTACTGTATCCACTTATGATTGTATTATTATGGAAACACGTTCATGAACAATTAAGTTATTAATTGTAAGCTTAAATAAAATCATTACATACACAGTTGGTCAACAAAGTACACCATTTCAGGTAATAAACAATTCAAATGGCACTATATCCCTTTCATAACAAGTAGTTATAGGAACTTAGTTATAGGAACTGTCCACTTCTAACAGTTCTAAGAACGAGCTCCCCAACTCGGTTGCTGTTTGCGGTCGCACTGGCCAGTGGCAAGACCGAGGGGTAGCGAGTGACCAAGCACGGCGGCGGCGGGGCCACATACAACAACAACAACCCAGCATGGAGAGGCTATCGCGTGTTCCCCTTCTGCCCACCGGGACCTTATAACGGAGTACGAAGGCGGCGTTTAAAGACTATGGTGGAAAGTCTAAAGTAATATGATGGAAGAAGATAGAAGAGCAGAGCGCAGGCAAAGGACGTTAGCAAAGAACACAGAGGCTACCGGTAGGCCATACACAAAAACATAGTTAGCATCTTTTATGTCATGTTGTACTATTCTTCCGAAGACAATTCCTAGTTTATGAACCTGTTCACTAACAATGGTAACGTTAGTCAAATCAATTCTGATTGTACATTTATCTAGCTTAGGCTAAAGCATTACACATTTTACGCATCGTCATTTGTTGTCATAGATTTGCCGCATCAGACATTAGAGACTGGGGTATATCTTACCGTTTTACCAAGAAAACAGCCAACTGAGGGTCCAGTTTGAGCCCTAGAGCAGACCGGAGATCTATCCATTTGTTGAAAGCCTTCCCGATGCTGACTTTCGTCTCGTCTTATTCCGACGCCTGACTCCAATTTGGCCATTTTGGTCAATAACTAGACAAAAGTTTTCTTTTCTTTGTCTTACGTGGAGTTTGCGTTGGGGTTTGGAATGAACTACAAGCCGGTCTCTTTGAATCCATCTTCTACTTTTGTCGAAAGTTGACTAAAGTTTTGTCGCTCGAGTTGTCTTCGCTGATACGTGAATGGCGGCTAACAATAACAAACCGCGAGGCATCGCCTGGTGAGCGTGAACGCGCATGACGTCACGCCCAGTCTCAGATTCGAGCCCGAATCCCTCTTATTATTTTACTGTACAGGATTATAGAGGCAATCTCAGTGAGCAGAGAAGGGCTCATTCAGCCCATCAGGCAATTGTTTACGCATGTATGGGTTAAAAAACGGGTATTTTTAACATGAAATGTTGCGCAATGCACCTTTAACAAACAGGTTAAACAAGCCGTAGCTTACTTTTAGACGTGGTGAATGAAGTTCGACTATTCGAGGTTGTGATGGTCGTCCGATATCCCTTGCCAGTTATTATGCGTACAGCAAATCTTCTTGTATGAATATGGTAAATTTCTAGTGTTTATATCCAAAAAGAAACGATGCTGGGAGATGTTTTTGTATTTAGCGCGCTCACCGCAATGTATGTTTTTTCTGGGCTCGTGCAGCGTCAAGCAATCGCGCAGAATCTGATGACTGACGTCAATGGTTCCGTTGCTTTCATTTTGTTCATCAATTGATGTTGCGATGATTTATATAAAAATTTATCGAGTCATTCTCGAGTCATACAGTTCAAGTCAAGTCAAGTCTCAAGTCAAAGTCAAGTCGAGTCATTTTCTTAATTTAGTCAAGCAAGTCTCAAGTCCTTAAATTTGCGACTCGAGTCCCCCATCTCTGGTTTTAAGTGCATGTGCCTTTAAATGATAATGAGCTCTGCTGACCCCGCCCCTCTGGTGTGTGCGTAACAATAACTATAACGCGTTGTTCATTATAAACGTGGGATTAGGAATTATATTGAGAACGCCGTACATAGAAAACATGCCGTAATGTACCCTGAGTGTAAACCTGAGCCGCATTCATCGTGAACCGTACAGCTAGCGATTTGCAAAGATTAATATAAATATGAATATAAAGGTTAATAAAACGCTACACTCACTTCAGTTCTTCTGGAGGTGCAGGAACACGTATAGTTGGTATCGATTCTTTTTTCAGGAGCAGCTTCTTAGCAAAACCAGCTTTATACCTCCTCGAAAGCAGTCTGGTGTGAGAAATGATTCGCGCAAACATGAACATTGACGTTGATCGTGGGGAATATTCCCATCGTAAACTAAACTCAGCCACTGCGTCTTTAGCGGTTCGGATTTAGGAACATTAAAATGACTGTGTTCGTTATTACACCCAAGAACAGAACACCACAATCATAGACTCTGCTCATAGACTGTGCTCCTGCTCCAGCGTACTTTCGCACGACACCGGTCCGCGCGGACTATGATTGACAGCTCGCTCACGAGCGCAGGGGTAAACATATAAGGAGATTAAAACAAAAACACTGGATGGATTTTTATCATTATATGACGGTTGTGTACAGGCACTGCCAACACACATTTCAGTACAATCAACTTATTCACGAGTTCACACTTACCAATGATTAGAGAATAAAAATGGTTATGCGTATGTTGTAGAAATTTTAATAGTCATTTATTCCTAATCTATTCAATGTGTAAAAGTATATGTGTGTACGTGCTTGTGCGTGACGTTTCAGGAATATATGGGACAGGACATCTTGACCTTAGGAATGGTCAGATTTGGCTGGTTTATTCCAGTACCAGATTGTGTCCTTAAGAAAAACTGAACAGAAGTGGGGGCCTTATCTGGGTGGAAAAGTACAGCGGGTGAGAAGGAACCTTGAAAAGAGTATAAAAGCTGTCTCATGTCTTCCTGGTGCGCGTCACTCACTTCACAGAATGTAACGGCTGTGATGGCGACTGGGCCTTCTTGCAAGAATAAATATTTCTCTTTTTATTAATTTGACTCTGAGTGTCTCTTACGCAGTGATGGTGTTTAACAGAAGTTTTTGCCACAACATTTGGTGTCAGAGTGGGATTCCTTGGCAGTGCCTCCTGGACCTGAGAGCGGACGGTGTTTGGCCACCTGGACTGAGCAGTTCCAGCTCTACCTCGTAAGTTTCAGAGAGAGGGGCCGACCGCTATCAGGGCCAGGAGGGGCTCCACTGGAATCAGATGAAAACGAACCCGTGGCAACTCAAGACATCTCTGGTAAGAGACGGCTAAAAATATTTTTCTTTTGGGCTAAAATATTTTTCAAAGAGTGAAACTGAACCATACTGGCTGAGGGCTGTTTCTGTGGTACGTAATCTGAGATTAATTGAGATCTATATATAGATCAAGAAATTTCAAACAGATACGAGGGAAAATAATCTGAGATTAATTGAGGTCTGTGACAGATCAAGAAATTTCAAGCAGATAAATAATCTGGGATTAATTGAGAACTGTGACAGATCAAGAGATTTCAAACAGATAGGTAACCTGAAAATGAGTTGTTCCACCACGGAGCAATTTGTTTTTAGGTGCTGAGGCTAATTAGGGGGAACCAGAACAATCGTAACAGATTTTTTGGTAAACCATAGTTAGGAGGGCACTAATAGTGCAACCCGACCGATTTGGGTTAAAAGAAAAGAATCGGGTTTGTTGGGGACGCCTAACAGACTAAAGAAAACGCGCGTTGAAGAGAAATCCACAGAGAACAGAGAAGCAGCAGTATGGGGATGTCTCAAAAGCAAGCTTGCGAAATTTGGTACACCGGTTTTCTGTCAAATGAGATAAAATTAAGGGCAGAAATGTATGATATTGAGCGCCACAAGATTAAAGGTGGTGCGGGGAACAGTTGAACAGGGCAGTGAGAAATAAGTGTCTGCGTTCAACATGTGTGTAAAAATGTGAACAGATAATGAATTGTTGGCTTGAAGATAAAATGTCGAACTGCCAGGAGAAATAATGTTTTTACTTCTTCATCCAGTAAATGGATGCATGACATTAGATGTCTATAGAACTTAAAGTTATACGATAAGGATTGAAGTAGCAAGCAGCAATAAGGCTGTCTGTGTGAAATAGAGTGATAGAGTGATAGAAAAAGAGAGAACTGTAAGTGAGAGACTTGATGGAAGAGGGAAGTGAAAAACAAGAAGGTTGGTGTGTGAGATATGTTTATGTGGGGATTGTGCAAACAATCATGTACTGGTTAGATAATGAAGGAACTGGCATGTTTGAGAAAAGAAAGGAGAGGATACAGAATGAAAATGGCATGTAGGGGAAGATTGAGAAGAAATATAGTAGAAAACTATATGTGATGAAAATAAAATGTCAGACAGAATTTATGGAAGTCAAATTAACTGTTTAATTGGTATGAAAATACAGTTTTAGAATAAAATAAGGCATTGTATGATTGACAGGAATTAACATGACATGAAGAATGTTTTAAGCATGGGGAACAATTCTATATTTTTAATGGTAAAATAAAGATTGAAATTAGGTTTAGTTTTAGTTTGACAAACATTGTTTTTGAACCTAAAGGGTCTAATGGGGGTAGTGAAAGGAATGGATTTACCATCCATCTTCGTTTATTATGAAAGGAATTGGAAATTATAGTTTTATAAAAAAACGAATGCATATCCTGGTGTTTATGATTGCAGACAATGTCTGTATTTAATATCTGAGGAGTGACTGAGGGTTCGATCAAGGTCGAGAGTACAGGACCAGTGTCTTCTTATTCAGCCCGGCCTTTTGGATGTTAGATATGCACTTGTTCTGTAATCAGTGTTGATGATAATAGCAAATTAGTAAAATGTAAAGACAGCTATGTCCAAAGATTCCGGAAATCAATAATGTATGTTGTGCCAGTAATAATGATGATTCGGCTATTGTTGTATCTGCCATTGGTGGACTGTAAAAGAATATGGAGCACTGCTTATCAGTGGCTCTGTTTGCATTCCTCAATGGAACACACTGCTTCAAGGGTGTGCAGTAAGTTAGAGCAGATGGAGAGTGTTTAAATTGTGGTCAGCAGGACCATTTAACATGTAAATGCCCACTAAGAAAGTGTTTGAAAATGTGATAGTGACACATTTCTGGTAATAATGTGGGTTTGAAAGTAGATCAGTGTTTAAGTGACGATATTAACATTTCGTCTGAGAAAGAATAAGAGAAAAAAAAAACAAGGTCAAAAGATTGAAGTCTTAAAGTGAATCCTTTGAAAATATCTATAATAGTAATTATTATAAGTGAATTGATGAATACAGTTTGATGTAAAATTAATGACTCCAACAAATGGGAGTTGCAGAAAGGTAACTAAAAGTATGATTGTGTTTTAATTAAACATTTTAAAAAAGGGTTTAGATTATATAGAACTAGAATAATTAATTAAGATCAAATAAGCAGAGGCAGTAGGCTACTGAATTAACAGTTCCTAAAATGTAAAATGTAAAAGGCATCTGATTAAACAAACAGCTTGAAAAGTGTTGACCATGAGAGAACTAGAAGCTGATGTTTTGCTTTTAAAAGATAAGTTTGTTATTGGCTGTAATGAAACAGCTTGCTTATCTGAATCTGATGTCTGCTGTGGCTGTAAACGGCCAGTACGACAGACACTCAATCTGAGTGGAGATCTGTAATGTCTAAATTCCCTGTATGGGCAAAAGACAACTATAAAATGATGTTTATTTGGAAACAAATGTCATTTCTGGCAAATATGCCTTAAGCTGGGATAGTTTAAAAGATTATAGATAAAAGTTTAATGATTTTGTTGAAGTTAGAAGTTTATGAGAGAACAGTGTACCAATCCTGAGTTCCTCAGAGTCTCTCTCAGTCAATTTCAGCTAACAGGCTGTTATCTGACCCTGTGTCATAAGTAATAATAAGCTATTTATAGTAAAGCACAGTGTTTCAGTTGAAAAATCAGACACAGAGATGTTAAAGAAACCATTGCCATTAAGAGGGCAATTTGTATTGGTGAATGTTTTAAATGTAAAACTGAACGACTTTAAAGAAGTCTTTAAAATAATAATGCAGACCTTAAATGATAGAAATAACATTTTTGATTATTTTATTTTAGGACCAGTAACTTCTTTGTCTTATCTTAAGTCTCCACCATTGAAACAGGCCCGATGGCTACGGCTACAGATGTACAGTAACAGTACACTGAATGTATGGTTGTGAACTAAATTCACTGAGTATAATCTAAGTAGCTAGGTTGATGATTTTAAGATGGTTAATGGATTTAAGTGATTAAATACTGTTGTTATTAACCTGTCTCCCTGTGTGAACACTATTAGGCAATCAGAATGGCTCTGGTGACTCTTGAACGTGCCTTTCCTAAAGCTCCAGAAAACAGCTGAGTTCTGTTAAAGCAAACTGATTGTGTGATGGGAAAGAGCGGTACCAGTGTGTACGTTGGCTACTCAATGACAGGATGATCTTCCTGGCCAGGGGACAGCCTAACGCAGGGGGTCACGGACATTGGGCACCTCAGGACGGGGGTGTGGTACATGCAAGAAAGGTAGTGAGAGTTGAGCGCTGACTACTGGAGGCCACTGGGGTCAGCAGAGCATTGAGAGGTGAGATGCGCTGTGACGAGTTGCGGCAGTCTGACCCAGAGAATGTGAGTTCCTCTATACCACTTGCCAGAAGAAACCGCATAATCGTACGCTTGTTTTTCATTGTGACAAGTGTCTGCAATTAAGCCAGGGGGACAACACCCTGAAGAGAAAATTATAGATAAAGAGCTATGGGGGAGCTTTCAAGAGCTACCTGAGACATGAGGGGATTGCCATTGTTTGTTGTGGAGACAGGAACAAAACCTTTTATGTATTGGCTGCCTCATGGGCAAGAATAAGAAAATTCATAGAAGTGTTGATTTTGAACTAATGTGTTTATAACATAGTTTTAACTCCTGAAGGTCGTTTGACATGGTGGGTGGCTAAAGATGAAGACAGTTTTTGATTTGAGAAAAGTCTGGATAACAAAATTTAATGGTAAAAGGATATTGATTAATTTAATGTAATTATTATTTGTTAATAAGAGAGAGAGACTTCTCGAGTGGAGGAAGGCATGGTAAACTGTGTCTGTCTTTCTGTTGTCGGCCTGCTAGAGCAAGCTGAAGCAAAATAATGATAAGGAAAAAATTAAACAAAGCAACCCAGCAGACTGAAAATCTAATGAATAATGAACAGAAATGCTTTGGAACTGGTTAAGAGACCATGTAAAATTAGGTAAAAGCTACAGAAAATGTGAAGTTTAAAATCTTATTTAAAATTTAAATCTTTTTAGCAATAATATAAAGAAAGGCGAACATGGAGAATGAGTAGTTAACATATGTGTGTCTAGTATGAGTGTGTGTGATGGTGACAGCACTTTAGGTCTTGTATGTATTAGTTTGGGGTACTAATATTCCGCCTGAATAGTGAGTATATTGTTTCATCATTACAGATGGATTGAGGCAAATGACAAATTTTAAAGAGGGCGATAATTGTGAGTGGATCGGATGAAAAGATGATACAGAACATAGGACGAGCTTTAAATTGATTGGTCATCAAGCTCTGTCTGGTATTAATTACTTTAGTCTTTTATGATGTTGATTTGAATTACGTTCTGGATCAGTTTAAGTATTTGTGTAAATTGGAATTGTGGAGTTGTAGATCACCATCTGGCATGGGCTGAGATAAATGAAAATGTTATAGATTTGATGGCAACAACAAAGTGACATATTGGCTGAGTCAATATCAAATATGAAGAGAGCCCCTAAAAATGTAGGATTATTGTGGGCAGAAGGATGAGAATGTTATTTGACTGACAAGTGACCAAGTCTGTACAGCATGACCTGACTTGATAGAAACAATTGATGACTTTGAAAATGTTTGTAGATGACTGAATTAAGAGACCAAACAACAGGCCTGAAAAGCAGGATACGCTGTGAGGCTCAGGGCCTTTGCCCTTCAAATACTTCGTTGAGCAGATGATAATGTGGCTTTAAGTGAAGAATGTAATATTTTTGTTTCAGAGGCAGATAAAGATGTCTGGAGGAAATTTGTCTGAAGGACAACGTTTGGGTTAGTGTTGATGCAAACTTTATCAAAACACTATGTTAAATGTTATGTTAAATTGATGCTCGAGTTGTGTCGTGCATCAAGAGGGAGATGGTATAACAATTGCCAATATGGTTTACTAAGGGACAATATATGTTGGGAGGACACTGGGTCTAATTGGGTAAAAGGCCGTCCCAAACAAATTTGCTTTCTGTAAATGTATTTGCAGGACTGTTTCAACAGGAAACGCCGGGGCAGATGTGGCAGCGAAGGTCACGGCAGAACAGTAGACAAAAGAAACAACGTGTAGTTTTACTATCTGAAAATAACCTCGACATTTTGTTTTCTTTCCAGAGAATGGAGCGGAGCATAACTTAAAATTTTCCTTTCACAGAATGTCAGGATTGGATTGCAGCTAACAGAATGATTCTGTTCCAAAATGTATTAATATTGTGTTGTTGACATGAGTAAAGTGGGTTGAATGTTAATGTAATAGTTGAATGAGTTTCAGGTTGCTGAATTGGCCAAATGTTGAGAATAAATTTGGAACTAATAATGTATATAATCAGTAAACAAATGGTGAAAATTCCACAGGTCACACCAGAAGGACGACCAGCAGCACTAACAAAACACTTAAGATCTCCATTCACAGGTGACAGCAGCTAGGAAATGGTCCACTCCACAAACAAGGTCGCAAGGATGGAGATTGCAACACCACCGTCCAAACATCTCACCTTAAACAACGCCAACGAGATTTGATTGGTCACTGATTAATTAGAAAGTATTTTAGGAAAATAAATGGATTGTTTGATTACTCTTTGGGGTTTCGGGGGTAGGATTGTCAATATTGTGTGTTTCCAGCTCAGTTAAATTGGTAAAATGACAGTTTTATCCAAATGATGATGACAATGACAAGAAATGTGATGAAGATGATTCTAGTAGTGGAAGCTACAGTGACATGTGTTAGACATTTGGTGTTTGTTTTTCTTTTCTTTTTCTTCTTTCTATGAATGTTTTTGTTATGAACAGATGGTTAAAAGCTGTGCTTATCCGCTATGTGATAAGGTACAAGGAGAGGGTTTGAAATGAAGGGTTTTATTATACTTTTCTTATACTTTATATTTTGATGTAACCACTGTGAATTGATGATTTGTTGTTTTTCTAACTAGTCTGTACACTATTTCTTATTTAACTAAGGTGACTGAGGGTCAAGCTATGCTTGGGGTACAACAACAGTGATTGTTTATCTAGCCCGGCTTTAGTTGAATTCTTTATCTGCTTGCTAATACTTAAGGGACTATCCTTACAAAAAACAGCCTAAGCTTTTTCTTTTCAAATGTTATTTTCACAAATGTTTAAGAAGAGTGATCAGTTATGCGAAAACTAGAGATGAAGAGTAGTGTGATGATATGACTTAAAATTTGTCTTTTTGTTTATTATTGTGATTATGGGTAATCTGAATGATAAAAAGTGTGGAATTGTTGTAGAAATTTTAATAGTCATTTATTCCTAATCTATTCAATGTGTAAAAGTATATGTGTGTACGTGCTTGTGCGTGACGTTTCAGGAATATATGGGACAGGACATCTTGACCTTAGGAATGGTCAGATTTGGCTGGTTTATTCCAGTACCAGATTGTGTCCTTAAGAAAAACTGAACAGAAGTGGGGGCCTTATCTGGGTGGAAAAGTACAGCGGGTGAGAAGGAACCTTGAAAAGAGTATAAAAGCTGTCTCATGTCTTCCTGGTGCGCGTCACTCACTTCACAGAATGTAACGGCTGTGATGGCGACTGGGCCTTCTTGCAAGAATAAATATTTCTCTTTTTATTAATTTGACTCTGAGTGTCTCTTACGCAGTGATGGTGTTTAACAGAAGTTTTTGCCACAACACGTATTTGGCGTGCTGTCCGGGGGGAGGGCTCCGAGCTCGGAAATTGGGCCCGAACCCAGAGTACTCCCCCCGTATCTCTGTTTAGGAAGATAACTAGGCAAGTGTGAGGAGATGGGGTGGTGGAGGGATGCTGAAAACTGTCGAGGAATATGGGTGAGTTGACTGTGTGTATTTATAGGCTTTACTTGTGCTGATTGAGTGGACCAGTTGATTACTGATTGCTGACAGCTGGCTGACTTGATTGTTTGATCATTAGAACGTGTTCCTCCCGAACCTTGTTAATAAAACATCAATAAAAGTGCATATACCATTATATGACCCCTTTAAACGTCCACAGCCACACTGACAGTGTATTCAAGTGCAGTGTAATTTGACATGAATTGTTATGGTGACAATAACATAAAAACAAATGATCTTGGGTATTTATAAATAATAATATAAAATCTTAACTTAATTGGTTTGAAGAGGTTATAACTATATAATATCGTGGGCCTCATCAATTCTGCATAAACATGCTCACGTCACATTACACAGATGTTCATAATGCAGGAACTGATCCTCATATGAAGCGTCAGTAGTTTCTGTGGCGTCACAGGCGTCGGTAGAGTGTGTCGAGTGTGTGATCTTCACCACTGAGTGTGTGTTTACGGACGGACAGATGGTGCAGGGCAAGCGGCCACCTGTCGCTCTCCAGGTGCAGGTCCTGCTGATGCGTGATGTGTGTGTGCCGAGACATCAGTGTGTGTGTGTGTGTGTGTGCAGAGACATCAGTGTGTGTGTGTGTGTGTGTGTGTGTGTGTGTGTGTGTGTGTGTGTGTGTGTGCAGAGACATCAGTGTGTGTGTGTGTGCAGAGACATCAGTGTGTGTGTGTGTGTGCAGAGACATCAGTGTGTGTGTGTGTGTGTGTGTGTGTGTGTGTGTGTGTGTGTGTGTGTGTGTGCAGAGACAGCAGTGTGTGTGTGTGTGTGTGTGTGTGCCGAGACATCAGTGTGTGTGTGTGTGTGCAGAGACATCAGTGTGTGTGTGTGTGTGTGTGTGGTGTGTGTGTGTGTGTGTGTGTGTGTGCAGAGACATCAGTGTGTGTGTGTGTGCAGAGACATCAGTGTGTGTGTGTGTGTGTGCAGAGACATCAGTGTGTGTGTGTGTGTGTGTGTGCAGAGACATCAGTGTGTGTGTGTGTGTGTGCAGAGACATCAGTGTGTGTGTGGTAGTGTGTGTGCAGAGACATCAGTGTGTGTGTGTGTGTGTGCAGAGACATCAGTGTGTGTGTGTGTGTGTGTGTTGCAGAGACATCAGTGTGTGTGTGTGTGTGCAGAGACATCAGTGTGTGTGTGTGTGTGTGTGTGTGCAGAGACATCAGTGTGTGTGTGTGTGTGTGCAGAGACATCAGTGTGTGTGGTGTGTGTGTGTGTGTGTGTGGCAGAGACATCAGTGTGTGTGTGTGTTGTGTGTGTGCAGAGACATCAGTGTGTTGTTGTTGTGTGTGTGCAGAGACATCAGTGGTGTGTGTGTGTGTGCAGAGACATCAGGTGTGTGTGTGTGTGTGGTGTGTGTGTGTGTGTGTGTGCAGAGACATCAGTGTGTGTGTGTGTGTGCGAGACATCAGTGTGTGTGTGTGTGTGCAGAGACATCGTGTGTGGTGATGTGTGTGGTGCAAGACATCAGTGTGTGTGTGTGTGTGCAGAGACATCAGTGTGTGTGTGTGTGTGTGCAAGACATCAGTGTGTGTGTGTTCGGATCAGTGTGTGTGTGTGTGTGTGCAGAGACATCAGTGTGTGTGTGTGTGTGCAGAGACATCAGTGTGTGTGTGTGTGGTGTCAGAGACATCATGTGTGTTGTGTGTGTGTGCAGAGACATGTGTGTGTGTGTGTGTGTGGTGTGTGTGTGTGTGTGTGTGTGTGTGCAAGACATCAGTGTGTGTGTGTGTGTGTGAGACTCGTGTGGATGGTGTGTGTGTGCAGAATGTGTGGTGTGTGCGATGATAGTGTGTGGTGTGTGTGAGAGACCCATCTCATTACTGTAGAGAGAGTGTGAGCTGATGGTCAGAGACATCATGTGTGAGAGAGGAGAGCTGTGAGATCAAGCCCACCCATTACATGTAAGAGAGGAGGAGCTGTGAGATCAAGCCCCACCATTACATGTAGAGAGAGGAGGAGCTAGATGAGTCAAGCCCCACCCATTACATGTAGAGAGGGAGGAGTGGACGAGTCAAGCCCCACCCATTACATGTAGAGAGAGGAGGAGTGACGAGGTCAAGCCCCACCCATTACATGTAGAGAGAGGAGAGCTGGACGAGTCAAGCCCCACCCATTACATGTAGAGAGTGGAGGAGTGACGAGTCAAGCCCCACCCATTACATGTAGAGAGAGGAGGAGCTGGACGAGGTCAAGCCCCACCCATTACATGTAGAGAGTGGAGGAGGTGGACGAGGTCAAGCCCCACCCATTACATGTAGAGAGAGGAGGAGCTGGACGAGGTCAAGCCCCACCCATTACATGTAGAGAGTGGAGGAGGTGGACGAGGTCAAGCCCCACCCATTACATGTAGAGAGTGGAGGAGGTGGACGAGGTCAAGCCCCACCCAATACATGTAGAGAGTGGAGGAGGTGGACGAGGTCAAGCCCCACCCAATACATGTAGAGAGTGGAGGAGGTGGACGAGGTCAAGCCCCACCTATTACATGTAGAGAGTGGAGGAGGTGGACGAGGTCAAGCCCCACCCAATACATGTAGAGAGTGGAGGAGGTGGACGAGGTCAAGCCCCACCCAATACATGTAGAGAGAGGAGGAGCTAGATGAGGTCAAGCCCCACCCATTACATGTAGAGAGAGGAGGAGCTGGACGAGGTCAAGCCCCACCCAATACATGTAGAGAGAGGAGGAGCTAGATGAGGTCAAGCCCCACCCATTACATATAGAGAGAGGAGGAGGAGCTAGACGAGGTCAAGCCCCACCCAATACATGTAGAGAGAGGAGGAGCTAGACGAGGTCAAGCCCCACCCATTACATGTAGAGAGAGGAGGAGGAGCTAGACGAGGTCAAGCCCCACCCAATACATGTAGAGAGTGGAGGAGGTAGACGAGGTCAAGCCCCACCTATTACATGTAGAGAGAGGAGGAGCTAGATGAGGTCAAGCCCCACCCAATACATGTAGAGAGAGGAGGAGGTGGACGAGGTCAAGCCCCATCCATTACATGTAGAGAGAGGAGGAGCTGGACGAGGTCAAGCCCCACCCATTACATGTAGAGAGAGGAGGAGCTAGACGAGGTCAAGCCCCACCCAATACATGTAGAGAGAGGAGGAGCTAGACGAGGTCAAGCCCCACCCATTACATGTAGAGAGAGGAGGAGCTAGACAAGGTCAAGCCCCACCCATTACATGTAGAGAGAGGAGGAGGTAGACGAGGTCAAGCCCCACCTATTACATGTAGAGAGAGGAGGAGCTAGATGAGGTCAAGCCCCACCCAATACATGTAGAGAGAGGAGGAGGTGGACGAGGTCAAGCCCCACCCATTACATGTAGAGAGAGGAGGAGCTAGACGAGGTCAAGCCCCACCCATTACATGTAGAGAGAGGAGGAGCTAGACGAGGTCAAGCCCCACCCATTACATGTAGAGAGAGGAGGAGCTAGACGAGGTCAAGCCCCACCCATTACATGTAGAGAGAGGAGGAGCTAGACGAGGTCAAGCCCCACCCATTACATGTAGAGAGAGGAGGAGCTAGATGAGGTCAAGCCCCACCCATTACATGTAGAGAGAGGAGGAGCTAGACAAGGTCCCACCTGAGAATCATTTCCCTGAGAATATTCCAGCAATCATGAGTTTAGTCAGCTGTTTAAAATCAGAACTACACATTACAATCAATCATTCTTTGTCTAATTTAATAAAACAGTTTTGCATAATGCCCACCTGTGGACTCGATTGGCTGATCTGCGTTTCTTAGCTCCGCCCTCAAACACTAGTGTATCTGAGACTGGGAGAGTTTGGTTTGTGTTGTTCGTGTCAAGAAGACACTGTTTTCTGAGATTGATACGGTAAAACACACGCCATCGTTACTGTTCGTATCACTGTGATCAAGAGCTGAGATTCAGATACGATAATGAGCGTTTGCTTTCTGACCAATCACAGCAGAGCATCTCTAAGAGAGGCGGGGCTTAGAGAGACTGAATCTTTAATGGAAGCGTTTCAGACACTGAGAAGAGCTGACGCTGCAGAGGAGATTATGAGGAGAGGTGTGTGTGTGTGTGTGTGTGTGTGTGAACCCTGGCTGTGTGTACACATGTGTAAGAGAATCCAAAACAACACTAGGAACCTTTAAAATCACATGATGGGTCAGTTTAAGTCTTCAGTGGAGGAGAACTAGTGTAGAGAATAGATAACTCAGTTAATGATCACTGAGAGGATCCAATGTTCATCTGAGGGTTAAATATGTCATAAATTACCCAATAAAACTGGCCACACAATTCAATTCAGGCAACTTAAGCTAAAACAGTGATGAATAAGAAAACACACTAGGTTACACAATCTGCCCGTCCGTCACTGATAGGTTACAAACATTTCACTTCAGTTTACACATAGCCTGGCTGCCAGCCCGAACCCCGCCCACAACATTTTTTGGTCGGGAAGTTCGGTCTGGACTCCGTTGAGGAGCTATTATGCCCGATTAAAACTTGTTTGGACCAATCATATTGTCAGGGCGGGCTTTATACGATGATGGACAGATGAGCAACCATAGACATTATACCTATGTGAGCAACGGTAACGTAACCATCCACGTCTTCAGAGCGCTTGGGTTGAATTCATGGCTGCCGCTGGAGAATTGAGTTGTGTGTATTCCGCTATCGCGTGTGTTATAGAAGATATAGACAGCGCATTAATTTTAGAAGAGGAACAGAGAACCGCGATCAAGGCATTTGTCGATGGAAAATATGTTTTTGCCGTCCTTCCTACGGGATTCGGAAAAAGTTTAATCTATCTCTCAACATCACTTACTCCGTTGCTCTGATTGGTTGTAGGTCTATCCAATTGAGTGCAGAGGCCTTTTATTTCCTGGTTCGGTTGACACACGCCCCATAATCACAGCCCAATGGAGCAGTATCAGACTCACATTCTGACTAGAATATGAGTATGACGAAGTCAGGCTAGTTTACACACTAAATGTTACTCTAAAACACTTAAACACGGCTTCAACAGCAACATCACACGGTCACATGACCACGACATCATGGCAGTAGGTCTCAAACCAAATGATTTAGTTATTATATCCATTCAGCTAACGGCTCACTCAAACACAACACACAATAATGAACAACTTTGTTTAATTGCAGGACCAAATTTAATCTGAAAATTGTAAAAAATATCAAATTTATACAAATGCTCTTTAACGGAGATGGTGCTAATTAGGAAATTGTACAAAAATGAGGGAAAAACAAGAAGAGCTAGTAATGTAGAGTGAGGTGAGTCGTGTGGACAGAGCTGATCTGAGATCAGACACGCACTCACTGCAGTTTCATTATCAAATCAACATCGCAAACCCAGCCTGATCACAGACGTCCGATTACACGGGTGACCGACGGCCTCGCCTGACTGGCCAGAGCTCCTGTCAATCATTAAAAAACACAAACGTCCAGAAGAACTCGTTAAAAAAGAGAGTGGCTCTTCAGTCCCAGAGGTCAGAGTTCAGCCAATCCAGCGTTCATTAGCACGGCTAGTCCTGCTAGCCTCCCATCAGCCCCTGCTGCTGTGATTGGCAGCTGCGCTCCTCCGGTTCAGCCCGACACACACACACACACACTGCTTTACGAGCCCAGACGGGGCCGCTTGCGTGGAGCCTGCTCCTCCTCCTCTTCCTCCTCCTCTTCCTCTTCTTCATCATCGGGATAATCCACCAGTCCAGTCTGAGGAACACAGAGGATTAGTGTGAAGCCAGCACACACGCACACACACGCACGCACGCACGCACACACACTCGCAGAGAGGCACTCCACTCTGCCCAATAATTACACATGGACATCCCACAATATTTAATATTAAGAATGGCAACAGAAAAACAATCTTTTGTCCCTCTGAAGTGTCAGATTTGCACTGCAGGAAAATAAAGTGTTTCTGCTCGTTTTCCAGCACAAATAAAACATCTTTCCCTCGCGGGTCAAAATGACCCAAATCCCTAAAATTATACTACTTTTTATTCCTTTTTTCCCCAGAAAACTTATTTTATTTCATTTTGATAATTTTTTTTCTATTTTTTTTAATGTAATTATATTGGAAATTGTTTCTTTTTTATTTTATTTACCTTTAAACTGCTAGATTGTATCAATAAATAATAAATAAGTCATTTACGCATTCAACTTAAATTCACAATAACTCACAATTTCATGCATAAACCTTTTATTTCAGCTCAGTGAGTGAGAGAGTGTGTGTGTGTGTCTGTGTGTGTGTGTGTGTGTGTACGCACCCGTGGCGTGTGTCCAGCAGGAGGTGCTGCAGGCTTGGAGCCGCTGGAGGAAGAGGAGGGCGGAGGCTTGGAGCCGTTGCTAGCGTTAGCCGCCGCTGAATGAGCGAAGGTGAACTTGAAGCTGCTTGTGGTCGAGCGCTTCGGCTGGTTCTCTTTATCCTGACTCTCTTTAGCTGAAACCAGAGGAAACACACTTAATGTTTGTGTTTTCCATGCGTATCCAGACCTGGAAATCACAGACTCTGAAAGCAGGAATACCTTTCTCGCTCTCCATGAACTTGCCGTAGTCGCTCTTGCTCTTGTCGAAGCCGGTGTCGGACACCTCCTCCTCTTCCTCCTCCTCGTTCAGCCACATGTCCTCGTCCTCCTCGAAGGAGCGCGCGTCTCTACGGTACCTGTGAGAAGAGCATGCCGTGTTAGTGTGTGTGTATATATATATATATATATATATATATATATATATATATATACACACAGGGTGTGTAAGAAGCGTCTAGTGCAGTAGTGTGGTGGTGCTGGTTACTCTTGTCACTCTCTCTCCGTGCGTCACTCTCTCTCTGCCTGTTACTCTCTCCGCCTGTTACTCACTCTCTCTCTCTCTCTGCCTGTTACTCTCTCCGCCTGTTACTCACTCTCTCTCTCTCTCTGCCTGTTACTCTCTCCGCCTGTTACTCTCTCTCTCTCTCTGCCTGTTACTCACTCTCTCCGCCTGTTACTCTCTCTCTCTCTCTGCCTGTTACTCACTCTCTCCGCCTGTTACTCACTCTCTCCGCCTGTTACTCACTCTCTCTCTCTGCCTGTTACTCACTCTCTCCGCCTGTTACTCTCTCTCTCTCTCTCTCTCTCTGCCTGTTACTCACTCTCTCCGCCTGTTACTCTCTCTCCGCCTGTCGCTCTCTCTCTCTGCCTGTTACTCACTCTCTCCCCGTTACTCACTCTCTCCGCCTGTTACTCTCTCCGCCTGTTACTCTCTCTCTCTCCGCCTGTTACTCTCTCTCTCCGCCTGTTACTCTCTCTCTCCGCCTGTTACTCACTCTCTCCGCCTGTTAGTCACTCTCTCCGCCTGTTACTCACTCTCTCCGCCTGTTACTCTCTCTCCGCCTGTTACTCTCTCTCCGCCTGTTACTCTCTCTCTCCGCCTGTTACTCTCTCTCTCCGCCTGTTAATCTCTCTCTCCGCCTGTTACTCTCTCTCTCCGCCTGTTACTCTCTCTCTCCGCCTGTAACTCTCTCTCTCCGCCTGTTACTCTCTCTCCACCTGTAACTCTCTCTCTCCGCCTTTTACTCTCTCTCTGCCTGTTACTCTCTCTCTCCGCCTGTCACTCTCTCTCCGCCTATCACACTCTCTCCGCCTATCACACTCTCTCCGCCTGTTACTCTCTCTCTCCGCCTGTTACTCTCTCTCTGCCTGTAACTCTCTCTCTCCGCCTGTTACTCTCTCTCTCCGCCGTGTTACTCTCTCCACCTGTAACTCTCTCTCTCCGCCTGTAACTCACTCTCCGCCTGTTACTCACTCTCCGCCTGTTACTCACTCTCCGCCTGTTACTCTCTCTCCGCCTGTTACTCTCTTCTCTCTCCGCCTGTTACTCTCTCTCTCTCTCCGCCTGTTACTCTCTCTCTCTCCCGCTGTTACTCTCTCTCTCTCCGCCTGTTACTCTCTCTCTCTCTCCGCCTGTTACTCTCTCTCTCTCTCCGCCTGTTACTCTCTCTCTCTCCGCCTGTTACTCTCTCTCTCTCCGCCTGTTACTCTCTCTCTCTCTCTCCGCCTGTTTCTCTCTCTCTCTCCGCCTGTTACTCTCTCTCTCTCCGCCTGTTACTCTCTCTCTCTCCGCCTGTTACTCTCTCTCCTCTCCGCCTGTTACTCTCTCTCTCCGCCTGTTACTCTCTCTCTCCGCCTGTTACTCTCTCTCTCCGCCTGTTACTCTCTCTCTCCGCCTGTTACTCTCTCTCCGCCTGTTACTCTCTCTCTCCGCCTGTTACTCTCTCTCTCCGCCTGTTACTCTCTCTCCGCCTGTCACTCTCTCTCTCTGCCTGTCACTCTCTCTCTCTGCCTGTTACTCTCTCTCTCCGCCTGTTACTCTCTCTCCGCCTGTTACTCTCTCTCGCCTGTCACTCTGTTACTCTCACTCTCTCTCCCGCCTGTCACTCTCTCTCTCCGTCTGTCACTCTCTCTTCCGCCTGTCACACTCTCTCTCCGCCTGTCACACTCTCTCCGCCTGTCACACTCTCTCCGCCTGTCACTCTCTCTCCGCCTGTCACTCTCTCTCCTCTCCCGCCTGTCACTCTCTCTCTCCGCCTGTCACTCTCTCTCTCTCCGCCTGTCACACTCTCTCCGCCTGTCACACTCTCTCTCCGCCTGTCACACTCTCTCTCCGCCTGTCACACTCTCTCTCCGCCTGTCACACTCTCTCTCCGCCTGTCACACTCTCTCTCTCCGCCTGTCACACTCTCTCTCCGCCTGTCACACCTCTCTCTCTCCGCCTGTCACACTCTCTCTCCGCCTGTCACACTCTCTCCGCCTGTCGCTCTCTCTGTTACTCTCTCTCTCCGCCTGTTACTCACTCTCCGCCTGTTACTCTCTCTCCGCCTGTTACTCTCTCTCCGCCTGTTACTCTCTCTCTCTCTCCGCCTGTTACTCTCTCTCTCCGCCTATCACACTCTCTCCCCGCCTGTTACTCTCTCTCTCCGCCTGTCACTCTCTCTCTTCTCCGCCTGTTACTCTCTCTCGCCTATCACACTCTCTCCGCCGGTTACACTCTCTCCGCCGGTCACTCTCTCCGCCTGTCACTCTCTCTCCGCCTGTCACACTCTCTCCGCCTGTCACTCTCTCTCCGCCTGTCACACTCTCTCCGCCTGTCACTCTCTCTCCGCCTGTCACTCTCTCTCTCCGCCTGTCAGTCTCTCTCTCCGCCTGTCACTCTCTCCTCCGCCTGTCACTCCTCTCTCTCTCCGCCTTTCACTCTCTCTCTCTCCGCCTGTCACTCTCTCTCTCCACCTGTCACACTCTCTCCGCCTGTCACACTCTCTCCGCCTGTCACACCTCTCTCTCCGCCTGTCACACTCTCTCCGCCTGTCACACTCTCTCTCCGCCTGTCACTCTCTCTCTCCGCCTGTTACTCTCTCTCCGCCTATCACACTCTCTCCGCCTGTCGCACTCTCCACCTGTTACTCTCTCTCCGCCTATCACACTCGCTCCGCCTATCACACTCTCTCCATCTGTCACTCTCTCTCTCCGCCTGTCACTCTCTCTCCGCCTGTCACACTCTCTCCGCCTGTAACACACTCCGCCTGTTACTCACACCCGCCCCTTACTCTCCGCCTGTCGCTCTCTCTCTCCGCCTGTCACTCTCTCTCCGCCTGTCACTCACACTCCGCCTGTCGCTCTCTCTCTCCGCCTGTCACACTCTCTCCGCCTGTCGCTCTCTCTCTCTCCGCCTGTCGCTCTCTCTCTCCGCCTGTCGCTCTCTCTCTCCGCCTGTTACACTCTCTCTCGCCTGTCGCTCTCTCTCTCCGCCTGTCACTCTCTCTCTCCGCCTGTCACTCTCTCTCTCCGCCTGTCACTCTCTCTCCGCCTGTCACTCTCTCTCTGCCTGTTACACTCTCTCCGCCTATCCACACTCTTCCGCCTATCACACTCTTTCCGCCTGTCACTCTCTCTCCGCCTGTTACTCTCTCTCTCCGCCTGTTACACTCTCCGCCTGTTACTCTCTCTCCGCCTATCACAATCTCTCCGCCTATCACACTCTCTCCGCCTATCACACTCTCTCCCGCCTGTCACTCTCTCTCTCCGCCTGTCACTCTCTCTCTCCGCCTGTCACTCTCTCTCTCTCCGCCTGTCACTCTCTCTCTCTCTCCGCCTGTCACCCTCTCTCCGCCTGTTACTCTCTCTCCGCCTGTCACAATCTCTCCGCCTGTCACTCTCTCTCTCCGCCTATCACACTCTCTCCGCCTGTCTCTCTCTCTCTCCGCCTGTCGCTCTCTCTCTCCGCCTGTCGCTCTCTCTCTCCGCCTGTCGCTCTCTCTCTCCGCCTGTCGCTCCCTCTCTCCGCCTGTCGCTCCCTCTCTCCGCCTGTCACTCTCTCTCTGCCTGTCACTCTCTCTCTGCCTGTCACTCTCTCTCTCCGCCTGTCACTCGCCTCTCGCCTGTCACTCTCTCTCTCCGCCTGTCACTCCCTCTCTCCGCCTGTCACTCTCTCTCCGCCTGTCACTCCCTCTCTCCGCCTGTCACTCTCTCTCCGCCTGTCACACTCTCTCTCCGCCTGTCACTCCCTCTCTCCGCCTGTCACTCCCTCTCTCCGCCTGTCACTCCCTCTCTCCGCCTGTCACTCCCTCTCCGCCTGTCACTCTCTCTCTCCGCCTGTCACTCTCTCACTCTCCCCGTCACACTCTCTCCGCCTGTCACACTCTCTCTCTCCTCCGCCTGTCACTCTCTCTCTCCTCCGCCTGTCACTCTCTCCGCTTGTCACTCTCTCTTCGCCTGTCACACTCTCTCTCGCTCCGCCTGTCACACTCTCTCTCTCCGCCTGTCACACTCTCTCTCTCCGCCTGTCACACTCTCTCTCCGCCTGTCACACTCTCTCTCTCCGCCTGTCTCTCTCTCTTCGCCTGTCACACTCTCTCCGCCTGTTACACTCTCTCCGCCCGTTACACTCTCTCTCTCCGCCCGTCACACTCTCTCTCCGCCTGTTACACTCCGCCTGTCACTCTCCTCTCTCCACCCGTTACACTCTCCTCTCTCCACCCGTTACACTCTCTCTACGCCTGTTACACTCTCTCTACGCCCGTTACACTCTCATCATCGTATTTCAATGGACAACCGAAGAGAAGAGAGTAAGAGTGTGTGTGTGTGTGTGTGTGGTGTCGCTCACACACCTGCTCAGGCCTCGGCTCTGCCGCTCCTTCTCCTGCTCGTATCGGCCCTTCAGGCCCTTGAAGGTCTGCACATACTCGATGGACTCCAGCGCTGGGTAGAAGTTATCCACGATGTGTGCAATGAGGGACCTGATGTCCTCCTGATGATCAAACACAGCGGTCAGACGCCAGGAGCCTGATCTCTACTAGCTATCCAGAACCGGTGCCAAATTTACAAGACCCGGTGAATCGAAGAAACACTCATTTCGGTTCCACTTATCGATTCCTGTGTGCATGTTTTAATGTGATTTAAACCATTCAAGCATGAGACGACTCGTGTGCTGTATTCTGTGCTGCACACACAGCCAAGGCGTGCACAGAAAGTGATTTTAGTGTGAGGAAAACAGTGTCTCGTGCTTGAATGGATCCGTGCAGGTCCTAAAAATACAGTAGGCTGTTGTCTCCATAATAAAAGAAACTTTCTCCATAAGAAAATTCACTCGTTACTGACTGATTGACTTTTGTTACTATTTGTAATGTATATTATTTTATAAACTGTAGTGTTATTTTAGATTGGATTAGTTTCTGAACCTGAAAATCTTAAAACACTTTATTTCAATCTATCTTTGTTCAGTTGTATCTATTTGTTACGATTTATAATTTTATATTTGTTCTTTTTTAATTACTGAGAGTTTACTTGTCTTTAATAATGCTTGAAGTTTATATTAGTTAAGCTAGTTTTTAAACCACAGGCAAACGCTCCTTGTGTAAGTGTTCTTTAGCCTGTTGATTTTTGCTAATGATATTTAGCTACAATTAAATGTTTTGCAATAAGACTAAATGTGAATAATATCTAAGGATTATTTTTACCATACTGGAATTGAAATTAGGAATCGATAAGCAGAATCGTAATCTTTCAAATTCAAATCCTCCCCACTGTTTTTATCAGTAGATTAATGATGTGACTGGAACAGGAACAGAAAGAGTTAGCATCTACTCACGACTCTGATGAACTCGAAGAGCTCCACGACAGCAGAGTTCAGCAGGTTATATCTGGTGCCGTTGTCCAGCAGGGCGCTGATGACCGGCTCAAACAGGTTTCCCTTCATGATGTAGCGGTTGTAGTACTCGTCCTTCAGCCCGATTATCCTCCTCAGGAAGCGCAGGGCACCTGCTCAATCACACACACTCAGTCAAGCTCACTACAGTCTGACTCCGACAGCACTGATCCGATGGACCAGATGAAATCATCGTATTGCTCATGCTGCCTAATATTGCTCTCGACACGAGCATCAGGTGGTCTGTGGCGTACGCTCGTGTAGAGCGGCTGCTGTATTGCTACCTGATTTGAGCACATGAGCGATGACATCATGAGGCGAGTGATACTCACACAGCGCCAGGAAGGTGTGTTTGGAGTTCATGAGCGTCAGCACTCTCCGCAGCAGGTCTTTAGTCATGATGTAGTTCTTGATGTGGTACGTGTGATGCTCCACGCAGAAGGTCAGCAGCTCCAGGATCAGAGCCAGCAGCTGCGCCGTCTGGAAGTTATCTGAGACAAACAGACACGCTCAGTAGAGCAAACGCGTGTGTGATGTGAAGAGTGTGTGCGTGCGTGCGTGCCGCGCGTCTTGCATGGCATTGCGCGACGTGGTCTGCCATGATGCGTGTCGTAACGCGTGTGGGAGTGTGCGGGGCGTGGCGACGCGGGAGTGTGCACGCCGTGGCGACGCGGGAGTGTGTGCGGCCTGACGATGCGGGAGTGTGCGCGGCGTGGCGACGCGGGAGTGTGTGCGGCGCGGCGACGCGGGAGTGTGTGCGGCCTGACGACGCGGGAGTGTGTGCGGCCTGACGATGCGGGAGTGTGTGTGGCGTGGCGAGGCGGGAGTGTGTGCGGCGTGACGATGCGGGAGTGTGCGGCGTGGCGACGCGGGAGTGTGTGCGGCGTGACGATGCGGGAGTGTGTTGTGGCGTGCCGATTGTGGGAGTGTGTGCGGCGTGACGATGCAGGAGTGTGTGCGGCGTGGCGATGCGGGAGTGTGTGCGGCGAGGCGATGCGGGAGTGTGTGCGGCGAGGCGATGCGGGAGTGTGTGCGGCGTGGAGATGCGGGAGTGTGTGTGGCGTGGCGATGCGGAAGTGTGTGCGGCGTGGCGATGCGGGAGTGTGCGGTGTGTGGCGATGCGGGAGTGTGTGCGGCGTGGCGATGCGGGGAGTGTGTGTGGCATGACGATGCGTGTGATGCATGATACGTGTGTATGGCGTGGCGATGCGGGGAGTGTGTGTGGCATGACGATGCGGGAGTGTGTGCGGCGTGGCGATGCGGGAGTGTGTGCGGCGTGGCGATGTGGGATGTGGTGTGGCGGCGTGGCGATGCGGGAGTGTGTGTGGCCTGACGATGCGGGAGTGTGTGCGGCCTGACGATGCGGGAGTGTGTGCGGCGTGACGATGCGGGAGTGTGTGCGGCGTGGCGACGCGGGAGTGTGTGCGGCCTGACGAAGCGGGAGGTGTGTGCGGCCTGACGATGCGGGAGTGTGTGCTGCGTGGCGACGCTGGAGTGTGTGCGGGTTGGCGACGCGGGAGTGTGGTGCGGCCTGACGATGCGGGAGTGTGTGCGGCGTGGCGACACGGGAGTGTGTGCGGCGTGGCGACGCGGGAGTGTGTGCGGCCTGACGACGCGGGAGTGTGTGCGGCCTGACGATGCGGGAGGTGTGTGTGGCGTGGCGAGGCGGGAGTGTGTGCGGCGTGACGATGCGGGAGTGTGTGCGGCTGTGGGCGGAGGCTGGGGAGTGTGTGCGGCGTGCGATGCGGGAGTGTGTGGGCGTGGCGATGTGGGAGTGTGTGCGGCGTGGACGATGCGGGAGTGTGTGCGGCGTGGCGATGCGGGAGTGTGTGCGGCGAGCGATGCGGGAGTGTGTGCGGCGAGGCGATGCGGGAGTGTGTGCGGCCGTGGCGATGCGGGAGAGTGTGTGGGCGTGGCGATGCGGAAGTGTGTGCGGCGTGGCGATGCGGGGGGAGTGTTGCGAGCGTGGCGATGCGGGAGTGTGTGCGGCGTGGCGATGCGGGAGTGTGTGTGGCATGACGATGCGTGGATGCATGTATGGTTGGCGTGGCGATGCGGGAGTGTGTGTGGCTGACGATGCGGGAGTGTGTGCGGCGTGGCGATGCGGGAGTGTGTGCGCGCGTGGCGATGCGGGAGTGTGTGGGCGTGGCGATGCGGGGAGTGTGTGCTGGCCGTGGCGATGCGGGAGTGTGTGCGGCGTGGCGATGCGGGAGTGTGTCGGGGGCGCTAGTGGGAGTGTGTGCGGCGTGCGAGCGGGAGTGTGTGCGGTTCTGACGAGCGGTGGAGTGTGTGCGGCCTGACGATGCGGGGTGGAGGTGAGTTGGGTGGTAGTGTGTGCGGCGTGGCGATGCGGGGAGTGTGTGCGGCGTGGCGATGCGGGAGTGTGTGCGGCCTGACGATGCGGGAGGTGTGTGGGGCGTGGCGATGCGGGAGTGTGTGCGGCGTGGCGATGGGGAGTGTGTGGGCCGTGGCGATGCGGGGAGTGTGTGCGGCGTGGCGATGCGGGAGTGTGTGCGGACGAGTGTGGCGGGACGATGCGGGAGTGTGTGTGTGGCTGACGATGCGGGGAGTGTGTGCGGCGTGGACGACTGCGGGAGTGTGTGCGGCGTTGGCGAGCGGGAGTGTGTGCGGCGTGGCGTGCGGGATGTGTGTGCGACTGCGACGCGGGAGTGTGTGCGGCTGACGATGCGGGGCGTGGTGTTGCGTGCGATGGTGTGTGTGCTGCGATGCGGTGTGGGGCATGACGATGCGGGAGAGTGTGTGTGGGCGTGCTGCGATGGGGTGCTGAGTTGCGGCGATGCGGGTGTGTGTGGCGTGGCGATGCGGGAGTGTGTGCGGCGTGGCGATGCGGGAGTGTGTGCGGCGTGGCGATGCGGGGAGTGTGTGCGGACGTTGGCGAGCGGAGGTGTGTGCGGGAGTTTGCGGTGGCGATGCGGGAGTGTGTGTGCTGAGCGATGCGGGGAGTGTGTGTGGGCGTGGCGATGCGGGAGTGTGTGCGGCGTGGACGATGCGGGAGTGTGTGCGGCCTGCGATGCGGGAGTGTGTGTGGCGTGGCGATGCGGGGAGTGGTGTGCGGCGTGGCGATTGGGGCGGGAGTGTGCGGTTTGGCTGATGTGCGGGGGAGTGTGTGCGGGTGGCGATGGCGGGTAGTGTGTGTGGCGTGCGTGTGGGAGTGTGTGTGGCGTGCGAGGGGAGTGTGCGGGTGGCGATGCGGGAGTGTGTGCGGCGGCGATGGGGAGAGTGGGTGCGGGCGTGGGGTCGTGTGGGGGGAGTGTGTGGGCGTGACGTGCGGGAGTGTGTGGGCGTTGGCGATGCGGGAAGTGTGTGCGGCGTGCGTGCGGGAGTGTCGTGTGGGCGCAGCGGGTGGGGTGTGTGCGGCGTGGCGACGCGGGAGTTTGGGCTGCGTGGGAGTTGTTCGGCTGCACGGGAGTTGTGCGGCTGCGATGCGGGATGTGTGTGGCTGCGATGCGGGATGTGTGGTGGCTGGACGATGCGTGGTGATGGATGATATGTGTGGCTGGCGTGGCGATGGGGGGTGTGTGTCGGCGATGCGAGCGGGAGTGTTGTGCGGCCGATGCGGGAGTGTGTGGGCTGAGCCGGGTGTGAGGGGCGAGGGGTGTGTGCGGCCTGCGATGCGGGAGTGTGTGCGGCGTGGCGCGCGGGGGAGTGTGTGCGGCTGACGAGCGGGGGTGTGCTGTGTCGGCTCTGACGATGGGGGAGTGGTGGGCTGCGACGGGAGTGTGTGCGGGTGGCGACGGGGTGTGTGCGGCTGTGGAGTGGTGGCGTGGCGGCGGGAGTGTGTGCGGCGTGGCGATGCGGGAGTGTGGGGCGACGGGGGAGTGTTGGGCTGCGATGCGGGGGATGTTGTGTGTGGCGCTGGCGAATGCGGAGTGTGTGGGCTGCGATGGGGGAGTGTGTGCGGGCGATGCGGGGGTGTTGATTGTGTGGGGCTGCGATGCGGGAGGTGTGGGCGTGCGATGCGGGAGTGTGTGCGGTGCGATGCGGGAGTGTGTCGGCGGGCGTGGATGTGGGGCGGGCGTGGGGGTGTGTGCGGCGTGGCGAGGGGAGTGTGTGCGGCGTGGCGAGCGAGTGTGTTCTAGGTGTGTGCGGGTGCATGGGGAGGAGTGTGTGGGCTGCGATGCGGGAGTGTGTGTGGGAGCTGTGAGGTGTTGTGTGTGGGCGTGGCGAGCGGGAGTGTGTGGGCTGCGATGCGGGAGTGTGTGCGGCGTGGCGATGCGGGGAGTGTGTGGGGCGTGCGATGGGGGTGTGTGGGCGTGCGATGGGGGGAGTGTGTGCGGCGTGGCGATGCGGGAGTGTGTGCGGCGTGGCGAGCGGGGAGTGTGGTGGCCTGACGAGCGGGAGTGTGTGGGGTGGCTGACGGGGGAGTGTGTGCGGCGTGGCGAGCGGGAGTGTGTGGGCTGACGTGCGGGAGTGTGTGTGGGCTGCGATGCGGGAGTGTGTGTGGTGACGATGCGGGAGTGTGTGGCTGACGATGCTGGGAGTGTGTGTGGGTGCGATGGGGAGTGTGTGGCGTGGCGAGCGGGAGTGTGTGGCATGACGATGCGGAGTGTGTGGCGTGGCGAGCGGGAGTGTGTGTGGCGTGCGATGCGGGAGTGTGTGGGCTGCGATGGGGAGAGTGTGTGTGGCTGACGAGGGGGGTGGTGTGGGATGACATGCGGGAGTGTGTGGCTGACATGCGGGAGTGTGTGGCGTGGCGATGCGGGTGTGTGTGGCTGACGATGCGGGAGTGTGTGTGGATGACGATGCGGGAGTGTGTGGTGGGCGGGGGCATGATGCTGATGCGTGGGTGAGGTGTGTGGCTGACGATGCGGGAGTGGTGTGGCATGCGGAGTTGGCGCGCGGTGGATGTGTGGCTGGCGATGCGGGAGTGTGGCGGATGCGATCGGGGTGAGTGTGTGTGGCTGCGAGGGAGTGTGTGGCATGACGATGCGGGAGTGTGTGGCATGACGATGCGGGAGTGTGTGTGGCTGACGATGCGGGGATGGAGTGTGTGGCTGCGATGCGTTTCGTGGCGAGCGGGGTGTGTGTGGGGTGGCGATGCGGAGTGTGTGTGGGATGACGATGCGGGAGTGTGTGAGGCATGACGATGCGGGAGTGTGTGTGGCATGACGATGCGGGAGTGTGTGGCATGAGCGATGCGGGAGTGTGTGTGGCGTGACGATGCGGGAGTGTGTGGGCGTGGCGACGCGGGAGTGTGTGGCATGACGACGCGGGAGTGTGTGGCGTGGCGACGCGGGAGTGTGTGTGGCCTGACGATGCGGGAGTGTGTGCGGCCTGACGATGCGGGAGTGTGTGTGGCATGACGAAGCGGGAGTGTGTGTGGCATGACGATGCGGGAGTGTGTGGCATGACAATGCGGGAGTGTGTGTGGCGTGACGTGGGTGAGGGGTGTGTGGCGTGGCGACGCGTGGGAGTGTGTGGCATGACGATGCGGGTGGGAGACGTGTGTGCGTGGCGGCGGACGCAGGGGAGTGTGTGTGGCGTGACGATACGGGGTGTGTGTGGCATGACGATGCGGGAGTGTGTGTGGCATGACGATGCGGGAGCGTGTGGCATGACGATGCGGGAGTGTGTGTGCATGACGATGCGGGGTGTGTGTGGCATGACGATGCGGGAGTGTGTGTGGCATGACGATGCGGGAGGTGTGGCATGACGATGCGGGAGTGTGTGTGTGTGGCGTGACGATACGGGGTGTGTTGGTGTGTGCGATCGGATGCGGGGAGTGTGTGTGGCATGACGATGCGGGAGTGTGTGGCATGACGATGCGGGAGTGTGTGGCATGACGATGCGGGAGTGTGTGTGGCATGACGATGCGGGAGTGTGTGGGGCGTGACGATGCGGGTGTGTGTGTGGCATGACGATGCGGGAGTGTGTGTGGCATGACGATGCGGGAGTGTGTTGGCATGACGATGCGGGAGTGTGTGTGGCGTGACGATGCGGGAGTGTGTGTGGCATGACGATGCGGGAGTGTGTGTGGCATGACGATGCGGGAGTGTGTGGCATGACGATGCGGGAGTGTGTTCTGAGAGGAGTGTGGCATGACGATGCGGGAGTGTGTGGCATGACGATGCGGGAGTGTGTGGCATGACGATGCGGAGTGTGGATGCGGCGGAGTGTGTGTGGCGTGACGATGCGTGTGATGCATGATATGTGTGTGGGGCATGTACCTGGACACACGGGGTTGACTCTCGCCGATCCCTCGGTCAGATCTATGGAGAAACACCACACACACACACACACACACACACACACACACACACGTGTCAGTGAGAGGACTGGCTCGCGGCTCAGCTCAGCTCTGAGGGCAGTGTCTCACCGTGGTCCTCTTCAGAGGTGTTGGCCAGCAGAGGAGCCGTCAGCACATGCATGCAGTACTTGTAGAAGAAGCTCAGGAACTCGCTCTTCTCCGCTTTCTGTACACACACACACCAGTTTTAGGGATTAAATTATTACTGTAAACTATGCTGAATGGAGTCATCTTCATTGGTTTCTGGAGTCTCAGAAGAAACACTGACAACAGTCTTGACTATTCGTGCAACATATCTGTTATGAACGTTATAAACAACAAATAGCCATCCTAAGATCAGACTGTGTGTGTGTGTGTGTGTGGGTGTGTGTGTGTGTGTGTGTTACTCACGCTGGCCGGGGTGAGCATGTTCTCGGGGGGTGGGGGTGTGTGTGTGTGTGTGTGTGTGTGTGTGTGTGTGTGTGTGTGTGTGTGTGTGTGTGTGTGTGTGTGTGTGTGTGTGTGTGTTACTCACGCTGGCCGGGGCGAGCATGTTCTCGGGTGTGTGTGTGTGTGTGTGTGTGTGTGTGTGTGTGTGTGTGTTACTCACGCTGGCCGGGGCGAGCATGTTCTCGGGGTGTGTGTGTGTGTGTGTGTTACTCACGCTGGCCGGGGCGAGCATGTTTTTGGGGTGTGTGTGTGTGTGTGTGTGTGTGTGTGTGTTACTCACGCTGGCCGGGGAGAGCATGTTCTCGGGGTGTGTGTGTGTGTGTTACTCATGCTGGCCGGGGCGAGCATGTTCTCGGGGTGTGTGTGTGTGTGTTACTCACGCTGGGCAGGGCGAGCATGTTCTCGGTGTGTGTGTGTGTGTGTGTTACTCACACTGGCCGGGGCGAGCATGTTCTCGGGGTCGATGAGGGTCCTCAGGAGCCCCATCAGCTGCACAGCTCCGCCCAGCTCAGGGTCTGAGTCACAGATCATCTGCTTGATGACCACGTTAATCAGCAGCACGTCCTGCACACACACACACACACACACACGTCAGCACGCTTACACCGCTCATTTGAACAACCTCCATGTGGATTCTGAAATCTTCCCTCAAACACTCAGAAATTTCAAACAATGACTGTGTTTGAGCTCTTCAGAGACAGATCTGAGTGTGTGACGTGAGCGAGAGCCGCCGGTTAAACGTCAGCATTCAGTTATTCCTGCATAATAAGAGTTACGTGACTGAACAGCAGAATACAGTAATAGTTAAAAATAGTGAGTTGATATAAAAATTGCTGCGTGTGAGTGTGTGTGTACTCACGTCATCTGCCTGCTGTGGCTACTGCATTACGAACTCTCTTGTGTGTGTGTCTGTGTGTGTGTGTGTGTGTGTACTCACGTCATCTGCCTGCTGTGGCTACTGCATTACGAACTCTCTTGTGTGTGTGTCTGTGTGTGTGTGTGTGTGTGTCTGTGTGTGTGTGTGTGTGTGTGTGTGTGTCTGTGTCTGTGTGTGTGTGTGTGTGTGTGTGTGTGTGTGTGTGTACTCACGTCATCTGCCTGCTGTGGCTACTGCATTACGAACTCTCTTGTGTGTGTGTGTGTGTGTGTGTGTGTGTGTGTGTGTGTGTGTGTACTCACGTCATCTGCCTGCTGTGGCTACTGCATTACGAACTCTCTTGTGTGTGTGTCTGTGTGTGTGTGTCTGTGTGTGTGTGTGTGTGTGTGTGTGTGTGTGTGTGTGTGTGTGTGTGTGTGTGTGTACTCACGTCATCTGCCTGCTGTGGCTACTGCATTACGAACTCTCTTGTGTGTGTGTGTGTGTGTGTGTGTACTCACGTCATCTGCCTGCTGTGGCTACTGCATTACCAGGGTTTCTGCAGGTATCTTCAAATTAAATTTAATGCCTTTTTAATGCCTTTTTAATGCCATTTTGAAATTTTTTAATGCCATACACGACCCATGACTCACCGCGGATATATATAATATATATTTCCTGGAACACATAGGCGTAATTTGCGGGTGGGACATGTCCTCACCAATATTTGCCAGGGTCGATTGTGTCCCCACCATTTTTGAAACATCTCGTCGCGTATGTACCAATACAAATAAATAAAACATCTCCAGTTAACTAGCAGAGCATTCATTTCATTCGTTTGTTCAATAAGAAGCTATCTGAAATGTGTTGTTTTCTAATTTAAGTGACCAAAGTGCTCGATGCCGCTGCGATCAGTGGTGCCGATACAGTGTCTGTTGTGACTCGTGCAGTCTTTTCTCGGACACGCGCTTCAATTTGTTACGGAGAGAGACTATTTGTTACGGTAAAATCACAAAACATAATGCACACAAACGTGTCCCTGCTTGATACAACCACTGATAAACAATCAGTTTTGATGAGGGGAAAAAAATATACTTAGTGCGGATTAGAACCCAGAACCTCTGACACGCTTGGCAATAGTTCTGCCCCTGGACCATAAAGCACATGCGTGTAGAGAGTAGAGAGAATTTTCACGTGAATAAATACATAGATCCGACTAACAACATATATTACATCTCATTAGACGACAAATGTAACACAATGTATAAAACACTCTTTAAACACAATGTACTATTTAAATCGATTCTTAACGCCGATTTGTGGCCGTCACACTGCATATGGGATTTTACGGCGAACTTAAATGCTTTTTTACAAATGCCGCAAAATCCTTCATTTTTACCACTAACGGGCAGCAACCATGTCTTATTAGTTTTGTTTTCCAGCCACTTTGGCTGGAATTGGCCTTAACCATTGAAAGTATATTGAAACTGATTTTTCCCCCATTAATATATATGATTGACCTGAAGAATGAAAGTTGTATTATATACTTAAATACTTAATATCATGCTCATAGCCATGAGAAATAGCTCTATATCTCAGGCTATGTTTACACGGAAACGAGCTGAAGAGAAAACGCAAAAGTGGCGTTGCGTTGTCACTTTTTATTCTGCGTTTAGACGAGCGTTATGGAAGGGAAATCTGCGTGCATGGCCCTGTCCCAAATGGAACCCTAAGCACTCGCGGTCTTCCTCTGAGTCCGCACTTTCGTAACGTAATGCCGCTTTGACTGTCGGGAAGAAGTCTGCTGTGGAGTCCGCATCAGCGCGGGCTCGGCAAAAGTGCGCATCAAGGGCGCAAATCGACCACACGGGGCACTCGCGAGCACCCTTCTGAGATCTAAAAATGACAAATGGGACACACTACGGTCTCACGGACTTAACGGACACGCGCACGCGGCAGCCATTGTAAGTCCACAAGACCGAAAGTGCACATGAAGTGTGCCATTTGGGACAAGGCTCATATGGTGACATAAAAATGTGTGAAATACGATATAGTGTGCACTCCAGGCGGCTAGGTGGCAATGTGAAGCACTGCAACACAACAAACCAATGTCTGAGAATATTTTGTACAACTGTAGAAAAGCCTCTTGTATGTTTATCAGAGCTGCTAGGGCAACTTGAAGGTCCGACCGACTCCGACGTATGGAAATAATCCGACATGTTGGTTGTCATTTTCCTGTACTAGCGCATGCCTGTGACGTAAACGTGTACGCGACAAGAGCCACCGTGAGCAGATTTGCGTTTTTACCGTTTAGACGGGAACGCGACGGCGGAGCGTTTTTGAGATTTCCACTCTGAAGGGTGGTTTCACTTTTTTGCGTTTTTAAGCCCACAAAACGCCGTCGCCGTGTAAACGAAAGGCACACCCGTAAAAATATTTTTAAGTTTTCACTCGTAATCGTTCTCGTGTAAACAGGGCCTCAGATGGGATGCAGTGTTGATTTAGCGTGAAACAATTGTATTTTTTCAACAACAACAAAAAAAATATCACAATATTTTGAATTAGGGATGGACCGATACCACTTTTTGCAGAACGAGATACCGATACCGTAACTGATCCCTGAATTTTCACTGCATTTGTAATTTTTAAATGTATTAGTAATAATCATATTAGTTGGATTAATTTGTTCATCAAATATATATTTCTTTCAATTATTTGCATGCTTAATTAAGCCTGCTAAAATGCATTGTATGGGCTTCTGTTACTGTACATTCTATTGCTCTATCATATTTTATCTTTCATTGAATAGCACAGCACATATTTAGACTAGCAGCCAGAAGGCTCAGTGCTGAGGATTGGGTCAGTGGTACAAATGTTTAGACACCAGTGAAATATAAATTATTATATCCAATTTTGATACTACAACAAAAACTGCCAGCCTAATTAGTGTGAATTTAAAACATTATTAAAAGGTAAGCAGTCAGTAACAGAATAAGAATGAATAATCAACTTACAAATAAATACAATAGAACAAAGAAAGGCTACGAATGAAATGCAGTGTTTTTAGAGTTTTTAGGGTAGATCTACAGGTACAGAAATTTGAATAAAGTAATCAAATGTGGAAAAATATTGCATAATGCATATTCATTACTGGATAAATTAAATATAGATGGATCTTTTGAAAGTTGAAAATGGTAGACTATTTAGTCAAGAGCAGTGAGTAATTTATTTGACCATTCATTGTTTGATTGACATTAAAACAGCAGTTTATTGAAGTGCTGCCCCTTTAAGACCGAACGCACGGACCCCATTTGAACATGGCTACGTTCACTTGATATACCTGACTTTGTTTACTAGGATACTCGCAAATATGGGCGTTTTTACATAATTTAGTGTGAATTCCTCCGTACAAGCGCAAGACGTGAAAGGCAATTCAATTCAGTATTCGCGCGCTGAGACGCTGATTTGCGGGGTGCGCGCTTTGGATGTTTGCATTCATGGAACTTATTGACTGCAAACATCCAGTAATAATGTAGGGAATCACTCGTTATACATCAGGAAACAGGTCGTGTTTTACTTTACTTGATTTAGTTGTCATCCAAATAACACGTGCTGAGTGAACGATTTAGCAATCAAGAGCATTCAACAGAACTGCTCTCTCTCTCTCGTCAGTTAACGTTAATATTAAGCTACATGCCTTGTTTTATTTTCTTTGCCATTGACATCCGACTAAACTACAAACCTTCCACTGATGTCTGTTTAAAGAGATGTGCTCGACCAGCTTGCGCGTCTGTGCCGCTGCGCGCTCAATCCACTGCGCGGTTTTCTCTGATGATCAGCTCGCGCACCACAATGTTACTATACGCTAAAAAATAGGTTTATCACACACTAACGTACATATTTTGCGACATATGAAGGCTATATTCAAATAAATTGCTATAAAATTCTCTTCAAAACTATCAAAATTTTTAATGCCTGTAGGAATCAAATTTAATGCTTTTTAATGCCATTTAAGGCCTTAATTTTCACAAAATCCATTTAATGACTTTTAATGCTTTTTAATGCCCCGCGGAAACCCTGATTACGAACTCTCTTGTGTGTCTGTGTGTGTGTGTGTGTACTCACGTCATCGGCCTGCTGTGGCTCCTGCATGACGAACTCTCTTGTGTGTCTGTCTGTGTGTGTGTGTGTGTGTGTGTGTGTGTGTGTCTGTGTGTGTGTGTGTGTGTGTGTGTGTGTGTGTGTGTGTGTGTGTGTGTGTGTGTGTGTGTGTGATGTGTGTGTGTGTGTGTACTCACGTCATCGGCCTGCTGTGGCTCCTGCATGACGAACTCTCGCACCATCGACGGGCTGAACTCCACCAGGTAGGAGAAGATGTCCGTGGCGGCGGCCTTCACCTGCACGTCATCCATGCCCTTCAACACACACACGAGTGTGAGCTCAGAGACGACACAGATCAACACACAGGTGCTCAGACACACACACACACTCACCAGCACGATCTCCAGTGCGGGTAAGATGCCCAGGTTGGCCAGTGTTTTGAAGAAGGCGTCTCTGTTCTGCGGCTGCAGGGTCTGTGAGAACGCACAGAACTCCTTGAAGAAGTTCACCTGCGGGAGACAGAGTGTGTGTGAGGAACAGGAGTGACCCATGTGTGTGTGTGAGGAACAGGAGTGACCCATGTGTGTGTGTGAGGAACAGGAGTGACCCATGTGTGTGTGTGTGTGAGGAACAGGAGTGACCCATGTGTGTGTGTGTGTGAGGAACAGGAGTGACCCGTGTGTGTGTGTGAGGAACAGGAGTGACCCATGTGTGTGTGTGAGGAACAGGAGTGACCCATGTGTGTGTGTGTGTGTGAGGAACAGGAGTGACCCGTGTGTGTGTGTGAGGAACAGGAGTGACCCATGTGTGTGTGTGTGTGAGGAACAGGAGTGACCCATGTGTGTGTGTGTGTGAGGAACAGGAGTGACCCATGTGTGTGTGTGTGTGTGAGGAACAGGAGGACCCGTGTGTGTGTGTGAGGAACAGGAGTGACCCATGTGTGTGTGTGAGGAACAGGAGTGACCCATGTGTGTGTGTGTGTGAGGAACAGGAGTGACCCGTGTGTGTGTGTGAGGAACAGGAGTGACCCATGTGTGTGTGTGAGGAACAGGAGTGACCCATGTGTGTGTGTGGAGGAACAGGAGTGACCCATGTGTGTGTGTGTGTGTGAGGAACAGGAGTGACCCATGAGTGTGTGTGAGGAACAGGAGTGACCCGTGTGGTGTGTGTGTGAGGAACAGGAGTGACCCGTGTGTGTGTGAGGAACAGGAGGTGACCCATGTGTGTGTGTGTGTGAGGAACAGGAGTGACCCATGTGTGTGTGTGTGTGTGAGGAACAGGAGTGACCCGTGTGTGTGTGTGTGTGTGAGGAACAGGAGTGAACCCTGTCGTGTGTGTGTGTGTGAGGAACAGGAGTGACCCATGTGTGTGTGTGTGTGTGTGTGAGGAACAAGAGTGACCCATGTGTGTGTGTGTGTGTGAGGAACAGGAGTGACCCGTGTGTGTGTGTGTGTGAGGAACAGGAGTGACCCGTGTGTGTGTGTGAGGAACAGGAGTGACCCGTGTGTGTGTGTGTGGAACAGGAGTGAACCCGTGTGTGTGTGTGTGTGTGTGTGTGTGTGTGTGTGTGTGTGTGTGTGTGTGTGTGTGTGTGTGAGGAACAGGAGTGAACCCTGTCGTGTGTGTGTGAGGAACAGGAGTGACCCATGTGTGTGTGTGTGAGGAACAGGAGTGACCCATGTGTGTGTGTGTGTGAGGAACAGGAGTGACCCGTGTGTGTGTGTGTGTGAGGAACAGGAGTGACCCGTGTGTGTGTGTGTGTGTGAGGAACAGGAGTGACCCGTGTGTGTGTGTGTGTGTGGAACAGGAGTGAACCCGTGTGTGTGTGTGTGTGTGTGTGTGTGTGTGTGTGTGTGTGTGTGTGTGTGTGTGTGTGTGAGGAACAGGAGTGACCCGTGTGTGTGTGTGTATGTGTGTGTGTGAGGAACAGGAGTGAACGCTGGTGTGTGTATGAGGAACAGGAGTGACCCGTGTGTGTGTGTGTATGTGTGTGTGTGAGGAACAGGAGTGAACGCTGGTGTGTGTATGAGGAACAGGAGTGACCCGTATGTGTGTGTGTGAGGAACAGGAGTAAACGCTGGTGTGTGTATGAGGAACAGGAATGACCCGTGTGTGTGTGTATGTGTGTGTGTGAGGAACAGGAGTGAACGCTGGCGTGTGTGTGAGGAACAGGAATGACCCGTGTGTGTGTGTGTGTGTATGTGTGTGTGTGAGGAACAGGAGTGAACGCTGGTGTGTGTGTGAGGAACAGGAGTGACCCGTGTGTGTGTGTGTGGAACAGGAGTGAACCCGTGTGTGTGTGTTGTGTGTGTGTGTGTGTGTTTGTTTTTGTGATATATGAGGACACAAATGTGTATAATGACATGGGTATTACACTGGTATTACAACTTACACGTGAAATATGAGGACATTGCATGCGTCCTCATATTTCAAACAGCTTAAAAAACATAAAAAACAATGTTTTTTTTAAAATGTTAAAATCCAGCATGTCTCCTGTAAGGGGTAGGTTTAGGGACAGGGGCAGTGTAGGGGGATAGAATATATAGTTTGTCCAGTATAAAAACCATTACGCCTATGGAATGTCCTCATAAGTCACAAAAACAAACGTGTGTGTGTGTGTGAGGAACAGGAGTGACCCGTGTGTGTGTGTGTTATGTGTGTGTGTGAGGAACAGGAGTAAACGCTGGTGTGTGTATGAGGAACAGGAATGACCCGTGTGTGTGTGTATGTGTGTGTGTGAGGAACAGGAGTGAACGCTGGTGTGTGTGTGAGGAACAGGAATGACCCGTGTGTGTGTGTATGTGTGTGTGTGAGGAACAGGAGTGAACGCTGGTGTGTGTATGAGGAACAGGAATGACCCGTGTGTGTGTGTATGTGTGTGTGTGAGGAACAGGAGTGAACGCTGGTGTGTGTGTGAGGAACAGGAGTGACCCGTGTGTGTGTGTGTGTGTGTGTGTGTTGTAGGGGTTAAACGACTTCAGTTTTTTTGAAGTCGACTGTTATGACATCAAAGTCGAGTCGACGTCGACTAGTCGATGACGTCATTCATAAAAACACAAGAGATGGGACTGCTTTGCAACATACCACAATTTGCAATTAATTAACAGAAAATGATAGAGATGCTGACGGCTCATAATGGGGCCGTTTACACCTGGACACTTCATGTGTTTTTACTGATCTGATTTATCAAAACGATTCCATTTACACCAGAGGGTTGTTTCATAAAAGAAGCTTAGAAAAGCGGGGATTAAGCTCCAAAACCCGACTTGAATTAACCTAACAAATCAGTTGGGGCTTAAGGCGGTTTCATAAAAGGTAATTGAAGTTCACGCAATCTCACTAACTTGAACCAGGTTTATCTAGTCTAGATAATTGCGTGTGCACGCGTTTCTGAAGCAGCCCTAGAGGTCGATCGTGGATCAAATCGATCCACCATCAAACAGCGTATATTTTGTGCTGTTTTATGCGTTTGTGACATGTTTTTTCCCCCCCCTCCGTGCAAAACTTACATTATACAGTTATATTCTCCATCTGTAAATGTTAGAAAAGTCGTGCAAATGTGTCCATTTTGCTGCTAATCTTCATATTGAACGAGCGCTGCTGCGCGCCAAATAGGTCTGCAATAATTCTGACTAAAATATACATTTTGCTTGGAAAATTAATATGCGATATTTTATAACACGAGGATTATCTTCTAATTATAATAATTTATCTTTAGTAAGTTGGATAAGTTGCAGTGAACTTCTAGCTCATTACACTCATATATTTTATACTTCTAATAAAAAAAAGAAATTGAACAGAAGTAGCCTAATTCAGGGAAGAATTTTTTTTAAAGAAACTAAATATATAAAGATACAAAATATGGTTTTGGGTATAGGATCTATGCTACGTAATAAAGATGATGTATACTTATTTAGAATGCTGAGAATTACAGATTTTAATTTTGAGAAAGCAAGAATCCCCAGTTTTAAATGAGTGATTAGATTTGGTTTCTAAAGTACATTATGGAGAGGAGAACATTAAATTAGGAACAAATGTATACATTTTGAAAAGATATGTGCAACTCTAAAACCAAAGAATATTCCATAAAATAAAAAGGAATATATATTAGCCTAGATTAACTACATTTTTATGTAACCTTCCCTTTTATTTCTAGTTATTTGTTATTTTATTTATTTACTTATTTAATATTGAATATTTGATATTTGAATAATATTACTTCAATAACTATTAGGAATTATGTGTCATTATAAGATTTTGATATATGTGCATGTTATATTTTTATTTATTTATATGTATGTGTTGGTGGGTATTATCACAAAAGAAAAAAAAAGTAGAAGGAAAAATAAGGAATATATATTGGGGGAAAATATGATGTCTTTAAAGGAACTGTCCATTTGTATAATTGTGTTAAATGTGTTTGAATTGAAAGACATAATAAAGTACATAATACATATATATATATCAGGCTTGTGCACAATTCAGAATTGAATTGAGAATGACTCCTTAATTCCAATTCAATTCTTGAATTTGAATTGATGTCAAAAACAGGATCTAGAATTACAATTCGAATTTGAATTAAAGGAATTCAAAACAAATTGCAATTCAAAACAAATTCTAAGAAATTCATAGATATTTTAAATTAAGTGTTTAACAATTAAGCTTCAGTATATGTCAGATATGATTGCATTACATATTCTATAAATTATATTAGTTTGAACTACTAGTACAGATTACATTAACACAAAATATTTTCCCCAGCAATGAATGTTAAAAGCTCTAGTCACAGAACAAATAATTAAGTTTGATTTATTGTAATTTTAATTTTGTGGAACATGATAGAACATGACTCCATTTCCCAGAATTACTTTTGTAAATCTTTAGAAAAAAAAAAACAATTTGAGGTGGACATTTGTTATTTTTATATGCTAAAATATTTGTTAGTTGGACATTATATGTCCCTTATTTAGAATTTTAAACCTACAAGTGTATTTGTGGTAAATCAAATGTAGGCTAATATACTGTCAATAACTAAGCTCAGATTAATCTTACCAGTTAAAATTTATACTGTGCTTTTGTAATTTTTGATTTTGTGATTTTAACTTCTGCTTTAAAAAGATTTTTTTAGATTGTGTTCTAATGTTCTTCTAATAATCATAAACATGTACTAAAACAAAAACCAGACAAACTGCCAAATAAAACCAGAGAGAAATGTATTCATAAATCTTTAAAACAATCTAATTAAATCTTGGGCACAAAACATTCAGTCAGTAAAAAAACAAAACCTGTATATGTATATGTATATTGTATTTATCTATCTATATATCTATATCTAGAAATACAGTACACATATATATATATATATATATATATATATATATATATATATATATTATATATATATATATATATATATATATATATATATATATATATATATATATCAGTGTAGAGAAAGAATTCTCTGATAACCGAGGCACTCCTTAATTAAAATGTCTTTATTACATTTTCGCCTAAACGGACAACTTTAAAACGCCTTATATATGTGTCTATATTGATTTTCTGTATACTGTGTATTTATTTTTGGACTAGTGGTTAATAAAGTCCAATAATGGTATTAGAGAGTGTCAGTGGTAATATCATTGTGTTCTTGTCGGTCAGTGTTGAGGATCTGTGTAACAGCTGAGGCTTAGCCTGACAGTTAGCCTGCCCTGGACCAGGCTAGTTTCCCAGCATAAGTTGCCAGGGTAACTGAGTTTGAACTTTTTTAAGTTTGATTTATGAAACCGAATCTACCAAAAATAAGCCTGACTAACCGAAATAAGCCTGGCTTATACTCTAATCTTGTTTTATGGAATAACCCTCAGGTCACATTAATATGTTTTCGCAAAACGGATATAAATCCGATCTTCAAACAACGCGCTATATGCAGATTTAACGGATTTCACGTCACCAACAGTAAAGCGCTGCATTTTATTGACCATCAGCTAATTTCAAAATCAAAGACCGCAATAAGAGAGACAGCACTGGTAAGATCATTTTGTTTCTTTACTTTTAACGAAGATGATTGTGTGTTAAACGTCTGCGACTTTCACTTTGATTTGCGATAGTTTGCACGTTGGCTTGATGAATAGATGCTCATCTGCGGTGATGCGTGTTGCAGCTTCATCGCTATAATACGCTCTCACGCGTTTATTTTTAGCATTGTTGGGAGAAGTCCAATTTACATATCGTTAGCCTCATAGCATAATTGCCTAAGTCATATTTCAATGTCTTTGGAAAACAAGAAAAAACACAAAATGACTTAGGCAATTATGCTATGAGGCTAACGATATGTGGTTTCAACAACCAGAAGCATTTACACTTGTCCAGTTTCGTCTGTTAAGCGGCCCAGACCTCCTCCTGAAGTGGTTTGAGCGATCGGATTTAAATCCGTCTCGAATGCGTTTCGGATGGCATTTAGCCTACATCTGGTCTTTTCACGATCGGACAGCTATCAGACCACAGAAACACATGAAGTGGCCAGGTGTAAACTAGGGGTCGACCGATTATCGGTCTGGCCGATTATCGGCGCCGATATTGAGCATTTTTATGGTTATCGGTATTGGCCATTTTCAAAACCGATTTGCCGATAAAAAAAAATTTGTTTTGAAATGCGCTATATTTGGCTCTAACGCAGCCACCTCTGTCGGAACTCACCACTCTGTAGACTAGACCAATGTCCCGCACATCTGATTTGTTGTGAGTCACGTCACGAGTCCGGCCAGTCAAAAAAAAGCTGATGCACTGAAAGTTGCTCTCACACCGAGAGCACTCGCTCGCTGACTGGAGCTGCTTCACTGATCAGTAACACGCATCAGTCTCTCAAAGTTAAGGCAGCAGCAGACTTTGCTGAAGAAGCAATAGATTACTACACTTAAGTTGCAAAATACCTCAATATAATAGAACCCTGTGATGCAGATGTGAAGCAAATGCAGAAAACAGACGGAATCGCGGAATCCAGTCATAAAAACAGAACTTACTGAATAAAGTGGAATATCAGGGAATTTGTCAACTTTTTGATCAATTGATAAAAAGCAGGTCAGTAACAATCAAACCGCAAAAAGACTAAATGAATGCCTGTCTCTAAATGAATGGCGCAGACGCGTGATCATTACCACACACACACACTGGAGCACACGTGACGCTTGCGCTGTTTTCAGCCTCAGCCGCATCATTATATGAGGACATGATTGCATAAACATCATCTCCAGAGCCGCTTAGTCACTTCATGAGCTTTTTAATGTTTCAACTGAGAAAAGTTATCGTCATATCCATAGGGTCATATCATAAACACACAGAAACTCAAAGATCTCAACGGCAACCCGTCAAAATAAAAGTTCTGTTTTTCATAGGGCCCTAAAAATGTAATTTTTGTTAAAGGTCCCCTGACATGGGGTTATTTTATTATTTTATAATGTTTCCTGGGTTGCCCTTATAATGTTAGTATGTTTTTTAGATCAAAATTAGTCATAATTTAGAAATAAAAGGCATTTTTCCTAGCCTGATTTTAGCCTCTGATTTGAACACACTGTTTGAAGGGGCGTGTCTGCTGTGAGACTCAGTGTAACCGCCCACTGCTGTGATTGGCTGACATGCGTGCATATGAAATAGCTACATGTGAAAGTCTCTCGATCTCGAATACTTTTACTACTGCTGCTATTATACGTTTTTACTAATACAGCTATCGAGATTAACGAATCGTGAGAAGTTTTTAAAGTATTTAGATCTATTCCCATCACATACAATGTGTGATGAGCATTGAGCAGATGACAGTCTGTGGATCGAGAGACAACGCAATTTCTGCACTCTCTCTAATGCTTTCACTAATGCAAATTCAAACACGATGATGTAAATACAGTAAGAGATTCATTGTGCAGTAACGTGCGTCATTGATTTCATAACGAGTTGTCCTGATAAACTCGCGCTGTGTGGAAAAATGTTCTTTGATCGATTTCTGTATATAATTTGTTCACAATTTAAATAAGATTATTTTCATCCTACTAAAAGAAACGATGTGAAGGTGATATTTTAGTCACTGGCTTGACTTGCTGATGCATTAACAGTATTGAACGATTTTGAGAGAAAGATTACCTGTCTGAACTTGAACTTGAATTGTTGCTTGGGAGCTCGATGATTTATTTTCAGACGTTCATCGAGGCCAGTTCTGTATTGTCCCAAGTTGAGGAAACAGTCGTCGGTGAAATGTTTGGACCATCCAAAACTTTGGGAAGTTGTGTCGGCGCATTTCCAGAGAAAATAAAATTAACCCATTGTTTCTTCAGAGGCTCGGATGAAGGAACTAAAAAATACTTTTGTGTTCATTTGTACATCCGAACACCGATCAACTGCCATGCTTCGCTCGTTTGCAAGCCATTATATCTCTCTATTCAACTTTTGTGCTTTGATTGGTCACACGCCATGATATCTCTCTCGAGGATGATAAACTAAAATCGCGCAGCTCGTTTTCTCATGGGCGGGTCAAAGTCTCTTTGCGGCATAGCAGAGAAGGGGGAGGTAACATTCCCCCATATGACGTCATATAGGGGAGATTCAAGATCAGCTCGTCTGAGATCTCATTTTCTCACAGGCAGAGAAAGATAGCCAAAACTCAGTTTACACCGACTGAAATTTCTAGACACGAGGGGACCAAATACAGGCTAGGGGAACTAATATTAATGTTAAAAAACCTCAGAAAGTGAAAATTTCATGTCAGGGGACCTTTAAACTGTAAATAAATTAAATAAGTTTCATGATTTTAATTAATTAGAAATGCTTTTTGATTACTAAAATTGTATTTAAACATTAAAATAGAGTCTTTAAGTTTTACAAAATGTTTACAGAATGCTGCTGGGTGCTCCCTGCACTTTTTACAAGTTATTATTATTATTATTAATAATAACAGTTCTCAGATTCAAATATATGTTTAAAGTCATTTAAAGAAAGTATGTCGTCAAAACCCTTTGTTATTCTTAATTTTGACATTAATTTACAGTTTTACACCAGACATAGGCTATATTAATATCGGTTCAAAATATCGGTTATCGGTCTATTTGATCTGTAATAATCGGTATCGGCATCGGCCCTGAAAATCACATATCGGTCGACCCCTAGTGTAAACAGCCCGCTGTTTACATCATCATCATCATGATTATTATGATCGCATTAGTGATGCGCTAATCCAAGTAATAATATTCCAATTAATTGCGGGTAAATAAGAGGTAGGCTACATCATTAATATGTTATAAATAATGCTTTAATGATTTTAAAAAAGAGACTGAACTCTAATTTCCTGGTAAAACAGAGTGTGCGTCATGCTTTTACTTTCGTTTTCAACAATATCTAGTGTTAGTAAAGTATTTACACACACTTGATGTAGCTATGCTGCTTTCTTGCTGCAATGACCCTCTGGGCTCTTCATCTGTTGTCGTCTGCAACATGTTAGTATCAAAATTAGCGCAATCATAGTGTCACATGATCAACGCGACTAGTCGACGTCAAGCTTAAAGCGTCGCGGCATTGCATTAAGGTCAACTAGTCGGTTCAACCCCTAGTGTGTTGAACAGGAGTGAACCCTGCTGTGTGTGTGTGTGTGTGTGTGTGTGTGTGTGTGTGTGTGTGTGTGTGTGTGTGTGTGTGTGTGTGTGTGTGTGTGTGTGTGTGTGTGTGTGTGTGTGTGTACCAGCTCTCTCCTCTTGTCGTCCTCTGTGGCTTCATCCGTCAGCTGAGCGAACACTTCCGTCAGAAACTTCTCATCCTCCTGAAACACACACACACACACACACACACACACACACATCATTATTTCTGTTATGAAAAACCCTAACCCTGCTTCTGAATAAATGACACGTACACTGCCGGTACAAATGTTTTGGATCGGTAACATTTTTAAGTCTCTTCTGCTCATCAAAGCTGCATTTATGTGATTAAAAATACAAAAAAAAACCTGTAATATTGTGAAATATTATTGTAATGTAAATCAGCTGTTATCTATATGGATATATAATAAAGTGTAATTTATTCCTGTGATCAAAGCTGAATTTATCATTATATAATAATATTTCACTGTTTTTGATCAAATAAATGCCAAATTTACTAAATAATTCACACGACCCAAGCGTTTGAGCAGCATGTAACAGCAGAGCTGCACAACATATCAGAATTATTGAAATATCACACGTGTATATATCGTGATATGAACATCGCACCGGCTTGCAAACTCTGCTCTCGGCTGAAGAACTGCTGTAGCTTTAATAAGAATCAGTATTTAATTCATACAGTGAAAACTAAGCCGTGTTTTATTTGTACATTTGATTATTCAGTTTGTGTAGGATCAGCTGAAGCCTGAGGTTTACACTGATGTTATAATAGGGGTGTCGAAATTAATTGTTCATTAATGACGCGAGTCATTAAACATTCTTACTTGCGCGCGCTTCTTGAGGCACACACACACACACACACACACACACACACACACACGCACGCACGCACGCAAGGTCTCGCTCTCGCCCTGCACGATTTGAACATACTCACGTAGCCTTTCGAAACCCAGAGTGGATACATTTCCCGGGACAGGTTATTAAACAGAAGGACAATCCCGGTAAAAACCGGGACAGATGGCAGCTCTTCCGCACCCGATGGTCAAATTACTATTATCCTGTGTTGTTACGTGTGATTATAAACGATCGCTTCAACAGCGGACTGGCGACGGTCTCCAGGGTAACATTATACACTGATGAATGAGCACTGCTTTTAAATGAACATTTCTTTAAAACAAAATTGATTTGACAGAATTTCATTTTCTTAATGAAAAAGTTTCTGGCGAACAAGAATTCACAACATTCTTTTGCAGGCGTGCTCTTATTATAATGTTATGAAGCCTCTGTGACAGATGCGTGCTGCACATGTTGCTCTGACCTGTATCTTCCTTTTCAAAGTGAATTAATCATTCAGAACCATCATGGCGAACAGCGTCGTCTATTATCTATTGGCTTTGATATATCGGCCCAATTTTCTTATCGGATCGATGACGATGACATCAAAAAAGAGCATTTATCAGCCGATATCGATATGTGGTCGCTATATCGTGCATTCCTAGTTATAATAACACTTCTCATGCGTCAGTAAAACACTGATCACTGCAGAAGTTAGAGAGATGTTTTGTCGTCACTAAAAGAGTGTGAATAGATTATATAATTTAAATATATTTGAAAGATAATGTAAGTGTATCTGACACACGTTCAGCACTACGGTAACGCCTCATTAAGGAGTGATGCGTGTCATTAAGGAGTGATGCGTGTCATTAAGGAGTGATGCGCGTCATTAAGGAGTGATGCGTGTCATTAAGGAGTGATGCGCGTCATTAAGGAGTGATGCGCGTCATTAAGGAGTGATGCGTGTCATTAAGGAGTGATGCGTGTCATTAAGGAGTGATGCGTGTCATTAAGGAGTGATGCGTGTCATTAAGGAGTGATGCGCGTCATTAAGGAGTGATGCGCGTCATTAAGGAGTGATGCGCGTCATTAAGGAGTGATGCGCGTCATTAAGGAGTGATGCGTGTCATTAAGGAGTGATGCGTGTCATTAAGGAGTGATGCGTGTCATTAGTCATTAAGGAGTGATGCGCGTCATTAAGGAGTGATGCGTGTCATTAAGGAGTGATGCGCGTCATTAAGGAGTGATGTAGGGCTGTGCGATTAATCGAAATCGTAATAAAATCGCGATTTGAGCATGCGCGATTTCTAAATCGCTTCATAGCACGATTTTTTTTCGCGCTCCCGGCTCCAACCTCGCAGTATGCTATCTGAACCAATCAGAATGCAGCGCGCCTAAATTGAGCGCGAGAACAGAACAGACCGGGCGGGTACCAGAGATTCAGTGAACTGCGAACAGATGCGCGTGCCAGAAGGGAGCGCGAGTGCATGGAAATATTAGCGCAAAGGGGCTTGCCTCACCAGTTTCTTTCTCTGGGAAGGTAAGAGAATACCATTACCTGATTGGTTTACAAGTATAGTTTCCTCCGCTGCGGCTGTCAGTCATTCTCCATTCAGCATCAAACAGCGCTTTGCGTTCGGTTACGACAGTCACTGTCAACAATGAAACTCTCACTAAGTCAAGATGGTCATTCAATGTTAATATTATTAAACTTGATCTGTAGATAAAGCTCTATGGTTTTGCATTAAATGACTATCTTGTTGTACTGTTCGTTTCTACCGTGTGTCTGTTAGATCACAACACTAGAGTATAGTCAGAGCACTATGTTCATCACGCGCACAGTAAATGAAATTTAAAACTGTTAAAAGAAAAGGCTCAATAAACTATTGCATAGATAGATGCTGTATAAGACACTATGCATCTATATGTATTTCCTTTGTGCTTTGAACTTTTCAATGCGGACTCGACGCGCTGCGCCTGCGCGCTGTGACAGTGTTGCTTCAAGCGCATCATTCTGCGCTCGGGATGCGCATAAGCGCTTTGTGCAGCACTGTATTGGAGTCTTTCATAACCATATCATAATACTTTTGCTCAATGAAAGATTATTAATAGACTCTTTTGTTCTGTTTTATCTATCATATGTTGTTGCCTCATTAAACAGCTGTGCTATACTTAATATGTCTTAATTTTATAGTAGACTATATATAAAATAATTTATCTTTTTGATTTTTAATGTATTTTACAACAATACAAAGAGCAATATGTAATGTTTTATTAGATTTGGTGCTACACGATAAAGCTCTAATTGGTTTCCTTTGGAAATATGTTTCAAATTCACACAGAATGCATTAAAACTGTAAAGCATGTCTGCTTGTGTCAAAATCGTGATTAAAATCGAAATCGAAAAAAAAATCAAGAAATCGTGATAATTTTTTTTTGTCCATATCGCACAGCCCTAGAGTGATGCGCGTCATTAAGGAGTGATGCGCGTCATTAAGGAGTGATGCGCGTCATTAAGGAGTGATGCGTGTCATTAAGGAGTGATGCGTGTCATTAACGAGTGATGCGTGTCATTAAGGAGTGATGCGCGTCATTAAGGAGTGATGCGTGTCATTAAGGAGTGATGCGTGTCATTAAGGAGTGATGCGCGTCATTAAGGAGTGATGCGTGTCATTAAGGAGTGATGCGCGTCATTAAGGAGTGATGCGTGTCATTAAGGAGTGATGCGCGTCATTAAGGAGTGATGCGTGTCGTTAAGGAGTGATGCGCGTCATTAAGGAGTGATGCGTGTCATTAAGGAGTGATGCGTGTCATTAAGGAGTGATGCGTGTCATTAAGGAGTGATGCGCGTCATTAAGGAGTGATGCGTGTCATTAAGGAGTGATGCGTGTCGTTAAGGAGTGATGCGTGTCATTAAGGAGTGATGCGTGTCGTTAAGGAGTGATGCGCGTCATTAAGGAGTGATGCGCGTCATTAAGGAGTGATGCGTGTCATTAACGAGTGATGCGCGTGTCCTTCACCTGCAGCATGCTGACGATCTCCACCTTGTTGAAGAAGATGAAGGAGGAGAGCGTGGACAGGAAGTTCTCCTCGAACACGGAGGGCGTGGGCAGGATGATGTCCTGGATGTACTGCACGCGGTAGGTCTGGTGGATCTTCTGCCGCAGCTCCGAGTCGGTGATGGGGATGACCTCTCTGAAGCGGGCGGTGTGTGTGAGGAACTCGCGGTGTCTCCTGGGCTGGGTCAGCGCCGGCTCGTACTCCAGACAGCCCACCACGTCCATGATGCAGTCGTCCGAGAACAGCACCTCGAACAGAGACGCCTTGTTGAGGAACAGCACGCCTCGCACGATCTCATACAGGTGATGCAGGGCCTGTGGAAGACACACACACACACACGTCACTCAGCTGTGTGTGTGTGTGTGTGTGTGTGTGTGTGTGTGTGTGTGTGTGTGTGTGTGTGTGTGTGTGTGTGTGTGTGTGTGTCTGCCCATGCACTGGATCACAACATCAACACTGCCTGCTGGGAAATCTGCTTGTGGTTGTGTGTCTGACACCCGTGAATAAACTCGAGCACTGCACGTCTCAGTCAGACCGCGGCGTGGGAGTTTTATACGAGTGTTTCTGAAGTGAACTCACCGTCTTTAGAAAAGTTTTGATGTTATTTCAATTTAATCTTTCTTTATGTGTCCTGATAAAGCAGCGTTTATGAGCCGCTACCGTGGAAACGGCTGTGTCTGCTCCTCTTTATAAACACTGCAAACCTGCATTAACACTAGTGAGGAACTGCTCTACAATATTCACTCGTAACAGTGAAATCATCCTGGGTCAATCTACTGCAGTCTCTCCTCTCTCAGCAGAAGATGTGCTGAACTCAGGCTGTCATACACCGTCAAACCGGCATCATTCTGAAAAATACTGTGATTTGGATTTGTGGTCGTAGCGCCCAGCACTAGCAGAAGACGTTGTGTTGTGAAGTGTGCTGATGTGTTGTGTGTTGTGTTGTGTATTGTAACTGGCCTGTCGGTGGTGTGAGTCCTCGCAGGAGCGGAACAGCAGCAGCAGCTTGCGGATGAACCCTGAGCTCAGCAGAGCTAGCGCTAGCTTCTCGCGGCGCACGGGCGAGGACAGCACTGACGTCACCAGCTCCGCGATCTCCTCCAGGTGCTCCGGCTCGCAGGCCGGCAGATCCAGCACATGAGCCGACTCCAGATCCTCCAGACGCTCCTCCTCCGACTCATCCATCGGGTCCTGCGTGATCTCCACTGACGGGTCTTTGCCCTGCACCTGCGCGCGCACACACACACACACACACACACACACACACACACACACACACACACACACACACACACACACACCACACACACACACAAACACACACGTCAACAACAGCACAGCCTCAGTAGCAGCGACCACAGGTGCACCGATACTTCAGAAGAATCTTCAGAAGATACTTTTAAGAATGACTGCGCTCCAGATTTGTAAGAGACGTATCTCATGTTGGTGTGTGTAACGCTTCAGTTCTGTGTTTGTCCTCACACACGCAGCAGAGAAGCTGCAGCTGTCAAACACTACCGCGAGATGCTGCATGTGCGAGCACGAGTGATCCTGTGGCCGCCGGTCTGCGACTGGAAGAAAAGATGACTAGCTACCTTGCTGACAGTGCGGGCGAAGCTAGCGATAAGTCGAGACCTGTTTGTCATCAGTGCTACGAAACAGTGCGAACAAAGAAAGCCAACACCTCGAACCTGGCCAAACAGTTGGCCGACAAGCACACCGAGTTGTACAAGTACTTTAATAACCGACAGGTTATTTTGTTCATATGTTTAATATAATTGTTGTTCATATTTTCATTCAAAGCATTTGCATTTATTAAAAAGACACCTTTCAACTATTTATAAAAATCTAAATTTGAACATTTATTGTCACCTACTCTTTGAACTATTACACAGAATAGATGAACTATTACACAGACCTGCAAACTCACGAGTGGTGAGAAAGGTGACATGTTTACGAAGTCATTTGTTGTAGTGGGCAGGGGCGTAGGAACCGGGGGGGACGGGGGGGACGTGTCCCCCCCAATATTGGAGACAGTCGCATTTGTCCCACCCAAAAATGACACCGCGGAAGACAAAAATATTTGCCAACTCTCACGCATTGGCCGTGAGACACACGTATTTGATTGGTTTCCCTATCAAAGGTCGAGAGCGCATTATTGTAGCGCGAAAGTACATTAATATAATGCGTGAGCGTGAATCTCTCTGCTCGCGCGCGGAAGATGATGTGCCGAGCGCGAATCTCCCGCGCGCGCTCTCAGATACACTTCTCTTGTAAGAATTCTCTCTCTGGGATCGCTCAGAGAATATGCCTGCACTTAAAACATGTTCAGTGCAATCGCGAATCTCTCCTCTCTTCCCCAGCTAACAATTTTAGGTTATAAGAATGTTCAATTAACTATTAACGTTCTTGCTTGGTTATAAGAACGTTATTCAAACGTTCAATTCTCCCATTAGGCTATATAAACGTTCTCTTAATGTTTTTCTAAGATATAATAAAAAACGTTTTATTCACTTATTAAAACCTTCTTAATGTTTATATATAGGCTATAACAAGGTATCCTATATAATAGGCATACGAAGAACCTAAAACAAGAACTTTCAGATTTTAAAATGAAGACAAAAAATATATAGAAAGATAATTTTAAAAAAGACCCATGAATCATGTCTATAATATGTGTAATGTAGTCCACTGAAGTCGAGTTGAATTGAACCCAAGTAGTTTATTCCAATAAACCGATTTGGGTTGAAGTGACAATATGATGCAGAAAATATGATGCAGAAAAAATTAGATGCAGATATCTAAATCAGAGAATTCATAGGTTCGTCGATTGGCGGGTGGATTATTTATTTTCAACAATGGATTTGGATGACTCAAAGTGCACCGGATTAATGAATTTAGCTTTAAAATGTACACAATTTTCTTCCGGGGGTGCATGCCCCCGGACCCCCCTAGAGGTACTGGGCTACATCCACACAAATACTGTGGGAATAACAGCCTATGGTCTGTGAAAAATAATATTCTAATTATCTTATAAATAAGTACATGATCAGGGTTTCATGTCTTCCTCCTCGTTTTGAGCCAAGAAAATTAAAATCCTAAAATCACCCCTGGTCCCCCCCAATGTTAAACTCATTCCTACGCCCCTGGTAGTGGGTCTGGGCATCATCCCCCATGAGACAATTTTTATGATTTTAACATGTAAATGGAAGAGGAGAGATGGAGAAGGAGAGATGGAGGAGGAGAGATGGAGAAGGAGAGATGGAGAAGGAGAGATGGTGGAGGAGAGATGGTGAAGGAGAGATGGAGAAGGAGAGATGGAGAAGGAGAGGGAGAAGGAGAGATGGAGAAGGAGAGATGGTGGAGGAGAGATGGTGAAGGAGAGATGGAGAAGGAGAGATGGAGAAGGAGAGATGGAGGAGGAGAGATGGAGAAGGAGAGATGGTGGAGGAGAGATGGTGGAGGAGAGATGGAGAAGGAGAGATGGAGAAGGAGAGATGAGAAGGAGAGATGGTGGAGGAGAGATGGAGGAGGAGAGATGGAGAAGGAGAGATGGAGGAGGAGAGATGGAGAAGGAGAGATGGAGAAGGAGAGATGGAGAAGGAGAGATGGAGAAGGAGAGATGGAGAAGGAGAGATGGTGGAGGAGAGATGGAGAAAGAGAGATGGAGAAGGAGAGATGGAGGAGGAGAGATGGTGAAGGAGAGATGGAGAAGGAGAGATGGAGAAGGAGAGGGAGAAGGAGAGATGGAGAAGGAGAGATGGTGGAGGAGAGATGGTGAAGGAGAGATGGAGAAGGAGAGATGGAGAAGGAGAGATGGAGGAGGAGAGATGGAGAAGGAGAGATGGAGAAGGAGAGATGGTGGAGGAGAGATGGTGGAGGAGAGATGGTGAAGGAGAGATGGAGAAGGAGAGATGGAGAAGGAGAGGGAGAAGGAGAGATGGAGAAGGAGAGATGGTGGAGGAGAGATGGTGAAGGAGAGATGGAGAAGGAGAGATGGAGAAGGAGAGATGGAGAATGGAAGGAAAGAGGATGGAGAAGGAGAGATGGAGAAGGAGAGATGGGAGGAGAGATGGAGAAGGAGAGATGGAGAAGGAGAGATGGAGAAGGAGAGATGGAGAAGGAGAGATGGAGGAGGAGAGATGGAGAAAGAGAGATGTGGAGAAGGAGAGATGGAGAGGAGAGATGGGAAGGAGAGATGGAGAAGGAGAGATGGAGAAGGAGAGATGAGAAGAGAGATGGAGAGAATGGGAGGAGAGATGGAGGAGGAGATGGAGAAGGAGAGATGGAGAAGGAGAGATGGAGAGGAGAGATGGTGGAATGGAAGAGATGGTGGAGGAGAGATGGAGAAGGAGAGATGGAGAAGGAGAGATGGTGAGGAGAGATGGAGGAGGAGATGGAAGGAGGAGAGATGGAGAAGGAGAGATGGAGAAGGAGAGATGGTGGAGGAGAGATGGTGAAGGAGAGATGGAGGAGGAGAATGGAGAGGAGAGATGGAGGAGGAGAGATGGAGAAGAGAGATGGAGAAGGAGAGATGGAGGAGGAGAGATGTGAAGGAGAGATGGAGAAGGAGAGATGGAGAAGGAGAGATGGTGGAGGAGAGATGGAGAAGGAGAGATGGTGAGGAGAGATGGAGAAGGAGAGATGGAGAAGGAGAGATGGGAGGAGAGATGGTGAGAGAGATGGAGAAGGAGAGATGAGAAGGAGTGTAAAAAACAATAAATAAAGAGCAAGTCTACAGAACACACCTAGCCACTTCATGCGTTTTCTGTGATGGGATAGCTATCCGATCGTAAAAAAAAACAGGTTTGCCCTCCGAAACGCATTCGAGACGGATTTGAATCCGATCGCTGAAACCACTTCAGGAGAAGGTCTGGGCCGCATTCAGACTAGGGGTGTAACGGTACACAAAAATCACGGTTCGGTACGTACCTCGGTTTTAAAGTCACGGTTCGGTACGTTTTCGATACAGCAAAAAGAAAGAAATGCCAGAGAAATTTCCTATTAAAAGAAAAAAAATTTTTTATATAAGTGTGAGTTTTCCTACATCTTGAAACTCAGGTTTAAATGGGGGTAATTTTTGAAGGACTAATAAATAATGTTTTGGTCATCACATTAAAAATTACATTTAAATAATATTTATTTATATAATATTTATATAATATTTGAGTTTTGAAGTGCTGGAAAAAGATGTGTGAAATACTTGAAAGCATTTCACTATTCCAGCCAAACTGGTTACAATTAGTGTTACTATGGTGAATGTTGCTGATCTGTGGACTTAAAGCCTAATGTTATTACTAGGGCTGTAGCGATACACTAATCTCACGATACGATACGATACATGATATTCAGCTCACGATACGATGTATATCACGATATTCAGCCAACGATACGATTCGATACGATTCGATATAATTCGATACACTTACATCATTTTCTGAAAGATTTAAAGGGGACAGAGTGATTTTGGTGACATCTTGTGAGTGTTCCATTTACTTGGATTGAATTAATTGAACTGAAAACTGAAAACATCAATTACACAATATATGTCTCTGACTGGACAGAGTCTACAGCTTGCATGCTGGACAATATGAATTAAAGATGTGTTTAGAAAATTAGTTCCATTTATTGAAACAGTGCAAACTGTAGCTTGCAAGCCTTTGAAAAGTAAATAAAGTGCAGTATTGCAATTAACAATGGAGAGTTAAAAAGTGCAAATAAAGTTTTGAGAAAAAAGGTTTTATAAAAAGATAAACCTCACATATTTCAGCCTTTAAATCATTTTTATAAAAAGAATGAGTCAAAAAAGATAAATTACAGACATTTACAATGCACATTAGCTTATCTTTTATTATTAATAGTAAAATTAGGTCCGATTTTCCCGTGACGTCTGTCGTTGCTAAGCAACTATGATCTAAAAACGCTTGCTATAGCTCTGCTACAAGATTTATCTACGGAGAAAAGAAAAACAACCGTAGTGTTTGGGTGCACCCCCATGCTTCATGTTGACCGAGCTTTTAATGTTGTTATGGAAAGGGTGAAGCTGATGGTTGGTTCTTGTCACATGAACTGCGGTCACGGTGCGCTTGCGCCATTCTGAAAAGTTGAGGTGTTTTCATCTCGCTGCGCCTGGAGAAAATGAGCGCGTTGCTTCAATTATGAGCGCGCTTGCCGCACGCCTACATTTGAAATAACGAACTTGAGCGCGCAAAAGACACGATATGTGAACGGCCCCTTGACGAGCAAAGTTAAACACGGGGGGGTTGAATGGGACTTATATATCGATACTCGCGGCTTAAAAATCGATACTTTCTTGGGGAAAAAATATCGATTTATATCGCAGAATCGATAAAATCGCACACCCCTAGTTATTACTAGATCATTCACGGCACAATGTTTCTCCTGGTTTTCACGTCAGCGCTGTTTGATCTAATAGAGATCTACGATTAATAACAGAGACATGTGAACGCTTCTCACTAGATCTCGCAGCGATGTTATTACTTCAGTGGCGAATTCAAATGCTTTCTTTACTGGATCTTTTAGGGCTGTGTAGTAACAGTGTAGCTTGATCGAGGTCGGCTCGCGCTCCGTCTTTGGCGCTGCACAGATCTATGTTGCTGGTCCGAACTGATAAACGGTCCGTGATGCACAATATAATGAGTAGTGCAGTTTCGTTCCGCTTTCATTACGTTTGCCATGTGATGTTGCGCAATGTTGTGGTGGTCGCGCTCGCGCCAGCGCTGATTTTGTCGGCAGGAAAAATGGTCCAAGGAATCGTTCGGTTTGTATGCGTACCGAACCGGAAGCCTCGAACCGAAACGGTTTAATACGAATACATGTACCGTTACACCCCTAATTCAGACGAAACTGGACAATAAATGCATCTCGTTGTTGAAACCACATTTGAAAAATTTACTACTCCCAAAAACGCTAAAAAATAAACGTGTGAGAACGTGTTACAGGCTACATGTCATGCTATGGCCAAATATGACGGCGCGCGCAACTGCAACACGCATCACCGCAGATGAGCAGCTGCATTTCTTCATCAAGCCAACGCGCAAACTATCGCAAATCAAAGTGAAAGTAAGTCGCAGACGCTTTACACTTTATAAACTAAATTATCTTAACGGGGCTGTTGCCGTTCTCTCTTATTGCGTTATTTGATTTTGACATTTTAGCTGATGATCGTAAAATGCAGCTCAACTGTTGCTTTCTGTGACGTGCACTCCATATCGCAGAAATTGCAGATCGGATTTATATCTGTTTTGCAAAAACACATTTATGTGACCAGGTGTAAAAGGAATATATCAGATAGCTATCCGATCAGAGAAAACACATGAAGTTGCCAGGTGGCCTGATGTTTGTGCGCTGGTGGTGTGCGTCGACTGTGTGGTAGTAGAGCAAGGGAGAAGTGAGAGAGTGACGGTGATTAGCTTTGGAGCGAGTAGCGACTCTACAGTCATATTAAGAAAAACGAAGTGTCTCCCCTGTTCTTTCTGACCACTATGGGAAATCTGTAGCATGAAAAGTTAACCCTCTCCTTGATTTCATGTTTATGGAGAAGGAGAATCAGGAAATGAGTCGGGGGAAATGCAACGGTGCATGTCGGACCGGACGCATCAAAATATTGCATAAATATCGCGAGACTTTCGATATTGATATCGAGCAACGTGATATCGCGATAACGATATTGATTCGATATATCGTGCACCCCTAGTCTGTAGCAGAAAACACGTTGTTGCTGAATATTTTAAAAGAAGAGTAGAAAGACGCAAGTCACGCAATAAATAACTGTTGAAGTGAAGGCTCGATGACAGGAGGATCGGGAAACTGACGACACATAACATACGATCTGAAGCTTGTGTCATAAACACACACATCGTCTTGATCACATTATTATCACACTTTATTACAACAAAAACAAACCATCACTGAGCAAACTTAAAGGTGCTCTATGTAACAATTAGCGGCCTCTAGCGGTGATGTTTCAGATTGCAACAAGAGCGCTCGTGCTCGTGTGTGTGCTCGATCTCAAGAGCGAGCATTCACTACCGGCCACACGGAGACTTTCAACGCAACAGCGAAAGCGTCACACACAGGGTTGCCAGGTCTGCACAACAAAACCAGCCCAATTGCTCATCAAAACTAACCCAATCACGGCCAAATAGTCAAATAGTGTTCCCGGGTGTTTCCCCGATAACAATCATGTTCCAGTGGGTAAAACAATCGCGTCAACCCGTGCACTACACAAACAACCCGCGGAAACAGTGCAGGCATACGGACCTGGCAACACTGATCCTGGAAACTCATGAAAACTCCCACTGGAACGTTACAATAATAGGCTACTTTTATCAGCTTGAGGTTGAACTAATGCTCCATACTCGTACCATGATAACGTTACATTGACTGCATTTAGCCGACATAGCATAAGGCATTTCACTAACTATTCGTGTATCTTTCACAATAAGCAATGTCAACACAGGTGAATGTATAATATGATAACGGTGAACTAGACTGAACAATGTCAGTGTAACAGTAAGACAGTAGGAAGTAGCATTACTGTACTGAACGTGTCTGGAAATGTTTATTATATACAATATGATAGTAGTGGGATGAGTAACGGTAGACAGTAGATCTAGTACATAAAATAAGTTACACCTAGCTACTTTTTCTTATCCTGGAACAGTCTTTTGTATTCATTTCATGTCTCATGTAGTTTACCTTGCTATTTCATTAGAGTTTACTAATAATTCAAAAGCTCTGCCGATGTTGATCTGTGTTTTCGTCCTTGAGTCGATCAGATTCACGTTTGGCCTGACGAGCTTCGGCAGATAAAACTTTTTTTTGTTTTTTTATATATTTGTGGAGTCTGTGTTGTGCTGGAGGCAGGTCGTTTTGGGGTGTTATCAGACTCCATGTCGTTAGCTGAAGTGCCGTCGGTCGCATAGACTGTAAACAAGGAGTGAGGCTCGGGAGCGCGCACGCACGTCACATCCGTTGGATTTCGCTGTAAATCCGACCCGGAGACTTCACATATAAATATAAATATTGGCATTCAGAAGTAATAGCAAAACTCGACAAGTGGATCATTGTAATGTGTGATTACAACCCCTTCACACACATGCAATAAAAAAAGGATTCATTTTAGTAGAAAAATTCCATATAGCACCTTTAAGCTGGACTGTGACGCTATTTTCCTCTAGAAACAAACTTGTTTGCATTGTTTCCTGTTATCTCTGTGAAGCTGCTTTGAAACACTGTGTTGTAAAAAGCCTGTATAAATAAAGCTGACTTGACTTTATTCAGCACTCATGTAAACATAAATGAACAAACCTGACAGATCTTCTCCCAGATCTCGTCACAGCCGGCTTTCTCTTGGAAACTCAGAGCCAGGTCGTAGTTCTCCGCTTCGGACCACACGATGAGCGTGTCCTGAGGGGTCAAAGGTCACAGGAAGGGTTAACCTGACACTGTCATACGGCTGAATCTGAGTGAGAAGCTTCTGAAAGCAGGAGGATCGTGTACCTGCTGTTTCTGATATGCAGTGCTGGTGATGATCTTGGACTCGAGCAGCAGTGACCCTACACACACACACACACACACACACACACACACACACACACACACACACACACACAGAGAGAGAGAGATCAGCTCGGGGTCACGTGATGATGATGATGCTGGAGCTGTTGAAGAGGCTCGTACCGTCGGACTCTCCGGTGACCGTGAGCGAGGTCTCCTCGTCGGAGCAGCACACATGCCCCGTGCCCCGGTCCTCCCACTGCCGGTCCTCGTTCAGCGTGTACAGCTTCACTCGCCTCCGGGTGTCGCTCATCTTCACTAGCTCAAACCTCTCCGACACTAGCAGTCTTGGCGCATATTCCCCTCACTAAACTAGCACTGTCTGCCCAGCCGGGAACTAGACATCCTACCTCACTAACCCACCAGTTTACCTCACTAACCCACGCTAGCCTCTGGAAACCACCCGACGAGACTCACTCAACGGTTTATTTAGCTCTAACCACTCGCTTTAATGTCTCCAATCGATCATCTTAAGCTCACGAAATCAGTTTACCTGTAGAATGAGCCAAACCTCAGAGTTTCAGCCTTGTGATTCTCAGACTCTCGCGTGAACGGTCTACTGTGTCGTTTAACGGTATTTGGCTCTCGGTTACGGCTCTAAATGAACGTTAATCGGGTCGGGTCGTTTAAATGTTTACGTGAATGTCCGTCTATCCTCCGATCGCCGCCATCTTGTGTGTCTTTCACTTCATCGTCGTCGCTCGTCTGATGATGGCGCGGGGTTTCCGCACACGGGCTACGGTAGCCGCGGCAGGACACGCTCACGCGCAGCCGTACTGCAGTCACCATGGATACCAGTCATCAGCGAACACTGCTCGATTCCAAAAACCTAATTCCTTTATATAAAAAGTTTATATTTCGCAGTTCTGACTTGTCCCTCGCACTTCTGGTTACAACCACAACATCCTGATCCTCTTTTTTTATTTTTATCTTATATCTCATAATTCTCACTTTCTTTCTCGAAATTTCACATGTGTTCACATCACAGATGAAACTCGCTCTGAATGTTGAAGAATATCAGTTACGGTAGGCCTACAATAATTTTATTCCAAATATATAGATTGAAATGCACAAATAAATGTGAAGAGATTCACAAAAAATAATAAAGTTCACAAATAAATACAATAAGATTTGCAAATGAAAAAATATTTACAAATGTGTCAAATCCACAAATAATTCAATTCAATGCAATTCAAATTTATTTGTATAGCGCTTTTCACAATACACATTGTCTCAAAGCAGCTTTACAGAAAAATACAGTTAGTTAATCATGTATTAATTTAGGCATAACATATCGCCGGCGTCGAGTCGTCTCTTCACAGGCGTTTAGTCGTCTCATCACAGGCGTTTAGTCGTCTCTTCACAGGCGTTTAGTCGTCTCTTCACAGGCGTTTAGTCGTCTCTTCACAGGCGTTTAGTCGTCTCTTCACAGGCGTTTAGTCGTCTCTTCACAGGCGTTTAGTCGTCTCTCCACAGGCGTTTAGTCGTCTCTCCACAGGCGTTTAGTCGTCTCTCCACAGGCGTTTAGTCGTCTCTTCACAGGCGTTTAGTCGTCTCTTCACAGGCGTTTAGTCGTCTCTCCACAGGCGTTTAGTCGTCTCTTCACAGGCGTTTAGCCGTCTCTCCACAGGCGTTTAGTCGTCTCTTCACAGGCGTTTAGTCGTCTCTCCACAGGCGTTTAGTCGTCTCTTCACAGGCGTTTAGTCGTCTCTTCACAGGCGTTTAGTCGTCTCTTCACAGGCGTTTAGTCGTCTCTTCACAGGCGTTTAGTCGTCTCTCCACAGGCGTTTAGCCGTCTCTCCACAGGCGTTTAGTCGTCTCTTCACAGGCGTTTAGTCGTCTCTTCACAGGCGTTTAGTCGTCTCTCCACAGGCGTTTAGTCGTCTCTTCACAGGCGTTTAGTCGTCTCTTCACAGGCGTTTAGTCGTCTCTCCACAGGCGTTTAGTCGTCTCTTCACAGGCGTTTAGTCGTCTCTTCACAGGCGTTTAGTCGTCTCTTCACAGGCGTTTAGTCGTCTCTTCACAGGCGTTTAGTCGTCTCTCCACAGGCGTTTAGTCGTCTCTTCACAGGCGTTTAGTCGTCTCTCCACAGGCGTTTAGTCGTCTCTTCACAGGCGTTTAGTCGTCTCTTCACAGGCGTTTAGTCGTCTCTCCACAGGCGTTTAGTCGTCTCTTCACAGGCGTTTAGTCGTCTCTCCACAGGCGTTTAGTCGTCTCTTCACAGGCGTTTAGTCGTCTCTCCACAGGCGTTTAGTCGTCTCTTCACAGGCGTTTAGTCGTCTCTTCACAGGCGTTTAGTCGTCTCTCACAGGCGTTTCAGGGTTTTTCTCTTCACAGGCGTTTAGTCGTCTCTCACAGGTTTAGCGTTCACAGGCGTTAGTCGCGTCTCTCACAGTCGTTTAGTCGTCTCTACGCAGTTTTAGTCGTCTCTTCACAGGCGTTTAGTCGTCTCATCCAGGCGTTTAGTCGTCTCTCACAGGCGTTAGTCGTCTCTTCACAGGCGTTTAGTCGTCTCTCACAGGTTTAGTCGTCTCTTCACAGCGTTTAGTCGTCTCTCCACAGCGTTTAGTCGTCTCTCACAGCGTTTAGTCGTCTCTTCACAGCGTTTAGTCGTCTCTCACAGGCGTTTAGTCGTCTCTTCACAGGCGTTTAGTCGTCTCTTCACAGCGTTTACAGCTCTCTTCACAGGCGTTTAGTCGTCTACTCCACAGGCGTTTAGTCGTCTCTCCACAGCGTTTAGTCGTCTCTTCACAGGCGTTTAGTCGTCTCTCACAGGCGTTTAGTCGTCTCTCCACAGGCGTTGTCTCTCATCACAGGCGTTTAGTCTCTTCACAGGTCGTTTAGTCGTCCTTCACAGGCGTTTAGTCGTCTCTTCACAGCGTTTAGTCGTCTCTCACAGGCGTTTAGTCGTCTCATCCAGGGTTTAGTCGTCTCTCACAGCGCGTTTAGCGTCTCTTCCAGCGTTTATCGTCTCTTCACAGGCGTTTAGTCGTCTCTTCACAGGCGTTTAGTCGTCTCTTCACAGCGTTTAGTCGTCCTTCACAGGCGTTTAGCTCTCTCACAGGGTTTGTCTCTCTCACAGGCGTTTAGTCGTCTCTCACAGGCGTTAGTCGTCTCTCATCGCAGGCGTTTATCGTCTCTCACAGGCGTTTGCTCTCACTTCACAGGCGTTTAGTCGTCTCTTCACAGGCGTTTAGTCGCTCTCACAGGCGTTTAGTCGTTTCCACAGGTTTAGTCGTCTCCACAGGTTTAGTCGTCTCTTCACAGGTTTAGTCGTCTCTTCACAGGCGTTTAGTCGTCTCTTCACAGGGGTTTAGTCGTCTCTTCACAGCGTCGCGTTTATCGTCTCTTCACAGCGTTTCGTTCTCTCACAGGCGTTTGTCGTCTCTCACAGGCGTTAGGTTGTCTCTTCACAGGCGTTTAGTCGTCTCATCGCAGGCGTTTTAGTCGTCTCTTCACAGGCGTTTAGTCGTCTCTTCACAGGCGTTTAGTCGTCTCTCACAGGCGTTAGTTTCGTCCTCTTTCCAGGTTTAGCGTCTCTCATCACAGGCGTTTAGTCGTCTCTCACAGGCGTTTAGCCGTCTCTCACAGGCGTTTAGTCGTCTCTTCACAGGTGTTTAGTCGTCTCTTCCACAGGCGTTTAGTCGTCTCTCCACAGGCGTTTAGTCGTCTCTTCACAGGCGTTTAGTCGTCTCTTCAAGGCGTTTAGTCGTCTCTCACAGGCGTTTAGTCGTCTCTCACAGGCGTTTAGCTCTCTCTCACAGGCGTTTAGCTCTTAGCCGTCTCTCTCCACAGGCGTTTAGTCGTCCTTCACAGGCGTTTAGTTCGTCTCTTCACAGGCGTTTAGTCGTCTCTTCACAGGCGTTTAGTCGTCTCTTCACAGCGTTAGTCGTCTCCCAGGCTTAGCGCTCTCACAGGCGTTTACGTCTCTCCACAGCTTATCCTCTCACCAGCTTTAGTCGTCTCTTCACAGGCGTTAGTCGTCTCTCACAGGCGTTTAGTCGTCTCTCCAGCTTTAGTCGTCTCTCACAGCGTTTAGTCGCTCTCACAGGCGTTAGTCGTCTCTCACAGGCTTTATCTCTACAGGCGTTTAGTCGTCTCTTCACAGGCGTTTAGTCGTCTCTCCACAGGCGTTTAGTCGTCTCTTCACAGGCGTTTAGTCGTCTCTTCACAGGCGTTTAGTCGTCCTCTCACAGGCGTTTAGTCGTCTCTTCACAGGCGTTTAGTCGTCTCTTCCACAGGCGTTTAGTCGTCTCTCACAGGCGTTAGTCGTCTCTCAAGGCGTTTAGTCGTCTCTTCACAGAGGCGTTTAGTCGTCTCTCTTCACAGGCGTTTAGTCGTCTCTTCACAGGCGTTTAGTCGTCTCTTCACAGGCGTTTAGTCGTCTCTTCACAGGCGTTTAGTCGTCCTCTTCACAGGCGTTTAGTCGTCTCTCACAGGCGTTTAGTCGTCTCTCTCACAGGCTTTAGTCGTCTCTTCACAGGCGTTTAGTCGTCTCTTCACAGGCGTTTAGTCGTCTCTTCACAGGCGTTTAGTCGTCTCTCCTCACAGGCGTTTAGTCGTCTCTTCACAGGCGTTTAGTCGTCTCTTTCCACAGGCGTTTTAGTCGTCTCTTCACAGGCGTTTAGTCGTCTCTCCACAGGTTAGCGTCCAGCGCGTTTAGTCGTCTCTTCACAGGCGTTTAGTCGTCTCTTCACAGGCGTTTAGTCGTCTCTTCACAGGCGTTAGTCGTCTCACAGGCGTTTAGTCGTCTCTTCACAGGCGTTTAGTCGTCTCTCCCCAGGCGTTTAGTCGTCTCTTCACAGGCGTTTAGTCGTCTCTTCACAGGCGTTTAGTCGTCTCTTCACAGGCGTTTAGTCGTCTCTTCACAGGCGTTTAGTCGTCTCTTCACAGGCGTTTAGTCGTCTCTTCACAGGCGTTTAGTCGTCTCTCCACAGGGTTTAGTCGTCTCTCCACAGGCGTTTAGTCGTCTCTTCACAGGCGTTTAGCCGTCTCATCACAGGTGTTAGTCGTCTCTTCACAGGTTTAGTCGTCTCTCCACAGGCGTTTAGTCGTCTCTCACAGGCGTTTAGTCGTCTCTTCACAGGCGTTTAGCCGTCTCATCACAGGCGTTTAGTCGTCTCCTTATCCTCACAGGCGTTTAGTCCCGTTCTCTCTCACAGGCGTTTAGTCGTCTCTTCAAGCAGTGTCGTTTTAGTCGTCTCTTCCAGCTTTAGTCGTCTCTACAGGATCGTCTCTTCACAGGCGTTTAGTCGTCTCTCTCACAGGCGTTTAGTCGTCTCTTCCACAGGCGTTTAGTCGTCTCTTCACAGGCGTTTAGTCGCTTCCGATGTTTAGTCGTCTCTCACAGGCGTTTAGTCGTCTCTTCACAGGCGTTTAGTCGTCTCTTCACAGGCGTTTAGTCGTCTCTTCACAGGCGTTTAAGTCGTCTCTTCACAGGCGTTTAGTCGTCTCTCACAGGCGAGTCGTTTAGGTACGTCTCTTCACAGGCGTTTAGTCGTCTCTTCACAGGCGTTTAGTCGTCTCTTCACAGGGTTTAGTCGTCTCTCACAGGCGTTTAGTCGTCTCTTCACAGGCGTTTAGTCGTCTCTCACAGGCGCGTTTAGTCTCGTCTCTCACAGGCGTTTAGTCGTCTCTTCACAGGCGTTTAGTCGTCTCTTCACAGGCGTTTAGTCGTCTCACAGGTTTAGTCGTCTCTCACAGGCGTTTAGTCGTCTCTTCACAGGCGTTTAGTCGTCTCTTCACAGGCGTTTTAGTCGTCTCTTCACAGGCGTTTAGTCGTCTCATCACAGGCGTTTAGTCGTCTCTTCACAGGCGTTTAGTCGTCTCTTCACAGGCGTTTAGTCGTCTCTCCACAGGCGTTTAGTCGTCTCTTCCACAGGCGTTTAGTCGTCTCTCCACAGGCGTTTAGTCGTCTCTTCACAGGCGTTTAGTCGTCTCTCACAGGCGTTTAGTCGTCCTCTTCACAGGCGTTTAGTCGTCTCTCACAGGCGTTTAGTCGTCTCTTCACAGGCGTTTAGTCGTCTCTTCACAGGCGTTTAGTCGTCTCTTCACAGGCGTTTAGTCGTCTCTTCACAGGCGTTTAGTCGTCTCTTCACAGGCGTTTAGTCGTCTCTCACAGGCGTTTAGTCCGTCTCATCACAGGCGTTTAGTCGTCTCTTCACAGGCGTTTAGTCGTCTCATCACAGGCGTTTAGTCGTCTCTTCACAGGCGTTTAGTCGTCTCTCACAGGCGTTTAGTCGTCTCATCACAGGCGTTTAGTCGTCTCATCACAGGCGTTTAGTCGTCTCTTCACAGGCGTTTAGTCGTCTCTTCACAGGCGTTTAGTCGTCTCTTCACAGGCGTTTAGTCTCTCACAGGCGTTTAGTCGTCTCATCACAGGCGTTTAGTCGTCTCTTCACGCAGTGTTGCTTTAGTCGTCTCTTCACAGGCGTTTATGTGGGTAGTCGTCTCATCACAGGCGTTTAGTCGTCTCTTCACAGGCGTTTTATTAGTCGTCTCTTCACAGGCTTTAGTCGTCTCTCCAGGGTTTAGTCGTCTCATCGCAGGCGTTTAGTCGTCTCATCACAGGCGTTTAGTCGTCTCTTCACAGGCGTTTAGTCGTCTCTTCACAGGCGTTTAGTCTCCATCAGGTTAGTCTCTTCACAGGCGTTTAGTCGTCTCTCCAGGCGTTTAGTCGTCTCTCCACAGGCGTTTAGTCGTCTCTTCACAGGCGTTTAGTCGTCTCTTCACAGGCGTTTAGTCGTCTCCACAGGCTTTAGTCGTCTCTCCAGCGTTTAGTCGTCTCTTCACAGGTTTAGTCGTCTCTCCACAGGCGTTTAGTCGTCTCTCCACAGGCGTTTAGTCGTCTCTTCACAGGCGTTTAGTCGTCTCTCCACAGGCGTTTAGTCGTCTCTCCACAGGCGTTTAGTCGTCTCATCACAGGCGTTTAGTCGTCTCTTCACAGGCGTTTAGGTTCTCGTCTTTTCACAGGCGTTTAGTCGTCTCTTCACAGGCGTTTAGTCGTCCTCACAGCTTTAGTCGCTCTCCAGGCGTTTAGTCGTCTCTTCACAGGCGTTTAGTCGTCTCTTCACACGGCGTTTAGTCGTCTCTTCACAGGCGTTTAGTCGTCTCTTCACAGGCGTTTAGTCGTCTCTTCACAGGCGTTTAGTCGTCTCTTCACAGGCGTTTAGTCGTCTCTTCACAGGCGTTTAGTCGTCTCTTCACAGGCGTTTAGTCGTCTCTTCACAGGCGTTTAGTCGTCTCTTCACAGGCGTTTAGTCGTCTCTTCACAGGCGTTTAGTCGTCTCTCCACAGGCGTTTAGTCGTCTCATCGCAGGCGTTTAGTCGTCTCTTCACAGGCGTTTAGTCGTCTCTTCACAGGCGTTTAGTCGTCTCTTCACAGGCGTTTAGTCGTCTCTCCACAGGCGTTTAGTCGTCTCTTCACAGGCGTTTAGGTCGTCTCTCCACAGGCGTTTAGTCGTCTCTTCACAGGCGTTTAGGTCGTCTCTTCACAGGCGTTTAGTCGTCTCTTCACAGGCGTTTAGTCGTCTCTTCACAGGCGTTTAGTCGTCTCTTCACAGGCGTTTAGTCGTCTCTTCACAGGCGTTTAGTCGTCTCTCCACAGGCGTTTAGTCGTCTCTTCACAGGTGTTTAGTCGTCTCATCGCAGGCGTTTAGTCGTCTCTTCGCAGGCGTTTAGTCGTCTCTTCACAGGCGTTTAGTCGTCTCATCGCAGGCGTTTAGTCGTCTCTTCACAGGCGTTTAGTCGTCTCTTCACAGGCGTTTAGTCGTCTCATCGCAGGTGTTTAGTCGTCTCTTCACAGGCGTTTAGTCGTCTCATCACAGGTGTTTAGTCATCTCTCCACAGGCGTTTAGTCATCTCTTCACAGGCGTTTAGTCGTCTCATCGCAGGCGTTTAGTCGTCTCTTCACAGGTGTTTAGTCGTCTCTCCACAGGCGTTTAGTCTTTAAGTCTTTAAGTGATTAAGTGAATGCTTGGTTAAAAAGATGCGTCTTTAATCTAGTTTTAAACTGGGACAGCGAGTCTGAGTCTCGAACAATATCAGGAAGGCTATTCCAGAGTTTAGGAGATAAATGTGAGAACGCCCCCCTCCTTTAGTAGACTTAGATATCCTAGGAATGACCAGAAGCCTCGAATTTAGTGATCTTAAAGAGCGCGCTGGATTGTAGGGCGATAGAAGGTCTGTTAAATACACAGGAGCTAAACCATTTAGAGCTTTATAAGTCAATAGTAATACTTTGTAATTGATACGGAACTTAATAGGTAACCAGTGTAGAGATGATAAAATTGGTGTTATATGATCATATTTTCTTGATCTAGTAAGAACTCTAGCGGCTGCATTTTGCACTAACTGTAGCTTGTTTATTGAGGATGCAGGACAACCAGCTAATAAAGCATTACAGTAATCTAGTCTCGAGGTCATGAATGCATGAACTAACTTTTCTGCATCAGAAACAGATAGCATGTTACGTAGCTTAGCAATGTTTCTAAGGTGGAAAAAGGCTGTTCTTGTAACATATGAAATATGATTTTCGAAAGTCAAGTTGCGGTCTAGTATAACACCCAGGTCTTTTACTGTAGTGGATAAAGTAACAGGACATCCTTCTAAATTAAAGTTGTATTGTAAGGGATTTTGTGGGTAGTTTTTTGGACCAATAAGTAATACCTCCGTTTTATCTGAATTTAATAGCAGGAAATTACACGTCATCCAGCATTTTATATCTTTTAGACACTCTGTCAAGTTAGATAAGTTAGTGTTTTCATCTGGTCGTGATGAGATATATAATTGAGTGTCATCAGCATAACAGTGAAAATTAATTCCATGTTTTCTTATAATATTACCAAGTGGCATCATATATATTGAGAATAGCAGAGGGCCTAGGACAGATCCTTGCGGCACTCCATAGTCTACTGATGTTATCTTTGATTTTTCCCCATTTAAACAGACGAAATGGTAACGGTCTGATAAGTACGATCTAAACCAGCTTAATGCCTGTCCCTGAACACCAGTGTAGTTTTGTAGTCGATCTAAGAGTATTTTATGATCTATAGTGTCGAACGCGGCGCTAAGATCAAGTAGAACTAGTATTGAGATACAGCCTTGGTCAGAGGCTAAGAGTAAATCATTTGTAATTTTAACTAGCGCAGTTTCTGTGCTATGATGCGGTCTGAATCCCGACTGAAATTTTTCATAGATATCATTTTCTTGCAAGAAAGAGCACAATTGAGCGGACACAATTTTTTCTAGTATTTTAGACATAAATGGAAGATTTGAGATGGGTCTGTAATTTGCTAGGTTATTTGGATCTAATTGCGGTTTCTTAATGAGAGGTTTTATTACTGCCAGCTTGAATATTTTTGGAACGTGACCTAAAAATAAAGACGAGTTAATAATATTGAGAAGAGGCTCTTCCACTACAGGTAACACTTCTTTAAGTAGTTTAGTGGGTATTGGATCTAATAAACATGTTGTTGGTTTAGATGCAATGATAAGTTTATTTAGTTCTTCCTGTCCTATAGTTGTAAAGCGGTTTAGTTGTTCTAGAGGGGCCACATTTACAATAGTGTTTCGGATGCTTTCTATTTTCTCATTGAAGTAATTCATAAAATCATTACTATATTTTAACGGAATATTTTGCTCTGGAGATGTCTGATTATTTGTTAGTCTAGCCACGGTGTTAAATAAAAACCTTGGATTATTTTGGTTATTTTCAATTAGTTTGCGGATATGCTCAGCCCTGGCTGATTTTAGAGCCCTTTTATAACGTGACATACTGTCTTTCCACGCGATTCTGAAGACCTCTAAATTAGTTCGTTTCCATTTACGCTCTAAGTTACGAGTTTCTCTCTTGATAGCATGCGTAGCACTGTTGTACCATGGTGCTTTAGTTTTCTCTCTAACCTTTTTATAAATAAGTGGACTCCACCCACCATCTAAGCCAATCAGATAACAGCCAAAATATATATATATAAACAGACACACAGCTAATTAAAATGATTTATCTCCCATTGCAAATTTGTTGGCAATATTTACAGACTTTCAGCAGTTTGCAATAAACAAATCAAGCAAAAGTAATTGAAATAGCTCAACACAACAAATGTTTCCAGTGGTTTCCATAAATTCAACTGAAAATGCAACTTTTAATGACTTCTGCAGTCTAAAACTTAATCAACCCCGTGGATATAATCCCTCACAACAGCACAAATCTGCAAGACAGGTGTTGTCTTACTAATCAAGGGCTTCATTAGTTCCACTAGTGTACTCGAGCTAGAACACATGAAATATCTGAACTGGTGAGGTTTGCTGAGTGTCACGTTTGACTGCATGTTAAAAATATGGCGAAGTCAAAAGAACAGTCCAAAGAGTTAAGAGAAGATATCATCGCCCTTCACAAGGAACAGGACACACTCTCAGAAAGAAAGGTACAAAAGCTGTTACCCTTCAAAAGAGTTTTAATATGTACCATTTATGTACTTATGTACACTTTTGGAACCAATATACTTTGAGGGACCAATATGCACTCTTTTGTAAAGGTACAGCCACAGTGACAGCTTTTGTACCTTTGTTTCTGAGAGTGTACAGAAAGACAGTGAAGACACTAAATGTTCCTAGAGACATAGTTGGACGCATATAGTTCACAAGTTTTTTTTCTCTTTACATTCGATTATCATGAAAACAGAGAGCGGTCGACTCTGTACTAACTGCGCTGGAATTGTCCTTTAAGTACGTCGTGGAGTCGACTTATTTGTGGGCTAGAAGTGTTTCAAAATGCACAAATGCAGAGGAAACTATCCACAAACGCGACATAAAAACATATTTGTGGATACTATTTATATTAGCAAATTCCATTTTTATTTATTTGTGAATCAAATTCATTTTTGTGAAACTCGAATTCGATTTATTTGTGAATTGGTTTAATTTTTGTGATTCTTTTCACATGTATTTGTGCATATAAATCTATTTATCTGGAAGTATGCAACAATTCTAACCCAATTCTCTTCTCTGATGATGTGGGCGGGGCTATAACCTGTCACTCATATGAGCTCAGCCAATAGCAAACCACAACCATCCAATCATCTCCCCACAGACACAATCAAGCCCCGCCCACAGACACAATCAAGCCCTGCCCACACGTGCTCTTGCTCCTGGAGGTTTCACTCGGTTATACGACACAGAGGAAAGACCAGACTTCCCTTTCATGACGACTTCAGAGAGCTCGAACATTTAAAGTGTAAGATGACAAAACTGCAGTGCTTATAATAAATGCTGGACACTAATAAGTTCAAGGCCTTCAAGTTCCCAATGCCCACTAATATCCTACATTTGCGATTTGCTCTTTTGAAGGTGATGAGAAATATGAACGTATTATTTTACTGTAACTGAACCAGTAGTAAAAATATGAAGTTTCTCCATAGACAAATCGATATTTAATGATACTGTATATGACTGACCCTGCGCTGGTTGTCAGATGATGCTGCGCTTCTGAATAGCAGGCCGGATGATCTGATTGGATCAGAGGTGGTGTGCACTGATAATGCTGATGTATGAGACAGATCTGATGCCCTCTATTCAACAAACTTCATGAATATGTACAGTATTCCACATTTACAGACAATAACATCGTGTGTGTGGGACTCGTTTATTTCTTTAGTACAAAAAGCGGTGTTTCTCATCTGAAAAAGCTGCAGGACAGATTGAGGGTTTAGCACACATGTAAAGCAGAAGCTGAAGTGGTGTTAGTGAGGGTAATGTCTACAGGAGTGTGTGATATAAACAGTAACTCTATGAGTCCGAGACGGGGTCGCCGGCCGCTCCTATAGAGATGCTGTGTCTCTCGCTCAGACTCTTCACCGTCGAGGACACCGGAGACTGGAGGACCTTACGAGAGAGCCTCATTCTGCCGTCCGTCGGGTCCCGGCCGAAATACTTCACCTGGAGGAGACACACACACACACGTTAATACACACACACACACACACACACACACCAGTTAGTGGAGGATTGAGCCGTTCATCACCTGGATCTGCTGCCCGACCTCCAGTCCGAGAGCGCTGGGATGCTTGATCTGAAACACACACACACACACACACACACACACACACACACACACACACACACACACACACACACACACACACACACACACACACACACACCTGTAAATCCTGCCATCCCATAATCTCAGTAATCTTTGATACTGTTGATATGAATCAAAGTCTCAGCTCTCAAATCCTGTCAGTTTCATCAGTAAACTCAGTCAGAGTGTGTGTGTGTGTGTGTGTGTGTGTGTGTGTGTGTGTGTGTGTGTGTGTGTGTGTGTGTGTGTGTGTGTGTTTAATGTGTGTGTTTAATGTGTGTGACAGAAGAACCGATCATCTCTTCTAGTTACAGCAGCAAATAAACATCATGAACACCAGAAGATACAGAACAACTTCCTGAAATCAATCATGTCTCATGAACTCACTATAACAGCTGGAGAACAATAACGCCACATTATCCTCATAACTCTCATTATCTATAAACTGTAGATTAATAACTCTAGAGAGGAGCTTTAGTTTTAAAGCTTCAGTTCAGAGATTTTGTCCTTGAGAAAAATGTACATGAACTGCAACTGATATATATACAAAATCAATTGAATCCATTTTGAATAAGAATTGAGGTCGGCACTGAAATGTAATGTAATGTAATGGAGAATCGAGTGTGAATGTTCTGACCCGTTTGTGGTCCAGCTGTGAGTTGTGCAGGAGGACGGCGCTCATGTTGGGATACAGCTTCACCATCACACCGATGTCCCTGAAACACAACCAGCTTCAGTGATAAACCCTGTGTGTGTGTGTGTGTGTGTGTGTGTGTGTGTGTGTGTGTGTGTGTGTGTGTGTGTGTGTGTGTGTGTGTGTGTGTGTGTGTGTGTGTGTGTGTGTGTGTGTGTGTGTGTGTGCAACATGACATCATGACTTTTGCATAAACATACACGCCATTTTCAAGTCAAGTGGCGTGTTATTTATACGCATTTTGAGCTATCCGCGTGTACGCGTGTATATCTACGCCGTTATGTCCGAGTGATTCCGCGTGTATGTACACGCTGTTAAAAATCCGAGCGAAATAAAGCCAAATTTTGATATACATCTGGGGGAGCGATATTTTTCTTACTAGGATGGTAGGGAAAGACTCATAAATGGTATTAACCAGTGACGGGTAGGTTTAGGGACGGGGTTGGGGTAGGTCATATATTTATATATACAGTAATGTAACGTTAAGTCAACGGCGTTCATAAACACGCTGAAAAGCGATTATGCGTGTTGATAGCACGCCAAAAATGGAAATACGAATTGGCGTGTCATACATACGCAGTTTCATGAGATCAGTCTGGTGTGTGTGTGTGTGTGTGTGTGTGTGTGTGTGTGTGTGTGTGTGTGTGTGTGTGTGTGTGTGTGTGTGTGTGTTCTACCTGATCTCTGTGATGCTGGCGGTGTAAACGGCTCCGAACTCCAGCTGCTGTTCCTGCTATATACATACACACACACACACACACACACACACACACACACACACAGGCGTCAGTCTCACGCAACACACACCAGAGAAGAGCCGCTGCAGCTACGCACATCATCTTTACAGATGTCCCGGATGAACTCCTGGGCTTCGCTCATGGCGCTGGGAGTGGGAGCGAACACACAGAACGACTCCTCGTCCAGCTGACTGATCGTCACACCTGAGAGTAAGAGCAGAGCTTCAGCACTGAGGCACAGATCATCAGATCACAGCAGAGCTTCAGCACTGACAATCACAGTCTGTTACTGAGGAAAACCACAGCACGGAGATTGGGTAATCTGCTACAGAAAACATTTTATGGAATTGGATTACTTTTAGATTACATTTGTCAGAATCAGATGAGTTTCAGTCGAATCAGATTACTTTTAGACAACATTCCATCGGATTACTTTCATGCGAATTTAATTACTAATAGATAATAGATTACGTTTGTTCAAATCGGATTACTTTTGTTCGAATCGGATTACTTTTGTTCGAATCAGAGATTACTTTTAGATTACATTTATCCAAATAGGATTACTTTCAGGCGAATCAGATTACTTTAAGACTACATTCAATCGGATTACTTTCTGGCGAATTGAATTAATAATAGATTACGTTAGTTCGAATCGGATTGCTTTTGTTCGAATCGGATTACTTTTGTTCGAATCAGATTACTTTTAGATTACATTTATCCAAATAGGATTACTTTCAGGCGAATCAGATTACTTTTAGACTACATTCAATCGGATTAGTTTGGGGCAAATTGGATTACTTTTAGGTTAAGTTAATCTGAATCGGATGAGTTTCAGCTATATCAGTTTACATTTAGATTACTTTTGTCTGAATCAGATTATGATCTTGAATCTGATGAGTGTTTTAAAGGTCTTGAATCTGATGATGAGTGTTTTAAAGGTCTTGAATCTGATGATGAGTGTTTTAAAGGTCTTGAATCTGACGATGAGTGTTTTAAAGGTCTTGAATCTGACGACGAGTGTTTTAAAGGTCTTGAATCTGACGATGAGTGTTTTAAAGGTCTTGAATCTGACGATGAGTGTTTTAAAGGTCTTGAATCTGACGATGAGTGTTTTAAAGGTCTCGAATCTGATGATGAGTGTTTTAAAGCTCTTGAATCTGATGATGAGTGTTTTAAAGGTCTTGAATCTGACGATGAGTGTTTTAAAGGTCTCGAATCTGATGATGAGTGTTTTAAAGCTCTTGAATCTGACGATGAGTGTTTTAAAGGTCTTGAATCTGATGATGAGTGTTTTAAAGGTAAGGTCTTGAATCTGACGATGAGTGTTTTTAAAGGTCTTGAATCTGACGATGATGTTTTAAAGGTCTCGTATCTGATGATGAGTGTTTTAAAGGTCTTGAATCTGACGATGAGTGTTTTAAAGGTCTAGAATCTGACGATGAGTGTTTTAAAGGTCTCGAATCTGATGATGAGTGTTTTAAAGGTCTTGAATCTGATGATGAGTGTTTTAAAGGTAAGGTCTTGAATCTGACGATGAGTGTTTTAAAGGTCTTGAATCTGACGATGAGTGTTTTAAAGGTCTCGTATCTGATGATGAGTGTTTTAAAGGTCTTGAATCTGACGATGAGTGTTTTAAAGGTCTTGAATCTGATGATGAGTGTTTTAAAGGTAAGGTCTTGAATCTGACGATGAGTGTTTTAAAGGTCTTGAATCTGACGATGAGTGATTTAAAGGTCTCGTATCTGATGATGAGTGTTTTAAAGGTCTTGAATCTGACGATGAGTGTTTTAAAGGTCTTGAATCTGACGATGAGTGTTTTAAAGGTCTCGAATCTGATGATGAGTGTTTTAAAGGTCTTGAATCTGATGATGAGTGTTTTAAAGGTCTCGAATCTGATGATGAGTGTTTTAAAGGTCTTGAATCTGATGATGAGTGTTTTAAAGGTCTTGAATCTGACGATGAGTGTTTTAAAGGTCTTGAATCTGATGATGAGTGTTTTAAAGGTCTTGAATCTGATGATGAGTGTTTTAAAGGTCTTGAATCTGATGATGAGTGTTTTAAAGGTCTTGAATCTGATGATGAGTGTTTTAAAGGTCTTGAATCTGATGATGAGTGTTTTAAAGGTCTTGAATCTGATGATGAGTGTTTTTAAAGGTCTTGAATCTGATGATGAGTGTTTTAAAGGTCTCGAATCTGATGATGAGTGTTTTAAAGCTCTCGAATCTGACGATGAGTGTTTTAAAGGTCTCGAATCTGACGATGAGTGTTTTAAAGGTCTCGTATCTGATGATGAGTGTTTTAAAGGTCTTGAATCTGACGATGAGTGTTTTAAAGGTCTTGAATCTGACGACGAGTGTTTTAAAGGTCTTGAATCTGATGAGTGTTTTAAAGGTCTTTGAATCGATGAGATGTTTTTAAAGGTCTCGAATCTGACGATGAGTGTTTTAAAGGTCTCGAATCTGACGATGATGTTGTTTTAAAAGGTCTTGAATCTGACGACGAGTGTTTTAAAGGTCTTGAATCTGATGAGTGTTTTAAAGGTCTTGAATCTGATGAGTGTTTTAAAGGTCTTGAATCTGATGAGTGTTTTAAAGGTCTTGAATCTGACGATGAGTGTTTTAAAGGTCTTGAATCTGACGATGAGTGTTTTAAAGGTCTCGAATCTGACGAGTGTTTTAAAGGTCTTGAATCTGACGAGTGTTTTAAAGGTCTTGAATCTGACGATGAGTGTTTTAAAGGTCTTGAATCTGACGATGAGTGTTTTAAAGGTCTTGAATCTGACGATGAGTGTTTTAAAGGTCTTGAATCTGATGATGAGTGTTTTAAAGGTCTTGAAATCTGATGATGATGAGTGTTTTAAAGGTCTTGAATCTGATGATGAGTGTTTTAAAGGTCTTGAATCTGATGATGAGTGTTTTAAAGGTCTTGAATCTGACGATGAGTGTTTTAAAGGTCTTTGAATCTGAACGATGAGTGTTTTAAAGGTCTTGAATCTGATGATGAGTGTTTTAAAGGTCTTGAATCTGATGATGAGTGTTTTTAAAGGTCTTTGAATCTGATGATGATGATGTTTTAAAGGTCTTGAATCTGACGATGAGTGTTTTAAAGGTCTTGAATCTGATGATGAGTGTTTTAAAGGTCTTGACTCTGATGATGATGTGTTTTAAAGGTCTTGAATCTGACGATGAGTGTTTTAAAGGTCTTGAATCTGATGATGAGTGTTTATAAAGGTCTTGAATCTGATGATGAGTGTTTTTAAAGGTCTTGAATCTGACGATGAGTGTTTTAAAGGTCTTGAATCTGATGATGAGTGTTTTAAAGGTCTTGAATCTGATGATGAGTGTTTTAAAGGTCTTGAATCTGACGATGAGTGTTTTAAAGGTCTTGAATCTGATGATGAGTGTTTTAAAGGTGACGATGAGTGTTTTAAAGGTCTTGAATCTGACGAGTGTTTTAAAGGTCTTGAATCTGACGATGAGTGTTTTAAAGCTCTTGAATCTGACGATGAGTGTTTTAAAGGTCTTGAATCTGACGAGTGTTTTAAAGGTCTTGAATCTGATGATGAGTGTTTTAAAGGTCTTGAATCTGATGATGAGTGTTTTAAAGGTCTTGAATCTGACGATGAGTGTTTTAAAGGTCTTGAATCTGATGATGAGTGTTTTAAAGGTGACGATGAGTGTTTTAAAGGTGACGATGAGTGTTTTAAAGGTCTTGAATCTGACGAGTGTTTTAAAGGTCTTGAATCTGACGATGAGTGTTTTAAAGCTCTTGAATCTGACGATGAGTGTTTTAAAGGTCTTGAATCTGATGAGTGTTTTAAAGGTCTCGAATCTGACGATGAGTGTTTTAAAGGTCTCGAATCTGACGATGAGTGTTTTAAAGGTCTCGAATCTGACGATGAGTGTTTTAAAGGTCTCGAATCTGACGACGAGTGTTTTAAAGGTCTTGAATCTGACGATGAGTGTTTTAAAGGTCTTGAATCTGACGATGAGTGTTTTAAAGGTCTCGAATCTGACGACGAGTGTTTTAAAGGTCTTGAATCTGACGATGGGTGTTTTAAAGGTCTCGAATCTGACGATGAGTGTTTTAAAGGTCTCGTATCTGACGATGAGTGTTTTAAAGGTCTTGAATCTGACGATGAGTGTTTTAAAGGTCTTGAATCTGATGATGAGTGTTTTAAAGGTCTTGAATCTGACGATGAGTGTTTTAAAGGTCTTGAATCTGATGATGAGTGTTTTAAAGGTCTTGAATCTGATGATGAGTGTTTTAAAGGGTCACTTCACCCATTTGCATTAAGGTTTGTATTGTTAGAAACCCAGTCATATATTATAATGATGGTGGAATTTTGCTTGTTTTTTTTATGAGATGGGAGAAAAAAGGATTTAAGTGTTTTACTTCCGTCCTATCGTGACGTAAATATCGTCATTTTGCGTCACGATAGGACGGAAGATAAATTTCATTGAAAAGTGTATAGACTACAAACATTAGCTCATTATTATTCAAGGGTGTGGGACCCACTCACCCTACAGGCCTATTACAGATCAGTGGGTGGGACTTCACTTGCAGAAACCGAAATCAATATCCGCCATCTTGTTTTTGGAAGCTAAGCTAACGAGCGCTGTGGAGATAGGAAGTATGACAATGACTGAAGAAACTATACAAGATATGGAAGAAGAGGATTTTGAAAGTCTGCTGCTCGAATCCGATGTTCGTGGCTATCTTTACGAGCCGCAATATAGTGAAGAGCAGCTGAGGCTGATGGAGGAACAGGAGGCGGCTGCCTGTCGCGGTCGAGGAGCCCGGACTGGCTCGAGCTGAGGCGGACTGCTGTGCCTGTGCTCTCGCTGTGCGCTACGGACACAGATAGAGTCCGTCTGCTGCAGAGAATTTCAACGAAGGGACGTTTGTGTTGTGATGTGAACCACCATAGTTTCGCCTGACTGAACATCCAGGTATCATGCAGTAATACACCATATTCAGAAAGAAATACAAACGAGGAGTAATTCACTAATGAATTTGCCAATGTAACTTAACGTTAACGGGGTTTGTTGTTGTGGGAAGAAGGAGGCTGGAATCGGCGAACATTTAAACATTTTAATAGTAAAATGAACAAATACACAACGAAAGTATAAGCCAACAGCCCCTCATTGAAGACTGAAGTCCACACACAACATAAAATCAGGCCTGTTCCTCTCTCTCGATCTGCCGTTTATGCTTCCGCTCCTCTGTGAGAGATACGAGACCGGTCGGTGTGTCTCTTTACTTTCATTATCACTTACTAGAAATTTTGCGTGAAATGAATTTCAAACTCTGGTGGCAGCTAACGTTAGCCTTGTTGACGAAAGAATGATTTCTTTGATGTGCGCGCAGTTCCGGATTAGTGGGTGTGGCTTGCGGAGCTGTGCAATGTGGTGCATTGTGGGTGTTGTAGTCTTTCATACAAATGCACCCTTCGGTTATTTTCTGTCTTTTCTCGGTCAAGAGGGCAACAAATTAAAAAATTATTTTACATTTCGACTACATATATGATCCACTTTCAATAAAGATTCATGTTGAAATGGGTGAAATGCTCCTTTAAAGGTCTTGAATCTGACGATGAGTGTTTTAAAGGTCTTGAATCTGATGATGAGTGTTTTAAAGGTCTTGAGTCTGACGATGAGTGTTTTAAAGGTCTTGAATCTGATGATGAGTGTTTTAAAGGTGACGATGAGTGTTTTAAAGGTCTTGAATCTGACGAGTGTTTTAAAGGTCTTGAATCTGACGATGAGTGTATTAAAGCTCTTGAATCTGACGATGAGTGTTTTAACGGTCTTGAATCTGACGAGTGTTTTAAAGGTCTTGAATCTGATGATGAGTGTTTTAAAGGTCTCGTATCTGATGATGAGTGTTTTAAAGGTCTTGAATCTGATGATGAGTGTTTTAAAGGTCTTGAATCTGATGATGAGTGTTTTAAAGGTCTTGAATCTGACGATGAGTGTTTTAAAGGTCTTGAATCTGATGATGAGTGTTTTAAAGGTGACGATGAGTGTTTTAAAGGTCTTGAATCTGACGAGTGTTTTAAAGGTCTTGAATCTGACGATGAGTGTTTTAAAGCTCTTGAATCTGACGATGAGTGTTTTAAAGGTCTTGAATCTGACGAGTGTTTTAAAGGTCTTGAATCTGATGATGAGTGTTTTAAAGGTCTCGTATCTGATGATGAGTGTTTTAAAGGTCTTGAATCTGATGATGAGTGTTTTAAAGGTCTTGAATCTGATGAGTGTTTTAAAGGTCTTGAATCTGACGATGAGTGTTTTAAAGGTCTTGAATCTGATGATGAGTGTTTTAAAGGTCTTGAATCTGATGATGAGTGTTTTAAAGGTCTTGAATCTGATGATGAGTGTTTTAAAGGTCTTGAATCTGATGATGAGTGTTTTAAAGGTCTTGAATCTGACGATGAGTGTTTTAAAGGTCTTGAATCTGATGAGTGTTTTAAAGGTCTTGAATCTGACGATGAGTGTTTTAAAGGTCTTGAATCTGATGATGAGTGTTTTAAAGGTCTTGAATCTGATGATGAGTGTTTTAAAGGTCTCGAATCTGACGATGAGTGTTTTAAAGGTCTTGAATCTGACGATGAGTGTTTTAAAGGTCTTGAATCTGATGATGAGTGTTTTAAAGGTCTTGAATCTGATGATGAGTGTTTTAAAGGTCTTGAATCTGATGATGAGTGTTTTAAAGGTCTTGAATCTGACGATGAGTGTTTTAAAGGTCTTGAATCTGATGATGAGTGTTTTAAAGGTCTTGAATCTGACGATGAGTGTTTTAAAGGTCTTGAATCTGATGATGAGTGTTTTAAAGGTCTTGAATCTGACGATGAGTGTTTTAAAGGTCTTGAATCTGACGATGAGTGTTTTAAAGGTCTTGAATCTGACGATGAGTGTTTTAAAGGTCTTGAATCTGACGATGAGTGTTTTAAAAGTAAGGTCTTGAATCTGACGATGAGTGTTTTAAAGGTCTTGAATCTGATGATGAGTGTTTTAAAGGTCTTGAATCTGACGATGAGTGTTTTAAAGGTCTTGAATCTGACGATGAGTGTTTTAAAGGTCTTGAATCTGATGATGAGTGTTTTAAAGGTCTTGAATCTGACGATGAGTGTTTTAAAGGTCTTGAATCTGACGATGAGTGTTTTAAAGGTAAGGTCTTGAATCTGACGATGAGTGTTTTAAAGGTCTTGAATCTGACGATGAGTGTTTTAAAGGTCTTGAATCTGATGATGAGTGTTTTAAAGGTCTTGAATCTGACGATGAGTGTTTTAAAGGTCTTGAATCTGACGATGAGTGTTTTAAAGGTCTTGAATCTGATGAGTGTTTTAAAGGTCTTGAATCTGATGATGAGTGTTTTAAAGGTAAGGTCTTGAATCTGACGATGAGTGTTTTAAAGGTCTTGAATCTGATGATGAGTGTTTTAAAGGTCTTGAATCTGACGATGAGTGTTTTAAAGGTCTTGAATCTGACGATGAGTGTTTTAAAGGTAAGGTCTTGAATCTGACGATGAGTGTTTTAAAGGTCTTGAATCTGACGATGAGTGTTTTAAAGGTCTTGAATCTGATGAGTGTTTTAAAGGTCTTGAATCTGATGATGAGTGTTTTAAAGGTCTTGAATCTGACGATGAGTGTTTTAAAGGTCTTGAATCTGACGATGAGTGTTTTAAAGGTCTTGAATCTGACGATGAGTGTTTTAAAGGTCTTGAATCTGACGATGAGTGTTTTAAAGGTCTTGAATCTGACGATGAGTGTTTTAAAGGTCTTGAATCAGACGATGAGTGTTTTAAAGGTCTTGAATGATGTACGGCAGGTTCTCTTCACCTGTCTGAGCCTGCAGTCTGCGCAGATTAAACCCTCCTGGACCGACGAACCGAGCCCGTCTGGATAAAGGCACGCTGACGTTCTCTGAGGGAAAGAGATGACAGCAGGATCAGAGAAACAGCAGGAGTACGAACACGAGGAACGGATCACGGATCACGCATCATACCCACGACCGGCCCGTTCTCCTTCCGGGAGCTCCGCGGTTTGGAAATGCTCTTATTCATGATGGCTAGAATCTCTCTTTTGGCCACTGAAAGAGAAAGCAGAAAACGGCACGTCACACACCCACTGTTGCGCGTCCCATGATGCTCGTGGAGTGAGGCGTACCTGTGGCCTGCTGTATGGCCTCCATCACAATCTTCAGAGGAAGTCCTGGGATTTTAACATCAGCCTGCGGGAAACACAGATGACGATCACATGATGTTTTACTGGAACAGTCTATCTTAAGATCTAATGAGTTCATTTGAGATTTCTCACAAATTCGCATTACAGAAGCAAATCTTTACTTGATTTAGGATTCCTGTCTGATCGTATCATATCTGAAGTTAGGAAATCTTAACCTACTCCATCGAGTTCGTTAATCTACTTGTATGTCGCACTGCACAGCCCCGATTTTAGGTAATATACTTTCAACTGAATCGGATTACTCTGTCCAAGTTGGATTACTCTGTCAAATCAGATTACTTTTAGATGACTTTTGTCTGAATCTGATTACAATTGGATTACTTCTGTTTTACTTCTGTTTGAATTGGATTACTTCTGTTTGAATTGGATTACTTCTGTTTGAATTGGATTACTTTAAGATTACTTTCTATTGAATCAGATCAATTTTAGATTCCATTCATCTGAGTCGGATTACTTTCAATTGAATCGGATTACCTTTAGATTACTTTAGACCTAACTGGATTACTTTTAAATTACTTTCAACTGAATTGGATCAATTTTCGATTACATTCGGCTGAGTTGGATTACTTTGCCGAATCTGATTACTTTTAGATTACATTCGGCAGAATCGGGTTACTTCTGTACGAATTGGATCACTTTAAGATTTATCGGATTAAATAGATTACATCCGTTAACCAAACAACCAACGAAGTAAACAGAGATAAAGGAAACCTGTGCGCTTTTAGTTTCAGTGCTGCAGAAATAGAAGTTTTGATAAGTCTGGTAGAAAAGACTAAGCTTATCACTATATTTTATGAGCGTCTGTAATAATTTACAGTGTTTTGGGGTCAAAGAGCAACACATCACTTGAGTCTATAAAAGTCTTTCCACCACTAAACATAACTGTAATTCTTCGTCTTGCATTATTGATAAATGTAACGCCATTCTTGGACATGGCTACTGTAATGTGATTTTTACCGTTGACTTCTACATAAGTTTAAAGTGAGGACCATTGAGGTTATCCTAAAATTAAGACAGTTTAGGATTTTCTGTGGAGTTAGGATGCTTCTGTAATACCCTTTTCCTATCTGTACTTCTGATAATGCACTTGAGAAATGTCATTATGTAATGCTTTTGTCCTGAATGAGCTAAGGTCAGGGTGGTCAAGGTCAGGGTGTTTCTGTAACGGTCACCTGTAGAGCCGTGATGCCCTTGCTGCTCCCTGCCATCTTGAAGTCCATGTCTCCGTTGTAATCTTCTATTCCCTTGATTGATAAACACAACAGGATGAAGACAGGCTCTGAGACACCTCTGAGACGCTCTGAGACCCCCTGGAGACACCTCTGAGACGCTCTGGAGACACCTCTGAGATGCTCTGAGACGCGCTGAGATGCTCTGAGATGCTCTGGAGACACCTCTGAGATGCTCTGAGACGCGCTGAGATGCTCTGAGATGCTCTGGAGACACCTCTGAGATGCTCTGAGACGCTCTGGAGACACCTCTGAGACACATCTGAGACGCTCTGGAGACACCTCTGAGACGCTCTGGAGACACCTCTGAGACGCTCTGGAGACACCTCTGAGACGCTCTGAGACACCTCTGAGACGCTCTGAGACCCCCTGGAGACACCTCTGAGAACCCCTGGAGACACCTCTGAGACGCTCTGAGACCCCCTGGAGACACCTCTGAGACGCTCTGAGACACCTCTGAGACACGCTGAGACAGCGCTGAGACAGCGCTGAGACAGGAGACAGCGCTGAGACAGCGCTGAGACGCCGCTGAGACGCCTCTGAGACGCCTCTGAGACGCCTCTGAGACGCCTCTGAGACGCGCTGAGATGCTCTGGAGACACCTCTGAGACGCTCTGAGACGCTTGGAGACACCTCTGAGACGCTTGGAGACACCTCTGAGACACTCTGGAGACCCTCTGAGACGCTCGGAGACACCTCTGAGACGCTCAGAGACACCTCTGAGACGCTCGGAGACACCTCTGAGACGCTCGGAGACACCTCTGAGACGCTCTGGATACCCTCGGAGACGCTCGGAGACACCTCTGAGACGCTCGGAGACACCTCTGAGACGCTCGGAGACACCTCTGAGACGCTCTGGATACCCTCGGAGACGCTCGGAGACACCTCTGAGACGCTTGGAGACACCTCTGAGACGCTCTGGAGACACCTCTCAGACGCTCTGAGACGCTTGGAGACACCTCTGAGACGCTCTGGAGACACCTCTCAGACGCTCTGAGACGCTTGGAGACACCTCTGAGACGCTCGGAGACACCTCTCAGACGCTCTGAGACGCTTGGAGACACCTCTGAGACGCTCTGGAGACACCTCTGAGATGCTCTGGATACCCTCGGAGACGCTCGGAGACGCTCTGGAGACGCTCTGGAGACGCTCTGAGAACAGAAGCTGACGAACACCTACCAGAATATCCGTCAGGAGCCTGTAGTCCTGGATCTCTGACGGCTTCTCAGCGCTGGCTCTGGAGATCAGGCCGATGGCCACGCCGGCTACAGCTGAGGACACAGGCACACCTGAACACACACACACACACACACACACACACACACACACACACACACACACACACACACACACACGTCAGAGCGCACTGTTTTCTGCTCTTCAGAAAGAGGGAATCAACAGGTTTAATCACTACACTGCTCTGCTGTCATGTGATCATACCTGCGTCCATGAGCGCCAGACTCCCGCCACACACTGACGCCATCGAGGAGGATCCTGCGACACACAACACACACTCAGGACAGGCTCATACAGACGGCTGTGTGTGTGTGTGTGTGTGTGTGTGTGTGTACCCACCGTTGGACTCCAGCACCTCAGACGTCACGCGGATGGTGAAGGGAAAGTCTGCAGGAATGACAGGTCTCAAAGCTTTCTCTGCCAGCGCTCCTGATGTCTCACACACACACACACACACACACACACACACACACACACACACACACACACACACACACACACACACACACACACACAGTGATGAGGTCCAGAGGAGATCCAGTGGAGGTTCACACACACACACACACACACACACACACATGCGCAGTGATGAGGTCCAGAGGAGGCACACACACACACACACACTCACCGTGGCCGAGCTCGCGCCGGTTCATCCCTCCCGTCCTCCCGATCTCGTTGGTGGCGTACGGAGGGAACTGTAAGAGAGAGTGTCTCAGTGTGTGTGTGTGTGTGTGTGTGTGTGTGTGTCTCCACTGCCGGAGCTAAAGCTGTACTGACTCACTCACCTCGTAGTGCAGCATGAAGTTCTTGTCTTTGACTCCGCTGGAAGACAGGGTATATGCAGGAATCTTGAAGTTAATTTTAATACCTTTTCAAGACTTTTTCAAGACCTTCTCAATATTTTTTAATACCTCACCACCACTTCAAGCTGTAACCATTTACATCAGTGATACTTTTAACTTAACAGTTTTAGTTTGTGATAAAGACTATAGACCACTCTGATACAAAAAAATCAAATCGGCTGGGATAGTAAATCAAAGCAAAGTTTATTAAAACTCTTTGAAGTCTGGCATTTCCAGCCAGGACGCTGCAAATTTGCACTTCCCCATTCTGTTCATGCGTTCACCAACCTTTTCTTAAAACATTTCGGTGCGTTGTAATACACGTGATTTTTTTCTTCCCAAACCACTTCAGCGGAAATCCCGCCCTGCAAGCGATTTCATTGGTTTAGGTTACAGTGACGGGTAGGTTTAGGGATCAGTGTTTGGTGTAGGCAATCAGTACAGTGATTGACATGACAGAGAGGCAATTTACGAACGCACCCAAAATAGCCTAGTTTTTTATGTACCTGTTCGTTTTTTTAATAAAAATGACTAAATTCACACACTTTTACGATGTTTTTGGGACTCAAACTGTTGGACAACTAATTCAGAAAAAATACTTTCAAAATGTAAGACTTTATAAATGGGTGATAAGACTTTTTAAATTTTTTAAGGGTCTTAATTTACCCAAAATTGATTTATCACCTTTTAATACTTTTCAAGACCCCACGGATACCCTGGAAGAGAACACACGTCAGGCTGGGTTACGGAGAACACATATTTGGGACAGTGTTGTGCAGGAGAGAGAGAGCTTTTAGCGGTGTGTGTGATGACAGTGATGATTTATAACGCCAACTTTTGATGAATTTATGAGAAATCTACAGACGCAAACAAAGTGTAGTAAAATAAAGACCTAAATGTGTATTTCTGACTTTTTTTCAGCACAAATCTGAAAGACGACATTATTGAAGACAAATATCCCAAAATCTCTAAATTGACCAGTGAAAAAAAAAACAATGTTTTGGCCTGCCGTGTCTCGCCTCAAGTTCCATTACTATATATTTATATAAACATAAATAATATTTTTTTTACATTCATAGTAATATACTGTTAAATGCATAATTTATTTATTATAAATTTTTTATTTATATTAATCAAAATAATGGATTCATTATTTTTACTCATCCAATAGATTAATAACTAGCACCCTTGAAATAACTAATTAAATTAATCAAACATATTTATTTATTTTAATATTCTTTCTTTCTTTCTTTCTCTCTTTCTTTCTTTCTTTCTTTCTTTCTTTCTTTCTTTCTTTCTTTCTTTCTTTCTTTCTTTTCATTAAGTCCCCCTTGTAGTCAATCTTATCCATTAAAACTCGTCTTTGATCACCAAAATGAAATATTGTACAAAAATAAACTCCTTGCAAAAAATCTCTTCATGCCTTAAAGATCTTGCATGTAACTCGACACCCTTGCCTCATTTAGTATTCGTGGTTCATAAACAGTGTGTGTGTGTGTGTGTGTGTGTGTGTGTGTGTGTGTGTGTGTGTGTGTGTGTGTGTGTGTGTAAATCATGTGTGTGCGTGTGTAAATCATGTGTGCGTGTGTAAATCGTGTGTGCGTGCGCGTTTGTGTAAATCATGTGTGAGTGTGTAAATCATGTGTGTTCGTGCGCGTTTGTGTAAATCATGTGTGTGCGTGTGTAAATCATGTGTGTGCGTGCGCGTTTGTGTAAATCGTGTGTGTGTGTTACTGACCTGAGCGCTGTGGTGATCACGTCTGTCTTCAGACTCGACTCCAGAGAGTCAAAGGTCACTGAGCACAGCACCTGCACACACATTCACTGACCGTAACCATGTGATCTAGCGTGTGATGTATCGTGTGACGTTCTGTTTGATCTAAAGTGTTAACTAGTGTGCGCTGTACAATGTGCTCTGGCGTGTGCAGTATATCAGGCGTGTGATCTGGCGTGTAGCGTGTGCTCTGGCGTGTGCTCTGGCGTGTGATCTGGCGTGTGATCTGGCGTGTGATCTGGCGTGTGCAGTATATCAGGCGTGTGATCTGGCGTGTAGCGTGTGCTCTGGCGTGTGCTCTGGCGTGTGATCTGGCGTGTGCTGTATATCAGGCGTGTGCTCTGGCGTGTGATCTGGCGTGTGCAGTATATCAGGCGTGTGATCTGGCGTGTAGCGTGTGCTCTGGCGTGTGCTCTGGCGTGTGATCTGGCGTGTGATCTGGCGTGTGATCTGGCGTGTGATCTGGCGTGTGATCTGGCGTGTGATCTGGCGTGACAGGTGTTGGGGGGGGGGGGGCAAGGGGGGAAGGGGTTGGGGGGGTTGAATGGATGATTGGATACCCGACTAACGAAAAGCCTAGCTAACGTTACAGGGATATTCCACCATTTGGGGAATTAAGCTCATTTTCCACCTCCCCTCGAGTAAAACAATAGTTTTTTACCATTTTGGAAACCATTCATACCGCATAGCTTAACGTAATTTATAGGTATGACGACAATAATAGGGGTGGAACGGTACACAGAAGTCACGGTTCGGTTCATACCTTGGTTCAGACATCACGGATCGGTACGATTTCGCTACAATGGAGTGAAAAGCAAAACAAAAATATTGATAGCATTTTTATCATTGTCTTAATCCTTGTATTTTTTAAATGAGTTTTATTAATAAAGGCTTAGAACCCGTTTATTTGTACTGGTGCACTGACAAAAGTTTTATACAATTAGTTTATTAATAAAAATTAATAAAAAAGACCTTGAGATATGTTTGGTAATTGTACCTGAATGAATTTAAAATTAATTTGCTATATTTCAGATCAATATATTTGTTTTCCTTAATTTTAATTAACCCTAACTTTATTCTCATCTGAATTATAAATAATTGATTTCCATATAAAATAATACTACCATTAAAAACACATTTGATTTTATTTTTTAAGCAATGTAGAACGTGTAACTTAAAAATAAACAGATTAGTGCTCTGAGGACAAGAAATGAAAACCAGTGCGATATGATGAATCTCCAAAAGATAGAACACAAAAAAAAACTGTGTGTGTGTGTGTGTGTGTGTGTGTGTGTGTGTGTGTGTGTGTGTGTGTGTGTGTGTGTGTGTGTGTGTGTGTGTGTGTGTGTGTGGTTGGATGACAGTTGTAGCAGGTTACAGTTTGACAAGAGTTTAGAGTGTGACAAAAGCACAATGTTGTATTTGATTGCGAGTGTACACAAATAAGTAAACACTTTGCACTTGAACAAGTAAACACTTGAACGATGATGGAGTATGTTTTTGTTTCCTATGTTCGATCGCGCCCGCGCGCCTAAATCTCTCTCTCTCACACACACACACACACACACACGCGCGCGCCTGACTCTCTCTCACACACACACACACACACACGCGCGCGCGCAATGCAATCTTGACATCTGTTCATTATGCTGCGTTCACACCAAACGTGAATAGAGCGAAATTGATCGCCATCTAGAGTTTTATTTATTTTTATTCCGTGTATTCTCTGTGCAAATTCGTGCACCGAACCGTGACGCCCGTACAGTTTCGGTTCAATACGAATAACTCACATGTACCGTTCCACCCCTAGACAATACAATATTATTGTAAATGATATCACATAAAAAGAGGTAGCTAACGTTAATTGAATCAAGCAAACAAATAGCTTTTGTTTTTGCTCCAAAAAGCTTGACTTACCTCGAATTTCACATAAGATTACTACACGTTATGAGTTTCCATCAGACTCGCGTGGTTGAGGCTGTGAGCTTCAAGATTCTGACGCAAGTGCTAAGATTCCGATTGGCCAAGAGAAAAAGTGCTAAGATCCCGATTGGCCCAGAGAAATGTCAACTATAAGAATTATCCAATAATGTTTCTCAATTCTAGCCTGCATGACATGCAGATGAAGGGCGGGCGTGTGATCTGGCGTGTGATCTGGCGTGTAGCGTGTGCTGTATATCTGGCGTGTAGCGTGTGCTGTATATCTGGCGTGTAGCGTGTGCTGTATATCTGGCGTGTAGCGTGTGCTGTATATCTGGCGTGTAGCGTGTGCTGTATATCTGGCGTGTGATCTGGCGTGTGATCTGGTGTGTAGCGTGTGCTGTATATCTGGCGTGTGATCTGGCGTGTGATCTGGCATGTGATCTGGCGTGTGCTGTATATCTGGCGTGTCATCTGGCGTGTGATCTGGCGTGTGATCTGGTGTGTAGCGTGTGCTGTATATCTGGCGTGTGCTGTATATCTGGCGTGTAGCGTGTGCTGTATATCTGGCGTGTAGCTGGCGTGTAGCGTGTGCTGTATATCTGGCGTGTAGCGTGTGCTGTATATCTGGCGTGTAGCGTGTGCTGTATATCTGGTGTGTAGCGTGTGCTGTATATCTGGTGTGTGCTCTGGTGTGTAGCGTGTGCTGTATATCTGGCGTGTAGCGTGTGCTGTATATCTGGCGTGTAGCATGTGCTGTATATCTGGCGTGTAGCGTGTGCTGTATATCTGGCGTGTAGCGTGTGCTGTATATCTGGTGTGTGCTCTGGTGTGTAGCGTGTGCTGTATATCTGGCGTGTAGCGTGTGCTGTATATCTGGTGTGTGCTCTGGTGTGTAGCGTGTGCTGTATATCTGGCGTGTAGCGTGTGCTGTATATCTGGCGTGTAGCATGTGCTGTATATCTGGCGTGTAGCGTGTGCTGTATATCTGGTGTGTGCTCTGGTGTGTAGCGTGTGCTGTATATCTGGCGTGTAGCGTGTGCTGTATATCTGGCGTGTGATCTGGCTGTGTGTGCGTGTTTGGGTGCTGTATATCTGGTGTGCTGTGTGTAGCGTGTGCTGTATATCTGGTGTGTGCTGTGTGTGTGGTTAGCGTGTGCTGTATATCTGGCGTGTAGCGTGTGCTGTATATCTGGGTGTAGGTGGCGTATATCTGGCGTGTAGCGTGTGCTGTATATCTGGTGTGTGCTCTGGTGTGTAGCGTGTGCTGTATATCTGGTGTGTGCTTGGTGTGTAGGTGTGCTGTATATCTGGTGTGTGCTCTGGTGTGTAGCGTGTGCTGACCTGTGTCTGACCCCTCTGGAAGAGAGCCGAGCCGTGGAGAGGCTTAAACACGTCCACCTCGCAGGAGATGTTGCGTAGAGACGTCAGATCTCTTCCGTCACACCTGTCACATGACGCAAGAGTACCTGTCACATGACTCACCAACATCAGTGCTGACATTAACAGCTTGAGTATGACGTTACCGTCTGTATTCATGAAGAACCAGATTCCTGAAGACCTCTCTGGAGACGCTGTTGAAGGCCTCCACCACCTCAAACGCCTCCGCCTGCGGAAACTTCTCTACACACACCACACAGCACCAGTGTTACACAGCGCAAACACACCAATCAGAGCCGCTGAAGGCGGAGTGTGTCCGGCACACACCTCTGATCTGCTCCTCGGCCTCCAGACGGATCTTATTAACCGCCTCGTCTCTGGATATCTGAGGAAACATGCACACTTAAAGGAGGAGTTCACTTCAGAATTAAAAACTCCTTATAATTTACTCTCCTCCACGTCATCCAAGATGATCATGTCTTTCTTTCTTCAGTGGAAAAGAAATGAAGGTTTTTGAGGAAAACACTCTAGCCGACTTTTATAACAAAATAGACATTTATATGCTTTTAACCACAAATGGTCGTCTTGCACGTCCACGACTCACGCATTACGTCGTCAGGTTGGAAAGGTCAGACGGTCACCTGACGTAGGTGGATAATGTAGGGTTTTCTCCATCTCATTTTCTCCTCCAATCTTCAGAAATCATTGTTTTACCTTTTATTTATTTTTTGTAAATGCAGTTAATCTTAGTCTTGCACGTTGGCTTTGTAAACACTGGGTCTGTTCTTCCTCCTAAGTCAAGCTTGACCTTTCACCCTGATGACGTAATGTGTGTCGCATCACAGCTCGAGCAAGACCAGCATTAGTGGTTAAAGTATATAAATGTGTGTTTAGTTATAAATGTCGCTGGTTTGTCTAGATCAGACTCTTATTCCTCGGCTGGGTCGTGTCGAGACTTTGAAGCTGCACTGAAACTCACATCTGGACCTTCGACCCGTTGGACTCCATTGAAGAGTCACTATATGGAGAAAATCCTGGAGTGTTTTCCTCAAAAACCTTCATTTCTTTTCCACTGAAGACAGACAGACATCTTGGATGATGTGCGGGAGAGTAAATAATCAGGAAATTTTAATTCTAAAGTGAAATAATCCTTTAACACCACGAGATCAGAGAGTGTGACGCTCACCTTGTCATGTGTGAAGTCTGTAAATACAGCGTAGATCTTAGCAGACGTCAACCTGAGGAGAAAGCAGCCAATCAAACGCTGACATGAGGAATCACATACAATGACCATTAACTCAATCATCAGCTAGAAACATCACTCTACAGAGGGGCATTCTGGGAAATATATGCACTATATTACATATTTATTAGGGATGCACGATAATCTGCCACTATATCGTAGCGGCCGATATATGTTCATTTTTAAAGTTATCGATTAGGCCTGGGGGAAAAATCGATTAAATGAATTAATTCGAATTTTTTGTTGCGGGCGATTTAAAAAAAAAAGTAAATCGAGTTTTTGAATAATGGCGCATTTTTGGCCCCTCGGAGGTTCCGTAGCGTTAGTTTCACTCACGTAGCAGAATGGCAAGCGACGACAACAACATCATAGCACACACGAAACTGCAACAGCATACAGCAAGCGACAACATGGCTACCGGTGAGAGTGGGTAGTTTGTTCCTTAGCATAGGAGTGAACTCAAGCGTATTCTGCTCGTTCGGGTCGGGCCGATATTTCCCGTCACTATCCTCGGGTCGGGCCCTTGAGAGACGTGCACTGACAACGCAATAGAGTGCGGTGCGGGACTAGATTTGATGGCCGAGCGCGGGCGCGGGCGGTAATGCACTCACTCTGTGTGTGCGGTTTGCGGGAGAATAAAACGATTCGCGGGACTCCCGCAAACTAGAAATATCTATGATTAAAACATAAAAACTAATACATTTTTATTAATCTGTTGCAGAAAAGCAACAAGAACAACTAAAACAAAATAGAAACGATTTACAGGCCAGAGTTTCTATTTCTAATATGTTTGCAGCATTGAGCGATGTAGCCAATCTCAGACATACCAGTGTTGATTTCTTGAACGCAATGGCCAATTTAAGCATTTAAAACAGACTCCCCTCACCGCTCAAAACATACTTTTTGTTCAGTGCTGAATTCTGTATGCTGGCAAATCCTCGAATTATAACAATTTTCCTCAGATTTGAATGTATTGGTAATGCTTTAGAAAATGGTGCTATACTCGCAAGGTGAATGTTTGTCTCTTTTTAGTCTAGACAAACACAGTTGGGACTTTGATTCCAAGAGGGTGTTCATTTATTTATTATTCATTCCAGAAATGGGGGTTACATTTGTCTTGCTTTTGATTAAATAAAAGCAAAATTTGCTTAAGTTGTCTGCCGTTTGTAGTTATTGCTTTCCTTAATAAGTAGGGGGGAAAATCGTAAATCGAATTAAAATAATATAAAATCGGAGATTTTATTTTTAGGCCATATCGCCCAGCCCTATTATCGATATCAGCCTGATAAGAAAATTTGCCCGATATATTAAAAGCTGATTAATAATGTATTATTTCCTTCAGCTGAGACGCTTCAGATTCACACTGTTCAACATGATCGTGATCGTGAAGTCCAGCTCATATTTCACCCCCGAAATAATCATGATGTGGTGAGTCTCACAGTCGTGTGAAGTCCACCATCTCTGCGGCGGCGGTGAAGAGTTTAGCCGGACAGCGTTTGGTCACTTTCATCTCGCGGCTCATCTGCTGGATGGCCTGAATGATCAGCTGTGTGTGCTTGATGCCCAGCTTCACCGCGTGACTGAAGTCCTGCTGGAGGACGTTCTCTGCCGCGGCCTCGATCATCACTGCACACACACACACACACACAAACAAATCAGAACGCCAGCAGAGCATCATGGGTAACGCTGAGCTCGGAGAATCTCACAGACCCACTTGGCTGGCCGGCGCTCCTGCGATCACGAGGTTCAGCGAGCTCCTGGTCATCTCTGAGCGCGAGGGGTTCACGAGGAACTCTCCGTCCACCAGCCCAACGCGCACCGCCCCTGAAACAGCCACAGCGTTCATACACACACCGCATTCTCAAACACACACACCTGCTCGAGTGCTGGACTCACCGATCGGGCCGTTCCAGGGGATATCAGACAGAGCCAGAGCCGCAGACGCTGAGAGACAAAAACACCGTCAGACCTCGGCACACACACACACACACACACACACACACACACACACACACCAGATGAGTCAGTCAGAGATACTCATACCTCCATTAATGGCCAGAACATCCGGGTCATTGACTCCATCAGCGGCGAGTATGTTACACAGCACCTGTATACACACACACACACACACACACACACACACACACGAGTGCAGATACAGGAGTGACTGGGATGTCATGTGGAAGAGCACAAAACCTCACAGAACATCTTGAGCATCAATGTTTCTGACTACAGCTCCTGCGTGAGATCTGACGAGTCACACCTGTGTGTCGTAGAAGTATCCGGCGGGAAACAGCGGCCTGATGGAGCGATCTGCACACACACACAGGCAATGCATTACTGACTCGTGTGTGTGAGTGAGTGAGTGAGTGAGTGAGTGAGTGAGTGAGTGAGTGAGTGAGTGAGTGAGTGAGTGAGTGAGTGAGTGAGTGAGTGAGTGAGTGAGTGAGTGAGTGAGTGAGTGAGTGACAGTGTGAGTGAGTGACAGTGTGAGTGAGTGACAGTGTGAGTGAGTGAGTGAGTGAGTGAGTGAGTGAGTGTGTGTGTGTGAGTGAGTGAGTGAGTGAGTGAAAGTGAGTGAGTGAGTGAGTGAGTGAGTGAGTGAGTGAGTGAGTGAGTGTGTGAGTGAGTGAGTGAGTGAGTGAGTGAGTGAGTGACTGAGTGACTGAGTGACTGAGTGTGTGTGTAAGTCTGACCGATCAGGCGGCTGGTCAGGATCTCAGAGTCGGTGCTGCCCAGTTCTCTCCTCAGGTGGTTTGTGGGTATTCGTCCTGCAGCCGCTGCTTTCTGTCTGTAATCCACCTGACGATCACAGAACACACTCGTGTGATTCACAGAGGACACAAACAAACGCAGAGTTTCAGGAGTGACAACACACAGCATTTAAATACAGCACTGAATTCTGTTCTGTGTGTACGTAACAAAACTCACATCGAGAATCGTGTGTGTGTGTGTGTGTGTGTGGTAAACACGCTAAAGCTGAGGTGTATCTCACCACGAGAGGCATGAAGGAAGCGCTGGCCGGTTTGCTCTTGCTGACTGCTGTCACCATCACTGATGTCTCACCCAACTGCAATCAGACACAGCGATCAGCGCTGAACACACAAGCTACTGGATCCAACACACACACACACTCACGCTCACTCTCGCTCGCTCACGCTCACTCACGCTCACTCTCTCTCACTCACACTCGCTCACTCTCACTCACTATCACTCGCTCACGCTCACTCACTCACTCACTCTCACACTCACTCACACTCACTATCACTCAATTTCACTCTCACTCACTCTCGCTCGCTCACTCACACTCACACTCACTCTCCCTCTCACTCTCACACTCCCTCTCTCACTCTCGCTCACCCACTCTCGCTCACTCTCGCTCTCTCTGAGAGAGCAAGTTTGAGAGCGAGTTTGAGAGCGAGTTTGAGAGCGAGTTTGAGAGCGAGTGAGTGAGCGAGAGAGGGAGAGAGAGGGAGAGTGAGCGAGAGCGAGAGTGAGCGTGAAATTGAGTGATAGTGAGAGTGAGTGAGAGTGAGTGAGAGTGAGTGTGAGTGAGCGAGTGTGAGTGAGTGAGTGAGCGTGAGCGAGTGATGGTGAGTGAGAGTGAGAGTGAGCGAGTGTGAGTGAGAGAGTGAGAGAATGAGAGAGAGTGAGCGAGCGTGAGCGAGCGAGAGTGAGCGTGAGTGTGTGTGTGTGTGTGTGTTGGATCCAGTAGCTCACTCTCCCTCTCTCACTCTCGCTCGCTCACTCACTCTCCCTCACTCACTCTCGCTCGCTCACACACTCACTCATCGCGCTCACTCACTCTCTCACTCTCACTCTCTCACTCTCCCTCTCTCACTCTCCCTCTCACTCTCTCACTCTCACTCGCTCACTCTCACTCGCTCACTCTCACTCGCTCACCTCACTCGCTCACTCGCTCACCTCTCCTCTCGCTCGCTCACTCACTCTCGCTCGCTCACACACTCACTCTCACTCGCGCTCGCTCACTCTCCCTCTCTCACTCTCGCTCACTCTCCCTCTCGCTCACTCTCGCTCACTCTCACGATCGCTCACACGCTCGCTCACTCACTCTCACTCTCGCTCACTCTCTCACTTTCGCTCACTCACTCTCACGATCGCTCACACGCTCGCTCACTCTCACTCACTCTCGCTCACTCTCCCTCTCTCTCCCTCTCGCTCACTCTCCCTCTCTCTCCCTCTCGCTCACTCTCTCCCTCTCTCACGCTCTCACCCTCTCGCTCGCTCTCCCTCCCTCTCCCTCTCGCTCGCTCTCCCTCTCCCTCTCGCTCGCTCACTCTCCCTCTCCCTCTCGCTCACTCTCCCTCTCGCTCACTCTCCGTCACTCGCTCAAACTCGCTCTCAAACTCACTCACTCTCCCTCTCGCTCACTCTCCTCTCGCTCCTCTCCCTCTCCGCTCACTCTCTCCTCACTCCACATCGCTCACACCTCCTCACTCTCCTCCTCGCTACCTCCTCTCGCTCGCTCTCTCCGTCCTCCGCTCGCTCTCCCTCTCCGCTCGCTCTCCCTCTCGCTCGCTCTCCCTCTCGCTCGCTCTCCTCCTCTCGCTCTCCCTCCTCTCCTCTCGCTCCCTCCCTCTCGCTCGCTCTCCCTCTCGCTCGCTCACTCCTCTCGCTCGCTCCTCTCCTCGCTCGCTCCTCTCTCTCGCTCCTCTCCTCCCGTCGCTCTCCTCTCGCTCGCTCTCCACTCTCGCTCGCTGCTCCTCCGTCTCGCTCTCCTCTCACTCCTCTCGCCTCTCTCCCTCCCTCCTCTCACTCTCGCTCACGCTCACTCTCCTCTCGCTCGCTCCTCCTCTCTCGCTCTCTCTCCTCTCTCGCTCCTCCCTCTCGCTCGCTCTCTCCCTCTCCTCATCGTCTCCTCTCGCTCGCTCCACCTCTCTCCCCTCGCTCGCTCACTCTCCTCGCTCACATCCTCTCCTCTCTCGCTCCTCTCCTCTCCTCTCGCTCACTCACTCTCTCCTCTCGCTCGCTCACGCTCTCTCCCTCTCCGCTCTCTCACCTCTCGCTCGCTCCTCACTCTCGCTCTCGCTCCTCCTCCCTCTCACCTCCGCTCCTCTCACCTCTCCCTCGCTCACTCTCACTCCTCGCTCATCTTACTCACTGCTCTCGACACTCCTACTCTCCTCGCTCTCACCCTCTCTCCCTCTCACCTCCTCCTCACACTCTCCTCGCTCTCACTCAGCTCTCCTCCTCCTCACACTCCTCTCACGCTCGCTCTCACCTCTCGCTCCTCTCCCTCCGCTCGCTCACTCCTCTCTCTCGCCTCCTCCCTCCCTCGCCTCACACTCCTTCACACCACACTCACTCTTGCATCACTCACACCTCGCGCGTCAGTCTTCCCTTGTCTCCTCCTCCTGCCCGACATCCTTCATTACTCTCCTGTCGCTCCTCTCCGGTCTACTCCCTCCTCTCCTTATCCTCTCCCTCTCGTCTCTAAATCTAGCTCGCTTACTCACGCAGCTCTCGCACCATGCCTCTTCCTTACTCCTCGATCTAGTCAGCATCAGTCACCTCGTCTGCTCATCGCGCTACCAATCTGGTACGCTCGTCATCACTCTCACTCAATGGTCTATTTAATATCCTGTCCACTCGCTCTAGCATCTACATCGCTCGCGTGCTCTCAGCTCCTCCCCTCTCGCTCCCCTCCCCTCGCTCGGCTCTCCCTCTCTCCTCTCCTCTCGCTCGCCTCTCGCTCCGCTCTCCCTCTCCCCTCGCCTCCCTCCGCTCGCCTCCTCTCCCTGCCTCGCTCTCCCTCTCGCTCGCTCTCCCTCTCGCTCGCTCTCCTCTCGCTCGCTCTCCTCTCGCTCGCTCTCTCCCTCTCGCTCGCCCCCTCTCCCTCGCTCTCCCTCTCCTCGCTCTCCATCGCCCCTCCTCCACTCTCTCCTCTCGCTCTCCCCTCCGCTCGCTCTCCCTCTCTCGCTCGCTCCCTCACCTCTCGCTCGCTCTCCCTCTCGCTCGCTCTCATCTCGCTCGCTCTCCCTCTCTCGCTCCGCTCTCCCTCCTCCTCTCGCTCGCTCGCTCCCCTCCCATCTCGCTCTCCCCTCTCGCCGCTCTCCCTCTCCGCTCCGCTCTCCCTCTCGCTTCTCGCTCTCTCCCTCTCGCTCGCTCTCCCTCTCGCCTCCCCTCCCCTCTCGCTCTCCTCTTCCTCTCCCTCTCCCTCGCTCTCCTCCCTCCCTCCCTCTCGCTCCTCTCCCTCTCGCTCGCTCTCCCTCTCCTCTCTCCTCTCGCTCGCTCCCTCTCGCTCGCTCTCGCTCTCGCTCGCTCTCCCTCTCTCGCTCTCGCCTCTCGCCTCTCCTCCCTCTCGCTCGTCCCTCCGACCTCCGCTCGCTCTCCCCTCGCTCGCCTCCGCTCTCCTCGCTCTCCTCTGCTCCTCCGCTCTCGCTCCCTCCCCGCTCTCCGCTCTCCTCGCGTCTCCCTCTCGCTCGCTCTCCCTCTCGCCGCTCTCGCCTCGCCGTCTCGCTCTCCTCCTCTCGCTCGCGCTCCCCCCCTCTCGCTCGCATCGCCTCCTCCCTCCCTCCCTCCGCTCTCTTGCTCGCTCGCTCTCCTCTCCTCCCGCATCGCTCTCCCCTCGTCGCGCTCGCTCTCCACTCCTCGCTCCTCTCACCTCCTGCTCTCCCTCATCCTCGCATCTCCCTCCCGTCGCCCTCTCGTCCTCACACTCGGCTCCCCTCCCCACACCTCCGCTCTCACACTCGTCTCACACTCGCTGCTCTCTACACTCGCTCTCACACTCGCTCTCACACACCTCACACTCTCCACACTCGCTCTCCACACTCGCTCTCACACTCGCTCTCCACACTCGCTCTCACACTCCTCCACACTCGCTCTCACACTCCTCTCCTCACTCGCCTCGCTCGCTCACACTCACTTTCACACACACACTCACTTTGATCACTGCACAGCCGTCAGCGAAGCGTGCAAGTTTCCCGCGTTGAGATCTCCAGTCTCCTGCACACAGAACATCAATTATTAACTATTGCCATGGTTTGGTAACTCTCTCTGGATCTAATGAAGCAGAGAGACCTGGCACTTAAAACTTTTCTTAAATCAAAACTGACCACTGATCATTATGTATATAAAAGATCTAAGGAACAAGGTTACCACGCAGCTTCGAAAAGCCAAGGCAAACTTCTATTTAAATCTGATTAAAGATGCAAAAGGCAATAGTAAACTTCTTTGGAAAAGTATGGACAAATTACTTGGTAAAGAAAAAACAAATTCTGATCATGAACAACTTAAAATAAATGGAGTTATTCAAAATGATAATATAGAGGTGGCAACACATTTTAATGATTATTTTTTAAATTCGGTGCGGGATCTGGCAGATATGTTCCCGAAACTAATTTGTGTATATAACTTTAATTGTGATGAGTCATTCTTTAAATTATCGCATGTAGATGAAAGGACAGTTCTGAAAGTAATATCACACATAAATAATAGTAAATCTAAAGACATGTTTGCCATTGATTCTGTGTTTTTAAAAGAGCACAAGGAAATTTCAACTCCAGTGCTAACTAAAGTTATAAATCAGTCTATAAATGAAAGTATCTTCCCCACAGCTTTGAAAACAGCTATAGTAAAGCCTATACACAAGTCAGGAGACAGGTCTCTAACTATCGACCTAAGCATTCTTCCTACTATCTCCAAAGTCTTTGAAAAAGTATTTGCAGCACAGTTAGTGGAACATCTTGATTACAATACTGCATTACATCCTCTCCAGTTTGGTTTCTGAAAACGATACTCAACGGAGACAGCATGTTGCTATTTAATAGAAGAAATAAAATCAAGTTTGGATAGTGGAGGTGTTGTAGGGGCGGTCTTTCTTGACTTGCGTAAGGCTTTCGATACAGTAAACCATGAACTACTAATGGATAAATTAACACATTTCTCTATAAGTATAAGTACAATAAATTGGATTAAATCTTTTCTCAGTGCAAGGCAACAGTGTGTATCGATAAATAATGTATCATCTCCCTTACGAGCATGCACTATGGGTGTGCCGCAGGGCTCTATATTAGGGGGGGTCGCTTCTGTTTGTTTTTGTTGCCGTGTGTGGAGCGTGGGGTGTCTGCAGAGACAGCGTCTTTTTACAGTGTGTTCAGGGGCTAGCGGATAGTGAGGAGATATTTGCTGTATGTGACACAAAATGTTTTGGCCTAAAAAATGCGTGACATCGCTTAGAGCACCTTTAACTTTGAATGTTGACAAAACGGTTTCTATGTTTTTCACAAACCGCAGCAAGTCCTCGCTATGTAAAACTGAACCAAAAATTATTATTGAGGGTCAGGAAATTTCAAGGGTTGACCAAATTAAATATTTAGGAGTCATTCTTAACCCATATTTAAATTTTAAAAAACATATTAAAAGATAACCAAAACGTTGAAAATGAACATAGCACATTTTAGATATATTAGAAACTCTTTGACCATAGATGTATCTAATATCTGAATGCGATGATAATTCCACACTTTCGATACTGCATGACGAGTTGGTCACAGGCATTGTATAAAAGTTCTCTTAAGATTCATGACAAGAAATCTCGGTTGTTTCATCAGTCATATTCTTAATAAACATAGTATTTTGAGTTTTGAAAACTCGGTCATATGTTCAAATATCTGTCTTTTGTTTAAGATAATAAATGGTACTGCAGGCCCTCCGTTAAAAAAGTTTATTTCACTGAGCTCAGAAATTACAACTAGAGTCACGCGGTCGACTGTTCGGGGCGAGTGTAGGATTCCTCAGTGTAAAACAGCATTCGGCAGCTCAGCTTTCTCATGTGTGGCCATCAGACAATGGAATCAGTTGCCAACGGAGCTGACCACATGTGTACATTTGAACACTTTTTCACATCGGGCCAAAAAATGGCTTCTTTTAAAACAAACATGTTCGCATAATGTATTGTAATTGATGTGTATGTGAGAGTGTATTTGTAAATGAATGTTGAAGAATGAATGAAGGGTGTGATTTTTTTATTAGGGCCCAAGCCCTAAGGGCGAAGGCCCTATTGTTTTCCTAAGGATTATTTATTATTATTATTATTATTATTTTTTACTACCTTTTGGACACTTTTGGAGGCCTTAACATGCTCAAAAACTCCTGAAACTTTGCACACATGTCAGAACCCGCGGCCATCAGGGCCGGGCAGAAGATGGTACCCGGGCGTGGCAGGGGGGCTCGACAGCGCCCCCTGGAACGGGGTCCGAAAACATGGTCCATAAATCAAACACGCTTGCATGTAATAATATGAAACTCGGTAAACATGTAGATCTCATCGATTCATATATACTTCGCACTCTAACTTTTTACCCCAGCCCAACAGGAAGTCGGCTATTTAGGCTTGTTTGGAAAACGCATGCAATGGAATGTGAAACACTCCTCCTAGAGAATTCAAACACACGGCACGAAACTCGGTCAGCGTGAAGTCACTTTCATTGAGGATGAAAGTTTGTGAGGGGATTTTTGATATCTCGAACGGTTTGGCCGTGGCGAGGAAACGAAATTATGGCGAGAAACGTGAAACAGGAAGTGTGTCATAACTACTGCATACATTAACTAATCTTGATGAAACTTCAGCAGTGTGTTCGTTGTAAGAGCCCGATCACATGGATGTGACTATTGTGAGTCAAAGTTATAGCGCCACCAACTGGCAGCAGGAAGTGTGTCACTTTCAAAATGCTTTTAAATCACCCTCTTATTTTTACCCGATTTGCTTCAAACTTCATGTGCATAATGTAGACACATGCCAGATGTAGACCTGTGAAAGGATTATTGATATCTTAGACACTGTTGCCATGGCAATGCATCAAACATTAATATTCCTTTTTTTAAGCTTTTTCATGCTTTTTTATGCTTTCGGGCACTTTTGGGGTTCTTAACGTGCTCGAAAACTCTTGAAACTTTGCACACAGGACAAAACCCGCGGCCATCAGGGCCGGGCTGAAGCTGGTACCCGGGCGTGGCAGGGGGGCTCGACAGCGCCCCCTTGAACGGGTCCGACAATTTGGTCCATATATCCAACACGCTTTACCCTATTTGCTTCAAACTTGATGTGTATAATGTAGACACAAGCCAGATGTAGACCTGTGAAAGGATTGTTGATATCTTAGATGCTGTTGCCGTGACAACGCATCAAACTTTAATATTCTTTTTGGATACTTTTGAGATTCTTAGCGCACTTTTGGGGCCCTTAACATGCTCAAAAACTCTTGAAACTTTGCACACGGGTCAGAAACCGCGGCCATCAGGGCCGGGCTGAAGCTGGTACCCGGGCGTGGCAGGGGGGCTCGACAGCGCCCCCTGGAACGGGGTCCGAAAACTTGGTCCATAAATCAAACACGCTTGCATGTAATAATATGAAACTTGGTACACATATAGATCTCATCGATTCATATATCCTTTGTACTTTTACTTTTTACCCCAGCCCAACAGGAAGTCGGCTATTATGGTTTGTTTGAAAGCGTATGCCCCTGGAATTCGATATACTACTCCTAGAGAATTCAACCAATCGCCACGAAACTCAGTCAGCATGAAGTCAAGACATTGAGGATGAAAAATTGCCAGGGGATTTTTGATATCTCGAACGGTTTGGCCGTGGCGAGGAAACGAATTTATGGCGAATAATGGAAACAGGAAGTGTGTTATAACTTCTGCATACATTAACTGATCTTGATGAAACTTCAGCAGTGTGTTCACTGTAAGAGTCCGATCACATGGATGTGACTATTGTGAGTCAAAGTTATAGCGCCACCAACTGGCAGCAGGAAGTGTGTCACTTCCTAAAGGCTTTGAAATCACCCTCTTATTTTTACCCGATTTGCTTCAAACTTCATCTGTATAATGTAAATACACTGCAGATGAAGACCTGTGAAGGGATTCTTGATATCTTTGAAACTGTTGCTGTGGCAACGCATCAAACTTTAATATTCTTGTTTGATGCTTTTGATGCTCTGAGTCAATATGGCAAGCCGTTTTAACATTTAATCATTTTAACCTACTAGTCTCTTTTTTCTTGCTACTAGTACTTATTTTTTAGATACTAGTATCTATTCCATTAAGTAATAGTACTTATTCATTAGCGACTAGTGCTTATTCTTTAGTACTAGTGCTTATTCTTTAGATATTCTTTTGAATACGTATTAGTAGCTAATGAATAAGTACTGGTATCTATTTAATAGGTACTAGTATGTAATGACTTAGAACTAGTATTTATTGAATAAATACTAGTATCTATTAATAGGTACTATTATCTAAAATGTCATTTTCTCTCTCTCTCTCTCTGAGCCAATATGGCAAGCCGTTTTAACATTTAATCATTTTAACATACTAGTCTCTATTTTCATGCTACTAGTACTTATTTTTTAGATATTAGTATCTATTCCATTAAGTACTAGTACTTATTCATTAGCGACTAATGCTTATTCTGTTTAGAATATTCAAAGTGCTTATTCAATTTGTATGCTTATTTATATTTTCAGAGCAGAAAATCCGATTTTTCTGCTTATTCAATATTGCATCTAAAATGTGACTTGACGTGTGTGTGTGTTTGTGTGTGTGTGTGTTTGTGTGTGTGTGTGTGTGTGTGAGAGAGAGAGAGATTGTGTCTGTTACAGTGACAAGAGTTTTTAAGCCTTGTCTTTTTGGATATATATATATTTTTTATTAAAAAAAAATGTGCATACAACCCATGTATTTCAAATGTATTGTTTGCTTTAAATTAAATTAAGATTGTATGTTTGGTAATTGAACCTAAATAAATGTAAAATGAATGTGCTATATTTCAGATCAATATATTTGTTTTCCTTCATTTTAATCAACACTAACTTTATTCTCATCTGAATTATAAATAACTTATTTCTGTATAAAATAAAAAATCCCGAATAATCCAGACCAACCAGAGCACACTATTTCTACAACATCATCTGTGCTAATTTTATAAAAAAAATGAATTTGATAAAACTTAATTAATAAACAAAGCTTGAATCAAATAAATAAAAAATAAGAAAGGCGGTGTCAAAATTTTTAAATATATAAATAAAAAATGTAACTAAATAAATAAATTGAATAAAATATATATTTTTATTTAAATAAATAATACATTCATATATTTGATTAATATCATTTAAAATTGATTTAAATAAATAAAGATACATTTTTAGTACTAAAATGAGTAGAAAAACAATGTATGGTATATAATAGAATAATACACATTTATACTATACATTTTTCAAAGTATTAAATATTATTATACATGAAAATGTATAGCTGTCTTTTAATATTTGAGTGGTAAAAATGCTTGGTAAGTTCTGCATGTTGAGTCCTGAAGTGTCTCACCTGTCCCCTAAACCCACAGCCACAGTCCGCTCATGAAAGCCTCTGACAGCAGCGAGCCGAACCCAGCCGAGCCGAGCCTTCATCACACTCCTCATCATCACACTCCTCATCATCACACTCATCTAAAGACACACACCACACACAGCGAGCTTCATTACACACACGCATGCAGCGGACACTGGGCCGCCATGACAGCTACAGGACTGAACTCTCGCGAGAAGACATTACAGCGCTGCGATTCAAAATAAAAGTCCAAAATAAAAATATACCATTACGTTTATGGTAACGTACAAGCTAACAAGAAAACATTAAACAACCGTTTCTTAAAACAAATCCCATCAAAAGCTCATGTTTATGTGTTTTAAGTACTTTTTGGTCACGCTTTATATTAGATGACCATCTAAAAATTAGGCTATTTTCTTACGGGAAACTTAAGAAAAATGACAAGGACCTGCATTATATCAGTCACTATGGAAATATTAAAACCATATACACTCTATCCCTCCCCTGTTTCACCGTAGGACTTACAAATCAAGTCTCTCAGGCTTTTTATGCTGCATGATGGTATTGGTATTATTATTATAAGAAGATCAATCAGAGTTAGTTTACATGTAGTTGTAAAGTTATACTGATACTCCACAGAATGTTTTAAAGGGACCATCAATATAAAGTGTTGTTACCTAATCGTTTATATTTGAGTTGTGTTTCAGAGGAGTTTGTGAAGAGAGAAACGAGATGTGAAACCCGGACAGAAGTCAGTTCCACACCAGACTCTCTTATGCCTTCTTTTCATAATTGTGATGATAAAATGCAGATACTATTTAGTTCATTTAACATTAACACTTGACTATTGCATAAATATATAATGTTTAATAATTTAATGTTAATTGCACTTGAGTTAAAAATAAAACTGAAGCATTTGGCTAAAGACTTCTCAACTCTTGTTGATTCTTTTGGGTTCGAACAGCTGGTGAAAGGACCCACACACACCCTTGGGCATACAGTGGATCTAGTGCTGTCTTATGGCCTACCTATTCAGGATATTGATATTTGTGATGCCAGCTTTACAGACCTCAAACCTATATTATGTACAACTACTCTCTATTGTCCATCTATAAACCAGCAGATCTCTACAAAATGGTCTGGGAAAATTAGTGCTGATACCGGGACGGTTTTCTCTGCAGCATTCGAAGTGGCATCAAGTCACGTAATTTAGAAGGTCCCGTAGAAGAACTGAGTGCCGAGGAACATCTTATTCTTTTCAGCTCTATCTGTACAAATATTTTAGATGACATTGCTCCCTTAAAACAGAAAACGGTTAAACCAAAATCAGAGCCTTGGTTAAATGATAATATACGTACACTAAGACAGACCTGTAGAAGTGCGGAACGGAGGTGGAAAAAAGACAAGCTACAGGTGTCTTATGAAATCTTGAGAGACTCAATGTCTACTTTTCAAAAAGCAGTAAAAGCCGCCAAGACTAAAACATTTTCAGACGTCATTACAAAAAATTGTCATAGACCAAAAATTCTATTTTATGCAATTAATTCTGTTGTAAATCCATCTTCAGATGTTCTTCCAAAACCGTCACAAACACTCTGAAATAATTTTCTACACTTTTTTTGTAGACAAGATTGCAAATATTAGATCTCATATTCAACCATCACTGTTAGATCCGTCAAACCCAGTCACTTGTTCTAGTGTTTTAGCCCAGTTTGAACCCATTTCCTTCGAAACTCTTCAAGAAGTGGTTCACCAGCTAAAGCCTATACCTCGCAGCAGGACAAGATTACGACTCACCTTTTTAAACAGGTTTTAGATGCTGTCGAACCTAGTTTACGGTCCATGATTAATAAGTGCCTGATTGTAGGGACCATGCCAGAGGGTTTGAAACATGCCGTTGTCCAACCCCTTATCAAGAAACCAAATCTTGATCCTTCCGACATGTCACATTTTAGACCAATCTCTAAACTACCTTTTATTTAGAAAATAGTACTGCAACAAATACAGAGCTATCTGAACATGAATAACATTTCTGAAATATTTCAGTCTGGCTTCAGGAAATATCATAGCACAGAGTCTGCCCTGCTGAAACCGTGGACACAGGTGATCATGCTATTCTGGTGCTATTGGATTTGAGCGCAGCATTCGATACTATAGATCACAAGATCCTTATTTCCCGTCTCGAACAGTGTGGAGGGATCAAGGGAAACGCTCTGAAATGGTGCAATTCGTTTCTGTCGAGCAGAAGCTTTTCAGTCTGTCTTGAAGAATGTTTTTCTGCCACAGCCCCTCTTCATTTTGGTGTTCCACAGGGATCTATTTTAGCCCCTATTCTCTTCTCTCTGTACATGCTTCCGTTGGGCACCATCTTTAGGAAACATGGTGTTTCTTTTCAGACGACACTCAAATGTATCTGCCACTGAAACTGAGGGATTCAGATACACTGCAACCTTTATTTGAATATGCCTAACCGACATAAAACGCTGGATGTCACTAAATTTTTTAAATCTAAATGAATCCAAAACAGAGGTTGTCGTGTTTAGCCCCTCCGATAGGTGTGATACTCAACATCTTAATCTGGAGCAGCTGACTTGTTTTAAAAAACCGTATGTTAAAAATGTGGGAGTTCTATTTGATGGCTCCCTCAAATTTGATAGCAGGTAAACTCGGTTGTAAAATCTAGCTTCTACCATCTAAGAGTTGTGGTAAAAGTAAAGCCCTGGCTCTCCCGCAAAGATTGTGAAAAGGTAATCCATGCATTCGTTTCTACCCGACTTGACTACTGCAATTCCCTCTATGTGGGAATTAACCAAAGGTCGATCGCCCGACTCCAAATGGTGCAAAACTCTGTGGCTCATCGTTTTTTTACAATAAAGATTCATTAGTTAAGATGAACTAAAAATGAACTGCACTTCTACGGTATTTATTAATCTTTGTTTTGATAACATTAGTTAACATTGTGAAGTAACATGAACAAACAATGAACAGCAGTGTTTTTATTACCTAATGTTAACAAAGATTAACAAATACAGTAACAGATTACTCTTGGTTAGTTCACGGTATTAATACATTAATGTTAATAAATGAAACCTTATAATAAAGTGTTACTGTAAAAATCTAGTAATACCTTGTTTACTCAGAAAACCCAAGTTAAGGTTAATTGATTGGTTTGAGTGCCATTTTATCAAGCAAAAAATAAATAAATAAACAAATAAATTCTTAATAGACTTTTAACTCATTTGCTCCACTTCTGCAGTTATTTTTCTGTCGTTTCATTCACTGATTTCCCAAAGTCATCTTAAATGTTTAATTGTCAATACAACTGAAAGAGTAGAGAACATCACATAAGCTGACTTCATAAACTGATGTTTAGTGTGAACTCGCCGTTATGATGATCAGTGTTCCCGTTGGTTTGGCACTTTTAACTTCATTGATATAATTGTAATTCTCTTCCTATTGATGCAGCACTGCAACAAGAAATCAGTTATTTGCTTTCGAAGAAAGGGATGTAAAAACATATTCTGTATAAATAAATATTCTGTAAATATGTAGTGACGGCAATTTCAAAAAAATGAAACCACCCTCCAGAGTGAAAATCTTAAAAACAATCCACCGTCGCATTTCCGTGTGAGCGGTGAAAACGCAAATCTGCTCACGGTGGCTCTTGTCGTGTACGCGTTTACATCACAGGCATGGGCCAGTACAGGGAAATAACAACCAACATGACAGATTATTTCCATACGTCTGACCTTCCAGTTGCCCTAGCAGCTCTGATAAACATACAAGAGTCTTTTCAGCAGTTGTACAAAATATTCTCAGATATTGGTGGTGTTGTGTGGCAGTGCTTCACATCGCCCCCTAGCCGCCTGGAGTGCACACTACATCAAATTTCACACACTTTTTCGTCACCGTATGCACGCAGATTTCCCCCCCACAACGCTCGTCTAAACGCAGAATAAAAAAAATGATAACCCAACGCCACTTTTGCGTTTTCTCTTCAGATCATTTCCATGTAAACATAGCCTTAGTGTGTGTGTGTGTGATATTGTGAGCTAGCAGTAACTGCAGTGCAAGCGCTTAAAAGTTCTTAAAAAAGTAGCAATGTAGCAAAAAAGAATGCAATGTAAAGTTTAATTGTGTATTAAGAAATATCCTTTAATATCGAATATTAAATGAGCCATTCCACCGAAAGGGTGACATTCTCCAGGACATTATATGTAGCCTATAAAATTGCATGAAAATTAACTCTAAAATACATTTTATTATTAAGCAAAATGTCCTGCACATTAAGCTAACTACAAATTTAAAATGTATAATTAAAAACATTAATAAAAACTACATAGAACACTAAAAAATAGCATTTTCTGCATGTCCCCACACTCTTTCTCTAAACTTGACCATGAAATATGATTAAAATTATTCAGAAATCTGAATGTTTTTGCATTGTTGTGTGACTTTATATCCAATCTGCTTTAAAAATGAAAAAAACATTTGATCTAATATTTTAGATAAAATACACATTTTAGTCCCTGGGTTTTCACTCAGTCCTGTTCCAGAAGACACATTTTCAACAGAAAGTTGAAATTGAAAACACTCAAAGTGACATAAAAAACCTGTTCTAAAAATTACATATTTCTTGTTAAATTGAAGATATTTTTGTACAATCAAGACAAATCAACTTTAATATGATTGAAAAATAATACATTCACTACAAATAAAATAACATGTGAGTGCAGTGGAGGAGGAGTGCAGACTGAAGAAATGATTTCAGTCTTCTTCTAGATCGGAGGATGGAAAGGTGTACCGAAGGTGTCTGCCATTTCGTTGTTAAAGTTTGGTTGGGTTTTGAGAACGGCCTCTGCCTGGAAAAGAGAGAGAAGATAAGGCAATGAGAAGCTGATGTTCCATGTGCAGGGTACCTTATTTAACAGTATTGTGGTAATATCAGGCCTGCATCAGGCTCTAAAAAGAAGGATCTGTTTGTAATCAGAGTTATTTAGAATACGATTTTAAATTTACCTGGTGTGACATGGGTTTCCCGTAGCGGATACCTGTGGCTAGGTGCTCACAGTTGTTGTCGAGTACTCCGTATTTTCCGGCGCCATCACTTTTAATCTTTTCAATAGTTTCTTTCATCTCTTCTACAGATTTGGTGGTAATTTCCAATCCAATTGATTGTTGACTTTGCCACCAGGCTTGAGCAGACCTTCCCTCACAGCGGCTCCTGCTTTACTGTCTGCTCCACTTTCACCTGAAGGAAATATTTAACCGTCAAAGACAAACTGTTTACCCCATATGATCCAGTAAAAACCCAACTGGGTAATTGTATGTAAAAATAACAATGTGATATAACTAACAATTAAAGGTTACCTATTATGGCATTTAAAATGTTCCTAATATTGTTCTGGGAGTCCCAAACAACAGTTTTACATGCATGCAATGACAAAAAACACTTTTGTTGTCTTATAATATGCATTTATTTTTACCTGATTTGCTCACCGACTCCCTAATGATTCGTTTGACGACTCATTTTTCAAACCCCGCCTTTGCATGACGCTAATCGGCGGTGATTGGTCAGATGACCCAGTCAGTTATATTTTGCGTTAGCCCAAAGCTTAAACATATTGATAAAGCACTGCAGTACTACAATACGCTCTATTCTTTATGACAACTCCAATAACAACAACACAGCTTGGAGACCTAAGCGCTGAGCAACTGACACGCACGCACGCACGCACACACGCACACACACACATAAAAGCAACAATTATTAATAGTACTTACAGGTTGTGATTCGGAGGAGGAAGCTGATCTAAATAAACTTGGTATTGAACGTTCCTTCAGTATCAGGCGACTCGCGAATCCACACTTGAAAGCATTTGTGTTTGTGAAGCGATCGTCATTAAAATAACGCGAACACAGCTCAAGGTGGCTATACTTGTGTGGTATAGTTGTAAATATAAACTCTAGCCACTGAGTCTTCACATGCTCGTCTCTGGGCAGTGAAAAAAAAAGTTTGCTTTTGATTCGCACTTCAGAACAGAGTCTCGTCGACATGTTGTTGTCAGGTTTCTCTGTCTGCTCGGCGCGCGCATTGAGTGGGCGTGTCGAATTCAAATAACTTTTACAAGTGACGTACGAAAGCTAGAGAGAAAGCATCGTTTGTCTATCGATTCATATCAGCGACTCAGAGTCGACTCTTACTTTTGAGAGACAATAACTTTGTATACGGTGAACTTTCATATTTAAAACTTTGCAGGATGTTTTTGTTCACTTAGATCTATGTTACACACTACATGAAAGGTAATTTTCAAAATTCCATGATAGGTACCCTTTAAAAGTCAAGAATATGTAGGCTACTCATGTTCAAAATATGTTGCTAGGTAGCCTACCATTGTTTAATTCTTCATTATGTAGTTTTATATTGCAGTGCTGTGCGTTTACATTTAAGACAAAATGTAAACGCACAGCACTGCAATATGACAATAGGAATAAGGACATGGGTGAAAGACTGAAAGTGCTTTGAGACAGGATTGTTTAGGTGATAAAAGAAAAGAATACTGATCACAATTGCAGTTAATATAACAAGTTGACGTTCGATAATTAGCAAAAGCAGTGTTTTACATGTGAATAACATGCCTAATTGTATTCATGGTCTGTATCGCATTGCGTCGCGCATATACTATGAATACAATTATGCATGTGATTCACAAGTAAAACACTGCTTTTGAAAGCTCTATCCACCTTATTCTGATGAGTTTACTGCGTTTTGAATTATGGGTGTCACTTCCGGATTGGGGAACCGATTTAATTTACGATATATGCTATTAATAATTCACTGGAAGGCACGAAGAATCTCTCTTTTGTTCTCCCCAAATCCTCACATCTCTTTCCAGGTTTACACAGGTAAATACAATTTATTATCTGCCAAAATGAATAAAATCACTTTGAAATAGTATCACGCAATGCTGAAGTAAATATATGTATATATATATATATATATACACACGGTTCAAGATTCACGGTTCTGGGATTATTCATGGTCTGTTGAAAATACCTTGTTGATGCTTTTACACTTGTAAATGTCCTTTTAATCTCCAATGGTTGAGGGGTTAGTAGATTAATATAATGTCATTGTACACAGTTTAAAAATTATTGCGTCCATAGAGCGAGTCTTTCACTGATTGTTTACAGAAGTACACCCATCATTCGTGCAAAGCGTCATGGGGCGCAGAAATAATGTGGATAATGGCTGAAAATTCATTCTGGGTCTGTCAAATATCGACTATAACTGTGGGTTTCAATTCTTTACTGCATAAAGCAGTAGCTGAAACATGGACGTTAACAGAAGTGCAGTCAGTCAGAATGAGTATCTGTTCTTGTAAAGTTTTTAAAAAGCATTTAAGAAGTAGCCTACTTTTAGTAATGCTGCGTTCCAGGCAAGTTTTTGAGCTCGTAAATGACTTCAAACCACGACTCACGACTTTGTAGCGTTCCAGGCCAGTCACGCAAAAATACCTGAGAGCAATATACATACTGATTGTTTCAGACACATAACATTGTAATACATAATCGTGTGTGTATTATTATCATTATTATTATATTATTATTAATTTGACTGCAACGTTATATTGTCCTAAAGTGTATTCTCACCGTGTACCGCCGGCAGAAACACTGCATCCGTAGGGGCTGCAATTGTTGTTTTGTATGGTTTTGCGGGCTATGTGACGTCAGAACTCGTAACTGGGAGTACATCTATCTAGTACGAGTTCACGGGTGGGAAGTCACGGGTTTGACTGCCGTTCCAGTGCACTTTCACGGGTATAAGGTTGGAAAAACACGAGTTACAGGTTGCCTGGAACGCGGCATAAGACAGGCTAGTCAGAGATAGGAAACCATGATTTAAGTTTCTACAGAGAATCACTGTACCTGTAAACTCGACAACCGTATCTTGTCCCTTTGCATTCTTCCCAGTGTACACCGCCCAGTGTTTGTACAAACCACGAGAGTATGAAATGAGGTCTCCAAAATTCATGGCCTAGAAAAAAATCAGCAAATACAGTACTGAACGAAATCCTATCAACTTGTACTTCCATGTAGGATGAACACATAATAGCAGGTTTATTCCAAACTGAAAATAAAGTCTTAAGCCATTGCACACTGAGTCCGAAATTCGCATCCGGAATTTTCGCACGTTAAAAAAAAAATCGTCCTCACGTATGTCAATCACGCTTGCACACTGCCTCCGAAACTTTCGTCCGTTATAAAACAAATCGGATCGGGTTCGATTTTCTGCGTTTTTCGCATCCACAGCCAGCATTTTGAGAGGTTTTTTGACTATTCAGACCCACCGTACAAGCGAACGACACAATCCAGGGGTGCGTTTCCCGTACAACTATGTAACTCGCTGCTTCACTACCATAGTACGATGCATCGTTGGAGAAATCAACTAGCTAGTTGCGACTGTTTCCCGAAACGCATTGTCGCAAAGTATCGTTCAACCACGTTGGTTTATGACGTCTCGCACGTGGTGGAGTAATATAACTACTTTTAATGAAACGTTTTGAGATCCAATTAACGCTCGATTTGTTTATATAAATTACAGACATGTCATCTGAGGACTATTTCTAAATTTTCTCAGTTATTTTGCTTGATTACCAGACTCAATATTTAGCTCGTTCTTACATAGTAGAGCACGTTCGCACATGCGCAGTCTTCAAACACGGTACTTCAAATCTTTTGACAAACTAAAAGACGTAAATTACATTTGTATGTATTCTAAATAAAAGATATAGATTGTACTGAATGTCAGCTTGCTTATTTGGCTCAAGATAATAATTTATTAAGCCCACATGTTATAAAAATTAGAAACTATGCTTCTAACGACAGCTCGAGAGCTGTCGTTCCAACCACACAACTTTGCAATGCTGTTTGCGAATGTTCGTTGGAACGATGGTTTCGGGAAACACAGACTCGTTGAACTATGCTAACAACGACGGAACTTGCGACCATAGTTGGCTAACGATGCTTTCGGGAAACGCACCCCTGAATGGCATCTGACAAGTTGATACTCTTCGTCTCGCAGCACAAAGTAGCCTACTGCAAGCCCGTAGTCAGGGGGGGTTCGGGTGGTTCGAACCAGTGGCGCCTCCAGAATTTTTCATAGGGGTGGCCAGATGGGGCCACTTAAAATCTTGGGGTGGCACACCAAAACTATAAACCATAATTTCAGAATTGTATTCTACTGTTGTAGTAAACCGGCCTGTAGAAAACTATCAGAAAGACTTAAGGAAACTCCTACTGATATACTTTGGTTTATTGTGTAATATTTAATGTTACTAATGATATTAGTAGGGCCCTACTATATTATATATAATGATATATATATATATATATATATATATATATATATATATATATAATATATATATATGATATATATATAAGGGCCCTATAGCCCCGCGGCAAATTTCCAGATACTTACATAATTGTGATGAATTTAATCCTTTTTAAGTTATTATTTTGCAGTGTAAGATTACAGTTAACACTTTTAAATATTACATAAATGCATTATGAATTTTGAATAAACTTAATGAGTGTATAGCCTAAATCAGCAGCAAAATGTAATTCTTGAAAAAATCTGCACAGTAATTTTATAAAATCTAAATATGTTAATAAAAACAAATTACTATTAGTTCTCTTATAAAATTCAATCAGGCAATCATATATGTCACAATTTTATATTTATAGTTTGGGGAGGTGGAGGGATACTGGGACAGCTGATACTGGAACAGCTGATGCCAGGGAGAGGTAAGCGGCTGCTTATATAGGCTGTAGGCTGTTGATTGAAAGATTATATTGGCTCGCTCCTCCCTAACTTACGTTTAGGAACTTCATTTAACGAGTTCGTTTGCCCATAGAATCTTTAAGATATTAGGTTAAACTTATTTGGCTTGCTGTCCACTGGAGAGGGGCTCGATGAAGCAGCTTCAACTCGAGCTCTGATATACCCCCCAAAAGTGTTGAATAAATATTTGGGACAGCAAGTTAGAATAACGTGATCAAATACAGGATGCCTAGGAGCATAAGTATGTTACCCCCCAAAAGAGTGGAAATTGAAAGCTGTCCCTACTATGCCCACCATGTGGGGCTATGAGTGGAGCTCCGGCGGGAGCTGTGTTTGAAAGAGTGCCTGCATTCGTTGTGGAGTGAAACGAAACTGAAACGGCTTGTGGAAATTTGACTGGGGTACATCTCTCCGCTGCACTGCTGCGGCAGTGACTTTCAGAAATTACTCCTGCGGGAGTATCTTGGGACTGGAGGTTTGAGTACGTGGTTGGAGAACGCCCTGCCACATCCATGACATGGAGCTCCATGGAGTTAGAGAACATAGGGGCTCCAGATGTCACAAACGGGGAAGAAGGTCCTCGTCCCTAAAGGCAAAACGGGCCACCAGTATCTGAAGCGAAACTCCCTACGCAGCAAGAGGTAGCCTACGGTATACATAGGAAAAGCAGAACTACCATCCTTCTGACGCAGGGGGCGGAGATCACGTAAAGACATAATGGCCCGTCGCGTTCAAGGGACGTACGATCCTTGGTACCTCCAGTCCTGTTTTTCGGATAGGAGGGCCCACACTGCGATCCGAACGGGAGAGCCTCCATGGTTAAAAAACATGAAGGATCACACAGCGATTCGGAAAGGGAGAGCCCCCACGGCGCCCGAACGGAAAGCTCATACTGCGATTCGACCGGGAGAGCTCCCGCGTTTCGAAGGAGAGAGCCCCCCCATATGTATAAATAGGGAGTTCACTTGGCGATCAAAACGGGAGAGCCCACACAGCAAGTCGAACGGAGAGCCTAAGATGCATCTGAACGGGGGAGCCCACACGGCGATTCGGATGGGAGACCCCACTCCAGGAGTGGTAGGTCACGCACATCCGAAAAGGGAGAGCTCTCACTGCATCCAGATGAATACACGCCCTGCGGGGCTAGGTAAGCGGGGAGATGCAAATGGTAGGGAGAAGCGGTCCAGACTCAGAGGGATGCTAGTGTTTGTTGTGCTTGTCTAATGTTATGCAGATCTGAACGAACGTATGTTTAGAAGGGCTGGCATGTTGAGAATAAGCCTGGTTGCTGGACCAGGAGGGCCTGCTGGCTCCCGAACGGGGAACAGTCGTAATTTCGAACAAACAGTCGGGAGGGCTCGCCCCGTTTCTTGACGGGAGCAGCTCACTGCGTCAGACAGGCGAGCTCTATCGGCCGATGAATAGCGTGATTTATGCCGTCTGACCAGGAGGGCCCGTGTTGCCTCTGGTGGGAGCCGCTCACTGCGCTGGGCGGACGGGCCCTACTGGTTGACGAATGAGGGGCAACAAGATTTGGGAATGCCCAACCAGGAGGGCCAATGTAGCTTCCGACGGGAGCAGCTCACGGCGTCGGGCTGATGGGCCCTACCGTTTTTTTTGGAAGCCCGGACTGGAGATTTCTTGCGGTCCGCTGGGAAATCGATACCTGTTGGATGGGAAAGAGGAAACATAGATGCATGCAATATCCGCTGGGAGACCTATGCTCGCTGGATGAGGAGAGAGAAAACTGAAGCATACTACGTCCGATGGGAGACCAATGCTCGCTGGACGGAAGAGTGTAGAGATAGATGCATGCAACGTCCGCTGGGAGACCAATGCTCGCTGGACGGGAGAGAGTGGAGATAAGTACATAGTACATCCGCTGGGAGACCAATGCTCGCTGGATGGAAAAGAGTAGAGATAGATGCATGCAACGTCCGCTGGGAGACCAATGCTCGCTGGACAGAGAAGGAAGAAACAGATGCATGCTACGTCCGCTGGGAGACCAATGCTCACTGAAAAAATGAGCTCCTGCGGGAGCAGAGGAGACATCACTGCAGCGGCAGTGGAGAAAATAGCCAGGGAAACAGAAGGCGTGGGACGACCATCGACCTAGCATTTGATTTGGTGATCGGAAGAAAGCAAAATTGAACATGGCGTCTAGGGTTCTTGTTTTGTTAGGAGAAAAAGACCTGAGCGGAGAATGGTTAGGCAGATGCTAAGAATGTCGACGGTTAAAGTTAGCTGAGGCGGCGCACAGGGCACATAGGACGAGCGTGAGCTCTGCCACATAGAAATTACAGACATGGAGGAAGTGGCATTGTTGCCTGTTGCAACGTGATGAATTAAAGCTGTTGCACACTTGTCTGCCTGAAACTGAGGTAAAAATCTGGTTACGGTCATTCCTTGTTCGAGGGACATATGAAGTGGATTTTTCTTGGAAAGGAGCTGGATGGGTTGGAAGATCTGGGTTGGTTTGGGGACATTGTGAAGTAGAATGAATGATAGACCTGGAGATGGCGCAAGAAGGGCTTCGAACGCCTAAGACTCTGTTATATAGTTCGAGGTCCAAGGCTCCCCAGTAAGGACACTGGTTCCAGTGTGATGGTGTTCTCAAGTGTTAGTGTTGAGAAAAGTAAATGAATTTTGATCGGAGGGTCCCTTTACTGACTGGTGTCCAGTGTTGGGAAGGATACTTTCAAACGTATTTCCTTACAGAATACATGCCCCAAATTTAATTTGTTACGTTAAGTTACTCAATCTGAGTAACATATTCGGAATACTTGGATTACTTCCACATTGAACTGCATTTTATAAGTGTAGGAATGCGGAATGGTGATGCGGTGGTGACGCGTTGTAGGGATAGCGCTGCCATTAAATCACCTAAAAGCTATCACAAAGAGTCGGCAAAAGTATTGATTATGAATATGTCAAATATAGCAAGGATATATTTTAATTGTTTATTAATAAACAAGGGTTTCTGTCTGTGTCACTGTCGCCTGCAAAGATGAAGTTGACGATGCTGACTCGCGATCTTTGCATTATGCTATAGGACGCGCCAGAGAGAAATGTGCAATTTATACGGATTACATAAGCAGAAGGCAGTTTGTTTCGTTTCGTTTTGAATTGTTTAGAGAGTGACTAAACTCGTGAAACGGAAGTATCGTAATGTAATCCATTGATTTCAACAATGTAACTGTATTCTAAATACCAACTATTTAAATTGTAACTGTAATGGAATACAAATGGGCCTACTCATAATTTGTATTCTGAATACGTAACGCCGGTACATGCATTCTGTTACTCCCCAACACTGCTGGTGTCCAAGATGGCTGGCATGGCCTGGGGAGTGGGGCTGACTGCATGAAGTTTGTGAGAGCCGGAGAAGAAGCGGAACTGTTTTTGCGGCCGCTGTTGCTGGCCGGGTGGAAATACCGGCGGACCAGGAAGTGCGAGCCGCGGCGGCGCCAACGGCCTTTGGATTGGCGCCGTTTGGATTGTGTGGGTTCGAAAACGCCGAACCGGGAGAGAAACGGAGGTAGAAGAGGTGCTAGTCTTACTTTTATAAAATGTTGAAGTGTTTGATAGAATGCTGGAACTGTAAGAACTGATGAAAAGATCGTAGAGTTGAGCTTTTGATGATCTGCAGGAGAAATGGATTCCGGAGCTGGATAACTTGACATAGGCTGTTGACCAAACATTTTGAAATGGGTGGAATCGGTGTATTAGCTGCGGAAGAGTGGAGAGAAGAAGATGGACGAGGCTCGGTTGAAACTGGCGATCTTGAAGATGGAGGAGAGCGTTGCCTTTGGAACGTGGTTTATGTGCGTGCTGGATTTCTCGATCGGAACCCTCATGAAGATAATCCGTAAGATCCGATCTCACGCGGGGTGTGACTGGCTGTGTCCCGGGAAGGCTTGTCAATCGTCGTCTAAAGGAAAGAGCTGGATTTCCGGGATGTCGGACGTTATTCCGTGCGGCAATACTGGGACAGCTGATACTGGAACAGCTGATGCCAGGGAGAGGTAAGCGGCTGCTTATATAGGCTGTAGGCTGTTGATTGAAAGATTATATTGGCTCGCTCCTCCCTAACTTACGTTTAGGAACTTCATTAATGTCAAGAATTCAGAAGTGCATATGAAGAGTTTAGATGCAAAAGCCTCTAAATGCCATCTGAAAATTTATATAATAATTTCACTTAAATGGCATTTAAGTGAAATTATTGAACTTAAATATACGAGCTTGATAAAAATGATCATTTTAGAAGAAATTTTCAGATGGCATTTAGAGGCTTTTGCATCTGAACTACAAAGAAATAATATACAATTAAATTATGCTTATTTAAAATGTATTGAGCAGGCTAGGTATAACAAAATATATTGGCTTTTAATAATATTTCAGTGCGCAAACCCATGATAACATGAAAAAAAGAGCGCACACAGCGTGTATGCGCATCGCGGGAGCAGAATGATGTGCTCAAAGCAACATGGAGTCACAGTGTGCAGCGCTGCGCTGCATAAGTGCGCATTTAAAAGTTCACGTCACAAAGCGGAGAAATGTCGAGCGCACAAATCCTAGTGCGATTTATGCAGAAAAGACACATTTCTAATAATATACGGTTAGTACTAGATATGTTAGACTATTCAGAATTAATTGACAATGATGGCTTCATTTTCTTTTTAGATTATTACAAAGCCTTCGACACATTGGAACACAAATTTTTATTTCAGGCTCTTCGAAAAATTGGCTTTGGCGACTCCTTTTGCAGGATGGTCCAATTGCTTTACATAAATGGAAATAGCTCAATTAAGCTAAGCAATTGTACTTCACCTAGATTCTTTTTAAAACGAGGAGTTAGACAAGGATGTCCAGTTTCCCCTTAGCCTACTTATTTTTAATTGCAACACAATTCCTTAGCGTAGGCTACATATAAATGGTAGTTCTTTAAAGGGTATCACAATTGGTAACACTGAGATAAAAATGAGTCAATTAGCGGATGATACAGCTTTATTTTTAAATGATTTTTCACAAGTTCCAGTGGCTTTGAGTATTCTTCAACCCTTTTCTGAAGCCTCTGGATTAAATCTAAATTTTAATAAATGTGAATTGCTTTCCATTAAAAATAGCTCTCTTACTTCAATTGAGAATATTACTGTTAAAAATAAGGTAACATATTTAGGTATACAAATTACTAAAGATGAATGTAGGTGTTCAGAAAACTTCAAACCTATTATTACTAAGACTCAAAAAAGATGCAATTGCTGGTTACAGAGGGATCTGTCCTTAAAAGGCAGAACACTGCTCACTAAGGCAGAGGGTCTATCTCGTTTGGCCTATGCAGCCCAGTCTCTTTTTGTGGATAAGCCCACCTCTAAATTAATTAATGAGATTTTAATAAAATTCTTATGGAAAAATAAGCCTCATTATATGAGAAAGTCAGTCATATTAAACTCCTATAATAATGGTGGTCTGAATTTTATTGATTTTGATTCCCTCAACAATACATTTAAAATTAATTGGCTAAATCAGTACCTAACCAAACCATCTTCTATTTGGAATGTTTTTCCTCAACTTGTTTTTTCACAACTTGGTGGCATTAATTTTCTCTTAATGTGTAATTATGATATATCTAAACTCCCTATCAAACTCTCCAACTTTCATCGTCAGGTTCTCTTAGCATGGGCTCTAATTTATAAACATAATTTTTCACCACATAGATGTTATATTTGGAACAATAAGAACATCTTATTCAAGAATAAGTCTTTATTTTATGATAATTGGTTTAGTAATGGTTTATTTCTAGTGGAGCAGTTGTTTGATAAACAAGGTCTTCTGTTCAGATATTCAGAATTTCTTTCTGAATATCAAATACCAATAACCCCAAAAGAATTCGCTACAGTATTGGGAGCTATTCCCTCGGGTTTATGTATGCTTTTTAAAAACTGTAATTATTCTTCCGCAGTATCTACTGCATCCCTTCCTAAACCTTGTGATACTTCTGTTTTTTCTGAGTCGAAAGCTAAAAACTATAAAATAAGATCTTTATTTCTTAAGGATTTGATTTCTGTTCCACCTGTTATTTCCTTTTGGAATAATTTGTTTGTAAACCTTAATTGGAAAAAAATATGGTCTTTACAACAGAAATTCTTTCTCACAAATAAAGTGAAAGAAATTTCCTTTAAGCTCATGCACAAGTTCTATCCTGTTAAGACATTTATACAAAGATTCAAATCTGACATTGAGATAACATGCTCTTTTTGTTTGAATTCTGATGAAACAATGGTTCACTTATTTTGGTCGTGTCACTACACTCAGAAACTTTGGAATGATATTGATGTATTTATCAAGTGTAAGATTTGGCCAGGCTTCTCAACACATATGAGAAACATTATATTTGGGTATTTTGACTCAGACCCCACAAACGAAAATGGCTGCTTTGTTATTAATCTAATTCTTTTCCTAAGCAAATTTTACATTCACAAACACAAATTTTCAAACTGTAAACCTGTCTTCTCTGTTCTCTTAAAAGAGATAGAAAATTATATAAATGTGATTTCAGTATCTACTAATATGAAAGCCATAAGAACTGTTAGAGTCTGTACTGCCTTTGATCTCTTCGTGTGAAAAAATTAATGTGATGTAATGGCCCTACCTCTTTCTTTTCTTATTCTTTTTTTTTCTTTTTTTTTTTCTTTTTCTTTTGTCTCCTGTATTGTTTTGGTTGATATTATGTGATGTATGTATGCTTTCTCTTTTGTATGTTCCCGTTCTCAGCATTAATAAAAAAAAAAATAAAAAAAATCCTAGTGCGATTTGTTCCTTTGTTTCAGTTTTAAATTCCAGTTATTGTGCGTTTGATGCCGATTCATCCTTGTGATGTGTGTGATCTAATACAAGCACACAGTAGTGAGTCGTTTAAAAACAGCAACAAACAACTACAAGAAAATAAAGTAATTTTATGCAAATCTACAGCCTTTTATCTACAGATCATGCATTATAATGTGAATATATCATATTGGAGAGAGTTTTACCGTGCATCCAAGAGGCGCGCGCGCTGTTTGAATATGAATGGAGAATGATTGACAGCCGCAGAGGAGGGAAAACGAGTTTCCGTATACTTTAATGATGTAAATATACTTCTGTCCCTCACATTAAGCTATGGAATGACTTCAGATGACTTTGTCACCAAAACTGACGCGAAAAAAGCGGGAGGCGCCGAAAAGCGTGCTGTTTGCATCCCTGCTTGTCAAAACGTAAGACACATCAAAAAGCTGCTGTAACATTATTTGGCACTTAAAAAGCACGTCACGACACATAATTCCCCGTCTTCTTTTACTTAATAAGAATATTTTTTACTTATTTATAAAATGCATAACTGTTGCTACTAAAATTTATACTGGCCATTGGGGTGGCCAGTGGGGTGGCCAGGAGTCGGCCAGGGGTGGCCGTGGCCACCCCTGGCCACCCCCTGGTGGCGCCAGTGGTTCGAAAGAACCCCCCCTCCTCACTGCAAGGTCCAGAATTTAAGTCGTTTTTTTTCATGTGATTATTGTCATCATTGTTTTAATCAATGCTTGTGACAAATATTCTGGGTTGCTGTTTCAAATTAATATGATTATTGTAGCTGGACGTGTGTGTATGCCGCGCGTGCAGTTCAGAGAGAGTTCGCAATACACTTTTCAAAGCAACGGTGAAGAAGCAACGCCTCTGAATGATAGGGCTGGGGATCGATTCCGAGGCTTTGGGAATTGAGAGTAGGCTAGATTCCAAAGGTTCAAAATGCAAAGGTTGGAATCGATTCCATAAAGGGGAATGATCTTACTCGTTGTAGTTTAGGACAAGTAATAAATCTGTTTTATGAAATCAATCGACAAAAACAATCAAATTAATTTTTAAGTAATTAAATTCAAGTTCACGTAAACTTTTCCCTCCGCTGCGGCTGTCTGTCATTCTCCATTCAGCATCAAACAGCGCGTCGCGTTCGGGTACGACAGTCAACATGATGAAACTCTCTCCAAGATGATTCAATGTTAATATTATTATACTTGATCTGTAGATAAAGGTCTATGGTTTCGCATAAAATGACTATATTGCTGGACTGTTGTATCTTTACCGTGTGTCTGTTAGATCACAACACAGGAGAGCACTATCATTCTTCACGCGCACAGTAACTGAAATTTAAAACTGTTAAAAGAAAAGGCTCAATAAATTATTGTATAGATGGCAAAAAATGCATCTCAAAATGCATCAGATTGATGCTTTAAAATATGGAATATTTAAAATTTTCTCACGGGGGAGCATGCCCCCGGACCCCCCTAGAGGGGTAATATCCTTCTCACCTGGGGGAGGAGTATATTAATTAAAAGGATTTATATATTTTATCCACTCAATAGTCTACAATATAACAGCCATATATAGCGTAATTATAATAATAAAATATTTTAGGTGCATCAAAAAGTGTGCTCATTAACCAGCAGATAAGCTAATCCAGCACAAATTGGTGCATAAAAGGTCACCAAAATTAAGTATTTGAACCTCATAATTAAATACAAAAGGAGGAAAAAAAACTGCAAAAAGGTCCACTTTATGAAAAAAAGAACCCCCCCTTTCAATAGGCTGGCTATGGACCTGTACTGTATGATAAACAAACCATCAGCTGTTCTGTATGCCCAGCGTTTCTGCCGGCCGTGTGTGTGTGTGTGTGTTGTGTGTGTGTGTGTGTGTGTGTGTGTGTGTGTGTGTGTGTGTGTCTTTTTTGGTGGTCTTTTTAATATGTGGCTCCAGTATAGCTAGCAAAGCATCAAACTGTTCCATTGACAATTGACATTCTGAGGTAAAATTTGAATCGCTCGGGATAATTGCGCAACAATAATTTGCGTTTTTTTTCCGCAAAGGTTTAATAAATACGCATCGGACTCAGTGTGCAAGGTTTCTGTGCGTGACGAATTTTTAGGCTTAAGGCCATTGCACACTGAGTCCGAAATTCGCATCCGAAATTTTCGCACTTCAAGGCCATTGCACACTGAGTCCGAAATTCGCATCCGAAATTTTCGCACGTTAATAAATAAATAGCCTACGCCCTCACGTTAATCAATGGTAAATGGTAAATGGACTGCATATATATAGCGCTTTCACAGACCGAATGGCCACCAAAGCGCTTTACATATTGCCTCACATTCACCCATTCATACACACATTCATACACCGACGGCGGTGTCAGCCATGCAAGGCGCCAGCCAGCTCGTCGGGAGCAGTTGGGGTTAGGTGTCTTGCTCATGGACACCTCGACACTTGGTCAGGTGGAACCGGGGATTGAACCACCAACCTTTCGGTTTGTAGACAATCTACATGAACCACTGAGCCACTGCCGCCCCAATCACGCTTGCACACTGCCTCTGAAACTTTCGTCCGTTATAAAACAAATCGGATCGGGTTCGATTTTCTGCGTTTTTCGCATCCACAGCCAGCATTTTGAATTCAATTCAATTCAATTCAATTTTTATTTGTATAGCGCCATTACAACACCCAGAAAGGTGCACAAAGCGCTTTCCATAAAACACATTAAAAAAAAATAACAGTATATAAAAAATTGCAAGTTAAAACTAATATAAGCAGTTAAAACAAAATAACTAACACAACGACTAAAAACGAAACAAAAGATTACATGTTGAAAGCCTTCCTAAAAAGAAACGTTTTCAAATGTGATTTAAAAACACTAAGCACAGTAATGTTACGAAGGGGAGTAGGTAAGGCATTCCACAAAGTAGGACCATGGATGGCAAAAGATCGGCCTCCAAACTTTTTGCATCTAAACTTGGGGATAATCAAAGAGGTATTCTGAGAGGAGCGGAGGGTTCTGGCAGAATGGTATACAGTGACCAGCTCAGAGAGGTATGCTGGGGCCAGACCATTAATGGCCTTAAAAACAAACATCAGAACCTTATACTCCACCCTAAAACGTATCGGGAGCCAATGAAGTGAACAAAGGACGGGGGTGATGTGAGTACGTTTATGGGTATTGGTAAGGAGACGGGCTGCTGCATTTTGAACCATCTGAAGACAGTTGAGAAGTGATTGGTTCAGCCCAGTGTAGAGGGCATTACAGTAATCTAGCCTTGAGCTGATAAATGCATGAATGGCTCTTTCTAGATCAGCACGGGACAGGAATGATTTCACCTTACTGAGGAGCCTAAGCTGGAAAAAGCTGATCTTAACGACTGCACCAATCTGTTTGTCAAAATGCAATCTATTGTCGAAAGCAACACCCAGGTTACGAACAGTAGATGCAAACTGGGGCGTGAGAGGGCCAAAACTAAGAGAGCTGCAAGGCGAGTCCTGGGTAAACAAAATATACTCTGTCTTACCTTCATTCAAATGAAGAAAGTTTTGAGAAAGCCACTGTTTAATGTCCTGGATGCAATTATGGATGGGATCTAATGCTGAATGATTATTCAAAACTACAGGAAGGTAGACTTGAAGGTCATCAGCATAGAAATGAAACTGAACGTTGTGTTTAGAAATGAGTTGACCTAGTGGCAGCATATAAAGGGAGAACAGTATAGGACCAAGAATAGAACCCTGGGGCACACCAGATGTTAAAGGGGCAGCTGAGGAGGAGAAGTCATCAAGCATTACTGAGAAAGTTCTGTTGGTGAGATATGACGAGAACCATTTCAGCACCGTGCCCTGTAGACCCACAACATGTTGTAGACGGTCGATGAGGATTGCGTGGTCGACGGTGTCAAAAGCAGCAGTAAGGTCAAGCAGCACCATAACCACTGAGTTTTTGTTATCCAAGGCTCTAAGAATGTCATTATGAACCCTCAGTAAGGCTGACTCAGTACTATGTCTAGACCTAAAGCCAGATTGAAATTTGTCCCCCATACCATGCAGATCGAGGTATGACTGAAGCTGGGAGAAGACAAGCTTTTCCATAAGCTTAGCCAAAAATGACAGATGGGAAATGGGTCGGAAATTAGACAGTACTAAAGGATCAAGGTTTGGTTTCTTAAGAAGCGGTCTAACAATGGCGTGCTTGAGAGGATTGGGAACAACGCCCAGACTAAAACAGCTATTCATGAAGGAGACCAGGAAAGGGCACACGATGTCGATGGCTTCTTTCAGAATCCTAGCAGGAACAGTATCTAGAGGGCAGGATGTTGGCTTCAAGGTATGAACAGCTTTTTTAAGATCAACAAAAGAAACCACTTCGAAGTTCTCCACATTGTGTCACCTGGGGGGGAGTAATGACAACAGGGGCTGGTATGATAGTTTGCCTAACAGACAGGACCTTATCAATAAAATATTTTTTGAATACATTGCATGTATTAACTTAAGCATCATTCAATACAACAGAGACTGGATTTATAACAGAGTTTATAGTACTGAATAAAATACCAGGACGGTGGCTATTGTTATTAATGAGCTTAGAGAGGTACTGACTTTTAGCTTCCTTCACGGCTCTCTGATAGGCGATAAGGCAGTCTCTAAAGACCTCCAGTGATACCTGCAGCCTGTCTCTTCTCCATTTCCGCTCAGCCTGCCTGCACTGGCGCCTGAGGGTCCATGTCGCCTCGCTCAGCCAAGGGTCCGAAGAGCCATTTGCAGACTTCACCCTGTAGGGCGCAACTGAGTCCATAATCCGGGAGCAGGTGATGTCGAATGAGGAGAGGAGAAGCTCTGGACATAGATGCGGGGCCACTTCAACAGTGGAGATTATGTTAGAAGCAGAAAAGGCGGTGGTGAAGTCCTCAGCTGTAGATGGAGTAATAATGCGCCGACGCCGGGGGCAGTGGATATGGGTGGAGGTGGATCAGCACAGATGTTAAAACGTATGAGGGAGTGATCGGAGACGGGAAAATCCAGAACCTCACAGGAAGACACTGTCACCCCACGCGAGATAATAAGGTCAAGAGTGTGACCTAGCCTATGAGTAAGACAGGATATGGGCCGTTTCTCAATATGCGTTCTTGTCTGTACTTGTGGTTTTGTGGACTTGTGAAACATCATCAGTCGCTGCCCAAGTACTGTCTCAATACACAAGTTTGCATTTAGGCAAGAACGGTTAAAAATCCAGGAAGTGTTCTTGACACGCCCATTTTACCGAGGATGCATCGGTTGGTAACTTGTGTGAACTTGACGGCAGAAATATCCCAGTATTCATTTCGGCATTCAAGGAAGGAGCGGGGAGCAGAAGAACAAATCGCCTCAAACTGTCAACAGCGTTCTGTGTGCTCGTCACCTTGTAAGTTCATTCTTCCAAGAACAACTAGCAAGAGCTTTCTCCCCAAGAACACAAGTCCGTTCTTTGCATTCTTGGTTTTGAGAAACGGCCATGGACTGGGCTAGGTCTAATGAGTCTAAAAGAGCCTTAAAATCATTAGCAAATTTATCAGAGGGGCAACAAACATGAATGTTGAAATCAACACAGATTAAAATATTGTCAAATTTTGCCAAAAAATCAGACAAAAACTCTGAGAAATCAGTTAAAAAATGTCCATTTGGTTTTGGGGGCCGGTAGATTACTGCACAGAAAATTGGATTAGGTAGAGTAAGTACAAACGTCTGCAACTCAAAGCTGGAGCACCCTCTAGTGGACAGTTGACGGCACTTTAGGGACTGTCTGTATATAGTAGCTATCCCCCCGCCCCTACCCGTTTGCCGTGGAGTGTTCAGAAACAAATAGCAGATGGAATGATTTCAGAAAATGCACTAACATCACCGGGAGATAACCAGGTCTCCGTGAGAAAGAACAAATCCAGACTGTTAGTGGTGATGACATCGTTTAGAACAAAAGTTTTGTTGCTGAGCGATCTGGTGTTACATAGTGCCATACAGAGTGAAGTCGAGTTGACAGGCGAAGAGGACACACGTGGAATTGGACGAAGGTTGTCTAGGGTAGAACCCCGGGAATGATTGCCCAATGAACGGCGGGGACAGGAAAAAGGAGCACCAGTGTTGTCAGCGCCAGTGTTGTCAAAGCTAACGGGCCGAAGCCACCGATAGCATATCCGTGAACCGCCAGGTCCTGGTTCGACACCACTCCTCTGCAACGGAGAATTTAGGTGAGTCCTTTTTTTGACGTGTAGCCCGCTTCTCCTACCTCGTCTCTTGCGGCGCTTACTGCTTGGAAGTAAATAGACAGGATAGCTCAGGAATGGAGAAGTAAAAGCAGACAACGGTGGAGGTGTTTTTAAGGTTTGGGCGTTCAGGCAGTGGTTTGTTGAAAACCGTAAATCCAGCAAAGTTGTGCGATCATAAACAATAATTGTAGAGACGGTGGCAAGATCCAGCATGAGAAAACACAGGAGCAAACAAAGGTGCAAGTGGCATGCCAAACATAGCGGCGCCATCTTGTCACCGCTTGTTGTTGAATGGTGTTTGAATGTTGTTTTGACAGTTCAGAGCCACCGAATCACGAATACGAAAAAACGCATACTTTCGTGGTGCTTATATTATAGGAAAAACATAACATACCTTAGTTTTAAGGTACAGAAGCGTGATCAATTGACAGAACACCACAAGAGAATTCCTCTTCTGCAACTTCTATGATTGTGTTGGAGTTGAACTAGTCCTCTGCTCTTATACACGACATATTCATATGAGGAAGTGCCCTAAACAGTAGTTCTAGGGAAAGCTGTGGGTTATTACCCAACACTTGTCTGCTTCCTTATTTTTGTTCACCACATGTTCATGTTTGCTGGACTGAGCAGCAGTAAGTGTGATTGCAACCACTTACATCAGAAGTCACAACATCCATCAGGCCTGCTAAAACAACTTAACCTAGCTTTCTGTTTAAGGGCTAAACATACTACAGAGTTTATTCACAGCGTTTTGTACTGTATACTGTAGTTACCAGTATGCTTACACGATGAATAAACCAAACAGGGGAGAAACAGAACGGTGGTTTCTGACTGAGTTACAGTTTAACCCTTTAAGATAGGATGGCACATGAACACGTGAATCGGAAATGGGTCACAGCAGTTCAAAGAAGGTGTAAATGCACAGTCTAAAAATTGGATAAAGGTAACAAATAAGAATTGGATTAAAACCTGCAGTGTCAGAATAATAACAATTTAACTTTTTTATTTATTAATTTAAACTAATTATTAGGCTTTAATTTTTACACACTTTGAAAACCCCAATATTAGTATAAACTTGGATAGCTTTAACAAGCTAGTTTGCTAACATATATGTTAACAATATACAGTAGCACTTGCTGTATAAGTGAAACGACACAGGTTTAATTTGCTCTCAGATAAAGCTCATGCACCACTTGTTACATGATGATAACTATTCTAAAACTACATTAATAGAAATTCTTCTAAATTAGCATAACAATACATTAATCATTACTAAATCACCCACTTAGCACAACGTTGCACAACGTTTTTTAAACAGAAACGGTGATGCGTTGAACCAAAGTTTTAGGCAAGTCCTGCCACTCGGCTCCTATCTTGGCAAGGCCTCCGGGCAGCTGTTTGGGACTAACAAGACCAGCTCCTATCTAAATGAATGGGCAGAGAGTCAGAACTGCACTGGTCACCAGAACATAAAAACTGCATGTATAGAAACAGCAGTAAAATATGATAAAAATCGCTGAAAAAGTTTGATGACTTTGCCCCAAAATAAGGTTTAAAACGCCTTTTCCCCCACAGGTTATACTTTTACTACACATGCGCAAGAGTTCACGACACCAACACGCAATGTCTCTCGCTCTCTCCCTCTCTGCCGTGCGCGCGCTACACGGTTTGAAGCACAATATGTGTGAGCCAGGCTACCACTTAGGTGAACTATGCAGGTTTTCTACCTCAACCGAACAGCTTCGGAGTCATTGGAATGGTTATATTACTCTTTTCGGGTTGAATGGTGGTCGTTTCGCACCCCCCTATCGCATGTGAGCGGAAAAAACACACTTGCAACTTTGAGCAGGCGGCCCGCCGGCCTCAGCATCAGGAAGTGTCGCGTGATATCAGGTCTCGCGATGTAACGAATTGCTTTACGGAAAAAAAGATCTGATAAAATTCTGATAAAATGAGCATCAAACAGAAATAACCCGGCGCCGTATACCCGGGGGGGGGATCCGTTAGTGAGTAATATTTACGACAGTACAAGTACTCCACAGCGACTCTAGGGGTCACTATTTGATCACTATTCAAAAACTGAATTCCTACTTAGTGCTGCTTTAACATTAATCTTGCACAAAAAACAACATTATATTACACTTCATTTTAGCATTTACGCTCCCTTTCAAGTGCCATCGGCAAAGCATGCTGGGAAATAGCCATTTCAGTTAAACTTAAGTTCATCTAAATTAAAAGAAATAATTTCATAAAACTCAAAACAATGAAACAGTTCAGTTTACTTAAAATATATCAGTTCTGTGAACTTGAAAGAAAAAGAAAGTGCTAAATACTCATAAAAGTTAATTTGACTGAACTAATTAGTTTAATTTAAGTTTGTTCTGCTCAAACCAATTAATTATTTTGAGCATTAGGGTTTACAGTGCTGTAAGCCCGTCTAGATCGGCCCAATGGAGGCTTCCGATTGCCTTACTGTCTTTCCAAGTGGCAAAGTAATTTGCCATGGCCACCTCTCGGCCACCGTACCCATGGCCACCAAAGCGCTTTACATATTGCCTCACATTCACCCATTCACTCATTCACACACCGACGGCGGTGTCAGCCATGCAAGGCGCCATCCAGCTCGTCGGGAGCAGCTGGGGTTAGGTGTCTCACACACACACACACACACACACACACACGCACGCACGCACGCACGCACGCACAGCACACACACACACACACACATGTTGGTGCAACAGCATTATGAGGACTCTCCATAGGCGTAAAGGCCATTGCACACTGAGTCCGAAATTCGCATCCGAAATTTTCGCACGTTAAAAAAAAAAATCGACCTCACGTTATGTCAATCACGCTTGCACACTGCCTCCGAAACTTTCGTCCGTCAAAAAAAAAATTCGGATCAGGTTCGATTTTCTGCGTTTTTCGCATCCACAGCCAGCATTTTGAGAGGTTTTTTGACTGTTCAGACCCACCGTACAAGCGAACGACACAATCCAGAATGGCATCTCACAAGTTGATACACTTCGTCTCGCAGCACAAAGTACTGATAAACAAACCATACAGCTGTTCTGTATGCCCAGCGTTTCTGCCGGCCGTGTGTGTGTGTGTGTGTGTGTGTGTGTGTGTGTGTGTGTGTGTGTGTGTGTGTGTGTGTGTGTGTGTGTATGTGTGTGTGTGTCTTTTTTGGTGGTCTTCTTTTTAATATGTGGCTCCAGTATCGCTAGCAAAGCATCAAACGGTTCCATTGACATTCTGAGGTAAATTTTGAATCGCTCGTGATAATTGCGCAACTCCTGATGAGCTGAAACTCTCCTTCCTCTCGGCACAAGATTGGATGGACCCTCTTTTTCTTCTTTTTCTCTTTTAAAGAAGACAGAGGGCAACAAAATCATCCTCACTGCTTGACGAATCCATTCTGTATTTTTTGCGTTTTTTTCCGCAAAGGTTTAATAAATACGCATCGGACTCAGTGTGCAAGGTTTCTGTGCGTGACGAATTTTCAGGCTGATGAACACGAAAAAACGCATACGAAAAATTCGGACTCAGTGTGCAATGGCCTTAATGGTTTTTATACAGGACAAACTATATATTCTGTCCCCCTACACTGCCCCTGTCCCTAAACCTACCCATCACACACACACACACACACACACACACACACACACACACACACACACACACACACACACACACACACACACACACACACACACACACTACTGAGCCAATTCCGCCCCAATCTTTCGCAAAGAATGGAGACTGTGTTCAAGTGTTTTGATAGTATTTTGGGTGCTGGGTCATATCGCTATACATACATACTATACAATTTGCAGAAAGAGAAAGCTGAAAACCATCAGAAGAGCAAAAACAAAAATAATGATTAGATGGAGATTAATGACATGTAGATAAGGTAAGGAACTTTATTCTGTTTAGGTTATATCATACAGCTAAACCTATAACTACAACACATTTCCAAGCAATGTCAACTCAAGTCATCCTCATTTATATAGCGTTTTTAACAATGTAGATTGTTTCAAATCAGCTTTACAGAGATAAACATTTAATTTAAGGTAACAAAGAATGGTTTGGTTTTATAGCGGTTCTTGAATATGTTGTTCTCTTACGAGAGGTTCTCTCGTATTGCATAAGCTAGCTTACGCTACGGGAAAGATTTCATCTTTCTGAGAAATTGAAGCCAAAAAAAATTATCCTATAATTTTGTATCCATTGTCAACGCAGTTCAGCTGCAGCAGACCATGAGAGGGCTAGCTAGCCGCTCATTGGTTCGCTCACGGAGAACTGCTTAAGCCTATGAGGGAGCGCGAGTGAACCCGCGACCAATGAGAGTCTGACTCGCTCTCATTACGTCACCGCCCGCCGAAACGGGTGTGGACGAGACTATAAATTCCCCGAAATAGGCTGAATACTCTGATTTTTTCATTCTTCAGCGACGCTACCTGCATCTGCTGATCCTGAGAGAGAAGCCGCCGTCGTCGAGAAGGCATCTCTAGCGAGAGTCTGGGAGACTGAGGAAGCCGGCCGTCTTCGCCACCTTCAGCCGTCCTGCGAGCTAGCGCCATCCGACGGATTTGTATCCTTTTTACAAAAATGCTTCCTATATATTGTTGTATCTAAAAGAGCGAGCGTCTTTTTCAAGATGTCTCGTAAATTTTCTTGCGGCTCTGCCGCGCTCCCCTCGAGGCTGGGGACCGCCACCTCTTCTGCGCTCTCTGCCTCGGATTGGAGCACGCCGAGCTCGCCCCCGCTGTGGCGGCTGCGAGCTATGCGAAACTATGCCATTGTTGACCCTGCGGGCTCGACTTCGGCCACTAAAGATGCTTCCGTGCCGCCTCTGACTTCGCCGCGGAAGAAGAAACGCCGCTCTCAGAGGCGCCGGAACCCCAGCCGGAAGCGTTCATCCCGCCGGAGCCTCTCGCCTCCCGCTCTCCATCTCCGCCGCTTCCGGACATACAGCTGCCGCCGAGTGGCCGCTCTGTTGCCTCCGATGACGCCGCGGACACCAAGGAGATATGTTCGCTTCTCGCTTCAGACGGTGAGGATTGGTCCGATTCTCACGCCTCCTCGGCCCGAGAATCAACCGGGACCCGCGCTGGAATCGAGGAGGAATTAATGCACCTCCTCTCACAGGCCGTTGAACGCCTCGGGCTCGATTGGTCTCCTTCCCCCGAGCAGACCATCAACCGCATGGACGGCAGCTACTTCCGCCAGCGCTCGACTCCCGCCGCTAAACGGGCTGCGCCCTTTCTGCCTGAACTGCACGCAGAACTCACGAAGTCCTGGAACGCCCCGCTCTCTGCTAGAACTCGCTCTGACTCTTCCACCCCGCGTCGCGTTGTGGACGGAGCCGCAGAGAAGAGCTATCTCTCCATTTCCCCTGTAGAGGACCTGGTCGCCGCACATCTATGCCGCCCTCCGCGAGATGGCGCTCATCACCTGTGCTACCCGCTAAAGCCTGCAGTGCGACTTCAAGCTTTCACGCCCGCGCATACTCAGCCGCCGGCCAAGCAGCTTCTGCACTCCATGACCGTCCTTCAGATACTACAGGGTGAAGTACTTTGTGAATGGGACGAGAGCGGGGGTAAAAAAATCCCCCTTCAGTTGCGGATTGAGGATTTCCCGCGATTTTTGTTCTGCCTCGTCGCGCTAGGATCGCGCTGAAAACTGATCACTCGAAGTCTGCCTAGCGTGGTTGAGAAAAAGACGGCGCTCTCCCGCTGCGGCCGGACCGCCGTCAAAGTTTCGCCCTCTGTTAGTCCCCGCTCACGCGGCTACTACAGCAGTGTACCCCGCCATTACCAAGCCGGTATCCCTTCCTGCTTGCATGAGCACAAACGCCGTGTTTACGGCGTCCCAGAGAAATCTCAAAAAGAGCGTAAAAGCCTCTTGTGTAGAAAATGTGCCCACAACACTGTGTTCACTCATACACAAAGACACTCCTGTTCCCGTGTCTCACACAGGGTCCACTCTCATAAAGCGGTCCCAACCCGCTCGAGTTTCAGAGTACATAAGCGCGCCCACGAGCCCGTGTGCGCGTCCCACCTCTGTTACACGGTCCATAAACTTGTGTAGAGAATGTGCCCACAACACTGTGTTCACTCATACACAAAGACACTCCAGTTCCCCTGTCTCACACAGAGTCCACTCTCATAAAGCGGGCCAAGCCCGCTCGAGTCTCAGAGTGCATAAGCACGCCCACAAGCCCGTGTGCGCGTCTCACCTCTATTCACTCTGTTACAGGGCACATAAACTCCTTGACGAGTTCCCGCTGTTGTAAACACTATCAGCGCGCTCACGCAGCCCGCGAAGTGCAGCGACGGGGACCATATAGCCATTCACCCCCTAGCGTCACGCTTCAAAGCGTGGGAAGCTATTCCGGGAATCTCCCAGTGGGTGTTAAACACAATAAATCTAGGCTATCGCTTACAGTTTTGCCGCCACCCTCCTCGCTTCCGAGTGCGGCTAGAAACTACCGTGAACCCAGAAGCAGTGACGCTGCTACGTTCAGAGATAGCAATTCTGTTGTGCAAAAAGGCTATAGAGAGGGTGCCTCTGTCTATGAGCGAGTCGGGATTTCACGGCCGTTATTTTCTTGTCCCCAAGAAAGACGGCGGTCTCAGACCAATATTAGACCTCAGATCTCTGAACAAAGTTCTCATGAAGAGACCGTTCAAAATGCTCACTATCAGAAAACTCCTCGCGCAGGTGCGCCAGGGGGACTGGTTCATATCACTAGATCTGAAAGATGCATACTTTCAGATCCAGATAAATCCCCTTCACAGGCCATTCTTACGTTTCGCCTTCGAAGGCCAGGTTTATCAATACACCGTCCTACCGTTCGGCTTATCCCTAGCACCCCGTACGTTCACGAAGTGCATGGATGCGGCGCTCGCCCCCCTGCGGAGTCAGGGGCTGCGAATACTGAACTACTTGGATGACTGGCTGATTTTGGCACAATCTCAGAGAGAGTTACTGTCTCATCGTACAGTTCTCCTCGACCATCTGAAAGCTTTGGGCCTCTCTGTCAACTGGCGAAGAGCGTACTACAACCCAGTCAGACTATCTCCTTCTTGGGTATAGAGCTGGACTCGGTCACGATGACGGCGCGTCTGTCAACGCAGCGCGTGCACCGTGTGCAGCGTCTCGCCGCATCTTTTCAGATGAACAGACTCACGCCTTTGAAAACATTTCAGAGAGCGTTGGGTTGTATGGCCTCAGCCTCCGCGGTACTCCAGCTGGGGTTACTGCGCATGCGCCCGCTTCAGCTTTGGTTGAAGAGCCGTGTGTCTCACCGAGCGTGGACCACAGGCCACCAGCTGATAAAGGTAACGCAGACCTGTATCACAGCTCTGCAGCCATGGTCTGTGGCAGAATGGTTTCAGCGGGGCGTTTCCATGGGGACAGTTTCACGCCGAAAAGTAGTCTCGACAGACGCCTCCAACACGGGTTGGGGAGCGGTCTGCGAGCGCTCACCGGCCTTCGGCCCCTGGTCAGCTCAAGAGAGCCTCCTACACAAAAACTGTTTGGAGATGTTGGCGGTCGAGAACGCGCTCATGCGTTTTCTCCCGCGCATTCAGGGCCACCACGTGCCGATCCGTTCGGAGAATATAGCCGTGGTCTCTTATCTAAACCGTCAGGGCGGAGCCAGATCCAGGAATCTTTTCCAGCTGACAGAACGCATCTTAGTTTGGTCTCAGTGTCACCTGCTCTCGCTCAGAGCGACGCACGTGCCAGGACGTCTGAACGACGGTCCAGACAGCCTGTCTAGGAACCCCATTCCCCCCGGGGAGTGGTCCCTGCATCCTCTTACAGTTCAGAAACTGTGGCGTTTATTCGGCAGAGCAGAGGTGGACCTCTTCGCCTCGGCGGAGAACACCCACTGCCCAATATTTTTCTCAAGGAGCGAGGACGCGCTAGCCCAGACCTGGCCCAGCCGCCCGCTTTATGCTTTCCCTCCGGTCTCTCTGCTACCACAGGTGCTTCAGAGAATCAGAGAAACGCAGCACTCGGTGTCTCCTCATAGCCCCGCGCTGGGAGGGTCAGACTTGGTTTCCGGAGCTCACGCAGCTGTCACAGACAGCGGCGTGGCCCATTCCAGTCAGAGCAGATCTCCTCTCCCATGCTCGCGGCACGATCTGGCATCCCCACCCAGAGCGCTGGGCGTTACACGCGTGCGTGCTCAACAACTACCCGTTGTTTTGCCAGAGGGAGTGTTAAACACGATCATGCAGGCTAGAGCGGCTTCTACCAGAAGGCTCTATGCGTCAAAATGGTCTGTGTTCTCAAAGTGGTGCACCGAAAAGGGTCTGGACCCACGGTTATGCGAGGTTCCCTCCTTGCTAAATTTTCTCCAAGAGATGCTGGACAAGGGCAGATCCCCGTCCACTCTTAAGGTGCATGTAGCAGCCGTCGCGGCGTTCGCTGAACCCCGGCGCGGTCAGTCACTGGGTAAAGATGGGTTGGTCGTCCGCTTCCTCAGGGGAGCTAGAAGGATGAACCCCCCACGCCCCCCTTCGGTGCCGATTTGGGACCTTTCCATAGTTCTTGATGCTATTAAAGCCCCCCCATTCGAACCGTTAAACACCGTGGACCTAAAGTACCTGTCGCTAAAGACCGTTTTTCTACTCGCGCTCGCGTCAGTAAAACGGGTGGGAGACCTACACGCGCTGTCCACCAGCGCGTCCTGTCTCGAGTTTGGACCTAATGACTCCTTAGTCGTTCTCAAACCTAGGCATGGTTATGTCCCCAAAGCGATCGGCACCCCGTTCAGGGCACAAGTTATATCCCTATCGGCTCTGCCTGCATCCGATAGCGAATCTGATTCTAATCTCCTATGTCCGGTCAGGGCCCTGAGATTTTACGTTACTCGCACTGCTCCGGTCAGACGATCCGAGCAGCTTTTTGTTTCGTTCGGTGGGCGCACCAAGGGGTTGGCCGCCTCGAAACAGTCCCTATCCAGATGGATTGTTGATGCCATTGCAGCCGCATACGCATCTAAGGACCTGCCATGCCCTCTGGGCATCAGGGCTCATTCCACTAGAGGCATGGCCTCATCGTGGGCATGGTCCAGCGGAATTTCCATTCACGACATTTGTGTGGCAGCGGGATGGGCTTCCCCCTCCACCTTTGTCAGATTTTACAATCTGGAAGTACCCGCCTTGCAGGCTATACTACTAGCAGTCTAGTGTGTTTCAGCTCTTCTGGTTGAGCTGCACTAGAGGGGGTTAATTACACAGACCGAGTTCGCTCTGTCCCTCTCTATCATGTGCTTATGTACTACACATTCACCGGCCCGCTCCGCTGGCCTTTTGTCACATGTACATTTATTCATTCCCACTTATAGAGTTCTCCGGGGTCCCCCCTGGGACTAATAGTGGATGCTTAGCACGCACGGCGTTGACCAGGTGTTCCCGTAGCGTAAGCTAGCTTACGCAATACGAGAGAACCTCTCGTAAGAGAACGAATCGGTTACCTAACGTAACCTCGGTTCTCTCTAGATGAGGGAACGAGTATTGCGTTCCTGGCCGTGCTTGTGCTACTAGCGTTTTCGCTTCAGTATATGAAAAAACAGAGTATTCAGCCTATTTCGGGGAATTTATAGTCTCGTCCACACCCCTTTCGGCGGGCGGTGACGTAATGAGAGCGAGTCAGACTCTCATTGGTCGCGGGTTCACTCGCGCTCCCTCATAGGCTTAAGCAGTTCTCCGTGAGCGAACCAATGAGCGGCTAGCTAGCCCTCTCATGGTCTGCTGCAGCTGAACTGCGTTGACAATGGATACAAAATTATAGGATAATTTTTTTTTGGCTTCAATTTCTCAGAAAGATGAAATCTTTCCCGTAGCGTAAGCTAGCTTACGCAATACTCGTTCCCTCATCTAGAGAGAACCGAGGTTACGTTAGGTAACCGATTCGTTTCCAGCTAAAGTTTTGATTGATTCACTTCCGTCGAAATTATCATTTGTTATTAAATTAGGGGCCGCTAAGACTACGCCGTTCTCTCTAAATAGACTTTAAACTGAACCTGTGATAAACGCTGATGGCGTTCACATGCGCGTTAAGAAGTTATTCTATGTGTGTGTAGGTTCGTAATTCGCTACAAACCATGCCTAAACAAACTACTTGTCTTGCCTATAAATTTTGATGCAGAATTTTAGTTTATTTTATCACTTCGGCGTAGGGACGCGAAACCGTAATTTCATAGCGCTTTATCTGTAGAGTGGATTAGGGATCCTCCATAGGGAGAGGCTACCATAGACATAATATAATACATAGACGCCCTATTGGCCGCTTTGGAACGTTGCTGCGATACGTCAACGGGTCCGCCATTTTGCGGAGGGCAAGACTCCACTGTAATCAAGGGTGAGCTGCGTTTTTTTCTGGATAAAAACAAAAACTGTTTTTATATTTATCAACCGATTTCAGTGGTTTGTATGTGGTGTACAAAAAGTTCCATCTCTAGTTATTTAAAATATCAATAGTTACACTTGTAAAATATTTGTTTTAATAAAGAATGGTCAAAGCTCAGGCTTGTCATGTATCTGGCTTTTTATTCTTGGATAAGAATGATGAAGACCCCCATACTGAGATATAATTTAAGTTTTCTTATTGTGGAAAGAGCATTTTCTGTGATTGACCAGATTTGAGCAATAACAAAGATAACTGATGGATCCTTTATGCTAATACATGTTATGGTACAACTACTGTGCAATGCAGTAAATATAACATTTGTGAGAAGTAATAGTAAATAGTTTAGTCAATAAAATAAACAAATAGTATACAGCAAATAAAATAGTAATGAATAGTATAATTATATAATATCATACAATAATACAATCATAAAAATATTGATAATAGCATATGGTTTATTAATAATACTATAATAATAGCAATAGAATAAGAAATATCAATTACAGAATATACACAATAAAAAATAAGTTAAATAGTGACTTTTATTTAATATTTAACTCTTTTTGTTAAATTTCAGTTTTATTGATCAGTAATACTTAGCCATTATAACAGAAGTAGTCAAACATACAGGATACAACGTTAAAAAAGCCTAAATATAAAGTTATGAAACTTCACTTTGCCCTCAGCCAAAACGATTTACCAGGGAACCATTTATAGATTAATGAGACCAAAGATCGCCCGTTAGATATACATGTCACCGGTCGAGGGTGAACGCCAGATGACCGGCCGCTTCAACCCCCGACTCACGTACCACCGCGAGGAGCCAACACCACAGAGGACACAAAGGCAAACAGCAATTTGGAAGTTAAAACAAGATCTTTATTGAATAAAATGTTAGAACGGACCCCAGCAGGCCAAGAGGAGGTGAAGGTTCAACAATGTCGCTAGCCTGTTCCACAGGGCTCAGACAGACAGAGAAGAGGAGGACTCAACAGCGAAGCTGGCTCTTTCCATGGGGCTCAGGCAGACAGAGAAGATGAGGATTCAACAGTGAAGCTGGCTCTACTCACAGGGCTCGGGCAGACAGAGAAGATGAGGTTTCCACAGCAAAGCTGGCTCTTTTCACAGGGCTTAGGCAGACGGAGAGAGATGAGGATTCCACAGCGAAGTTGGCTCTTTCCACAGGGCTCAGGCAGACAGAGAAGATGAGGATTCAACAACGAAGCTGGCTCTACTTACAGGGCTCAGGCAGACAGAGAGAAGATGAGGATTCAACAGCGAAGCTGGCTCTACTCACAGGGCTCAGGCAGACAGAGAGAAGATGAGGATTCAACAGCGAAGCTGGCTCTACTCACAGGGCTCAGGCAGACAGAGAGAAGATGAGGATGAGGATTCAACAGCGAAACTGGCTCTGTTCACAGGGCTCAGGCAGACAGAGAAGATGAGGATTCAACAGTGAAGCTGGCTCTACTCACAGGGCTCAGGCAGACAGAGAGAAGATGAGGATTCCACAGAGAAGATGAGGATTCAACAGCGAAGCTGGCTCTTTCCACAGGGCTCAGGCAGACAGAGAAAATGAGGATTCAACAGCGAAGCTGGCTCTCTTCACAGGGCTCGGGCAGACAGAGAAGATGAGGTTTCCACAGCAAAGCTGGCTCTATTCACAGGGCTCAGGCAGACGGAGAGAGATGAGGATTCAACCGCGAAGCTGGCTCTCTTCACAGGGCTCGGGCAGACAGAGAAGATGAGGTTTCCACAGCAAAGCTGGCTCTATTCACAGGGCTCAGGCAGACAGAGAGAAGATGAGGATTCCACAGCGAAGCTGGCTCTTTCCACAGGGCTCAGGCAGACAGAGAAAATGAGGATTCAACAGCGAAGCTGGCTCTCTTCACAGGGCTCGGGCAGACAGAGAAGATGAGGTTTCCACAGCAAAGCTGGCTCTATTCACAGGGCTCAGGCAGACGGAGAGAGATGAGGATTCAACCGCGAAGCTGGCTCTCTTCACAGGGCTCGGGCAGACAGAGAAGATGAGGTTTCCACAGCAAAGCTGGCTCTATTCACAGGGCTCAGGCAGACACAGAGAAGATGAGGATTCAACAGCGAAGCTGGCTCTTTCCACAGGGCTCAGGCAGACAGAGAGAAGATGAGGATTCAACCGCGAAGCTGGCTCTATTCACAGGGCTCAGGCAGACAGAGAAGATGAGGATTCAACCGTGAAGCTGGCTCTATTCACAGGGCTCAGGCAGACAGAGAGAAGATGAGGATTCAACCGCGAAGCTGGCTCTATTCACAGGGCTCAGGCAGACAGAGAAGATGAGGATTCAACCGTGAAGCTGGCTCTATTCACAGGGCTCAGGCAGACAGAGAGAAGATGAGGATTCAACAGCGAAGCTGGCTCTACTTACAGGGCTCAGGCAGACAGAGAGAAGATGAGGATGAGGATTCAACAGCGAAACTGGCTCTTTCCACAGGGCTCAGGCAGACAGAGAGAAGATGAGGATTAAACCCGTGAAGCGGGCTCTACTAACAGGGCTCAGGCAGACAGAGAGAAGATGAGGATTCAACAGCGAAGCTGGCTCTACTCACAGGGCTCAGGCAGACAGAGAGAAGATGAGGATGAGGATTCAACAGCGAAACTGGCTCTGTTCACAGGGCTCAGGCAGACAGAGAAGATGAGGATTCAACAGTGAAGCTGGCTCTACTCACAGGGCTCAGGCAGACAGAGAGAAGATGAGGATTCCACAGAGAAGATGAGGATTCAACAGCGAAGCTGGCTCTTTCCACAGGGCTCAGGCAGACAGAGAAAATGAGGATTCAACAGCGAAGCTGGCTCTCTTCACAGGGCTCGGGCAGACAGAGAAGATGAGGTTTCCACAGCAAAGCTGGCTCTATTCACAGGGCTTAGGCAGACGGAGAGAGATGAGGATTCAACCGCGAAGCTGGCTCTATTCACAGGGCTCAGGCAGACAGAGAGAAGATGAGGATTCAACAGCGAAGCTGGCTCTTTCCACAGGGCTCAGGCAGACAGAGAAGATGAGGATTCAACCGTGAAGCTGGCTCTATTCACAGGGCTCAGGCAGACAGAGAGAAGATGAGGATTCAACAGCGAAGCTGGCTCTTTCCACAGGGCTCAGGCAGACAGAGAAGATGAGGATTCAACCGTCAAGCTGGCTCTATTCACAGGGCTCAGGCAGACAGAGAGAAGATGAGGATTCCACAGCGAAGCTGGCTCTATTCACAGGGCTCAGGCAGACAGAGAGAAGATGAGGATTCAACCGCGAAGCTGGCTCTATTCACAGGGCTCAGGCAGACAGAGAGAAGATGAGGATTCAACAGCGAAGCTGGCTCTTTCCACAGGGCTCAGGCAGACAGAAGATGAGGATTCAACAGCGAAGCTGGCTCTCTTCACAGGGCTCAGGCAGGCAGAGAGAAGATGAGGATTCCACAGCGAAGCTGGCTCTACTCACAGGGCTCAGGCAGACAGAGAAGATGAGGATGAGGATTCAACAGCGAAGCTGGCTCTGTTCACAGGGCTCAGGCAGACAGAGAAGATGAGGATTCAACAGTGAAGCTGGCTCTACTCACAGGGCTCAGGCAGACAGAGAGAAGATGATGATTCCACAGCGAAGCTGGCTCTGTTCACAGGGCTCAGGCAGACAGAGAAGATGAGGATTCAACAGCGAAGCTGGCTCTTTCCACAGGGCTCAGGCAGACAGAAGATGAGGATGAGGATTCAACAGCGAAGCTGGCTCTATTCACAGGGCTCAGGCAGACAGAGAAGATGAGGATTCAACAGTGAAGCTGGCTCTACTCACAGGGCTCAGGCAGACAGAGAGAAGATGAGGATTCCACAGAGAAGATGAGGATTCAACAGCGAAGCTGGCTCTTTCCACAGGGCTCAGGCAGACAGAGAAAATGAGGATTCAACAGCGAAGCTGGCTCTCTTCATAGGGCTCAGGCAGGCAGAGAGAAGATGAGGATTCCACAGCGAAGCTGGCTCTTTCCACAGGGCTCAGGCAGACAGAGAAGATGAGGATGAGGATTCAAATGCAAACGGACACTTCACAACTCACGTGGAAAATAGAGGGAAGGGAACTTCACCACTAGATGGCTTCTTCATGGGCCTCAACCCGACGAGATGCAGACGATGGTTCCACAGCCAGGGCCGACTCCCCAATGTCACTGCATTACACTTCCACTCGTGTTCCACTACAACTCACACAACTCCATACACGTGAATATATTAATGTATAACACTGCAAAGTCTTGACACTCACAGATTTAGGGCGTAGACAAGGGGACGGGTCCACTATGCGTCACTACAATCTCCTCGACTTCTTCCAATGAAGTGGGACTTTCAAACCTTCTCCAAAAAGACAATTTTACACATCCTGGAGTATCAACACACCCTCCAAACGATTCCTCATGTCACAAGCCAAACATTAACAGCACTTATCTCTTGTCCACCGCAATTCTCCTCTCTGCATCTCCAGATTCGCCCGAATGCCCACAGCTTTCCTTTCCCTTCCTGCTCGACCTGCAGATGAAATGCCCTTTTATCCTTCTCCAAGGACAACGTGTCCCAATCGCCATCCTGTTCACGCTCTCCCGCACCTGTTTTGAATCTTTTACTAATAATTCTCCGTCTCTTCTACCGAACTTCCTGTATCAACTTCCACAGGACTTCTGTTTAAGGGCTAAATGTAGTCCGGATATGGTCGTTGTGGACGTCTCATTTTGGTCCCCTATGGGTGCAGACTGTTACGCCAGACGACTTTTTTTTTGTCGTCTAATGATCGTCCTGTACTAACGACCAGAGGACCTCTGTGTAAGGGCTAATTGTACTCCAAATGTGGTCATCCCACTGCGCAATGTGACGTTAGAGTGACGTCTTTTCTTTAATATTGACGTCGGTGGGACCAAATGTGGTCGTTTGTGGACGTCTTTTCAACATCAAATTTAGTATCTATATAACGTCTATAACTGTAGTCCCATGTTTCAAAAAGGTAGAGGACATTTTTAAAGGATGTTATCTGTACCATGTATTTACATCTATGCATTTGGCAGACGCTTTTATCCACAGTGACTTACATTGCATTACACATTTACATTCCTGCTTTCCCTGGGAATCGAACCCATGGTAATCGGACAATGGTAGGAAGATTGTTCCAAAGTTTTGGTGCTAAATAGGAAAAGGATCTACCGCCAGCAGTCGATTTAGATATTCTAGGTATTATCAACTGGCCAGAATTTTGAGATCATAGTAGACGTGCAGGAATATAATGCGTTAAGAGCTCGCTCAAGTACTGGGGAGCTAAACCATTTAGTGCTTTGTAAGTAATCATCAATATTTATAAATTTATACGATGTTTAATAGGCAGCCAATGCAGTGTTGACAGAACCGGGCTAATATGGTCATACTTCCTGGTTCTGGTAAGAACTCAAACTGCTGCATTTTGAACTAGCTGTAGTTTTGTTTATTAAGCGTGCAGGGCAACCACCCAGTAGAGCATTACAATAATATATATATATATATATATATATATAATATATATATATATATATATATATATATATATATATATATATATATATATATATATATTAAATCACATAATTTTAATTCACATAATCACTAAAAAAATATTTCGAGTCATGTATTTTCGGCTTAAGAGTTGGCCAGAGCTGGTTTAATGCATAGCTAGAGGCTGCGTCCTGAATAGCCAGATTACACTCTAAACTGTTCAAATATTGGGTGTTAATTTACGTAAGTAATGTAATGAATTAGCCTAAAAAATAATAATAATAATAAAAAAACATAGGTGTTACAGTGTGGTTTTGTGTCTTGTCATGTTCAGTGGTTCCCTGCCGTGTCTTAGTTTTCCCAGGTGTTTCTGATTTCCCACGCCCCCTTGTTTAGCTCGTTTGTCTGATTATTTAAGCCCTGTGTTTCAGTCTTGTCTTTGTGAGTTCTTGTTAAATGTTTAACGTCATGTTGGTTGTTCCTGTATCCTGTATCCAGTCTTGCCTGTTGTAAAGTTTAGTTTGCTAATTAAAGCGTGTGCTGCAGTTGGATCCTGCCTCATATTTAATTCAACCACATCACGTTACAGAAGAACTCACCGCAAAGTGATCCAGCAGCCATGCCTACCTGGAGTCCCGATGTCCAGATTATCCGGCTTCGCCAAGGGAATCGCGCCATCAAGGATTATGTCACAGAATTCCTCGAGCTGGCGCACCTCGCGCAAATGGACACACAGTGCCTGAAAATCTTCTTCCGCGGGGGTTTATCGGAACCACTCGGTTCTCAGATGCCCGAACCTGATCCGCACGGGTCTTTAGAGTGGTATATCGACCTGGCCCTGTTGTGGAGCGGCTCTCCGTTTACCGTGGGCGTGGAGGAGAAGCTTCGAGAGCCTGCGCTTCACGTCAGCCCGGTCGCGCCTGCGCTTCGCCCCAGCTCTACCGAGACCACGCTCCACAAGCCCGCTCTCCACGTGAGCCCCGCCGAGCCCGCTCTCCACGTGAGCCCCGCCGAGCCCGCTCTCCACGTGAGCCCCGCCGAGCCCGCTCTCCACGTGAGCCCCGCCGAGGCCGCTCTCCACGTGAGCCCCGCCGAGCCCGCTCTCCACGTGAGCCCCACCGAGCCCTCGACTCACGTCTGCCCACTCAAGCCCGCATTCCGCACTGGTCCTGTTGGATTTGCCAATCCGGAGACCGTGGAAGTTTCGCCTGCCGAGTCAAGTGAGTCAAGTTCGTCTACCGAGTCAAGTGCATCGTCAAGTGAGTCAAGTGAGTCAAGTTCCGCCGAGTCAAGTGAGTCAAGTTCTGCCGAGTCAAGTGAGTCAAGTTCCGCCGAGTCAAGTGAGTCAAGTTCCGCCGAATCAAGTGAGTCAAGTTCCGCCGAGTCAAGTGAGTCAAGTTCCGCCGAGTCAAGTGAGTCAAGTTCCGCTGAGTCAAGTGAGTCAAGTTCCGCTGAGTCAAGTGAGTCAAGTTCCGCCGAATCAAGTGAGTCAAGTCCCGCCGAGTCAAGTGAGTCAAGTCCCGCCGAGTCAAGTGAGTCAAGTCCCGCCGAGTCAAGTGAGTCAAGTCCCGCCGAGTCAAGTGAGTCAAGTTCCGCCGAGTCAAGTGAGTCAAGTCCCGCCGAGTCAAGTGAGTCAAGTCCCGCCGAGTCAAGTGAGTCAAGTCCCGCCGAGTCAAGTGAGTCCAGTCCCGCCGAGTCAAGTGAGTCCAGTCCCGCCGAGTCAAGTGAGTCCAGTCCCGCCGAGTCAAGTGAGTCCAGTTCCGCCGAGTCAAGTGAGTCAAGAGCCGTGAGAGTATCAAGCCCAGTGACTCGCCGTCGCAGGAGGAGAAGGAGGACTCGTTTGCCTCGCCAGGCTCCGGAGGGCGTTCCCAGGCGCCTCGCCCTGCCGGCCCCGCCTCTGCGCCTCGCCCTGCCGGCCCCGCCTCTGCGCCTCGCCCTGCCGGCCCCGCCTCTGCGCCTCGCCCCGCCGGCCCCACCTCTGCGCCTCGCCCTGCCTATGTCTCTCAAGCCCCATGAGACTGTCCCTGAGCCGGTTTCCAGCCCTGAGGTTTTGGGTGCCAGAGGTTTCCCCAAGTATTTTTTGGGGGGGGCAGTAGTAGGCTCCACGAGAGGACCATGGAGGCCGCGCCGCCATGGTCTCCTGAAAGGGCTTTACCACCATGGCCTCCCGAGGAGGCTTCACCACCATGGCCGCCTGCGCGTCATGCCCCGCCCTGGTCCCCAGCCGAGTGTGCTCCGCCCTGGTCCCCGTCCGAGTGTGCTCCGCCCTGGTCCCCGTCCGAGTGTGCTCCGCCCTGGTCCCCGTCCAAGTGTGCTCCGCTCTGGTCCCCGTCCAAGTGTGCTCCGCCCTGGCCTTCGCCGCGTCCTGCACCGCCCTGGTCACCGGCCTCGTCTGATCCGCCCATGCTCCACGGCCCAGGCCCGCCTTACCCGTGTCCTGGTCCCGGTTCCCAGTGCGGGCCTGGCCCTCCGTCCCTCCCCCAGGACCGCCCTCCTGAACTTTGTTTTTTGCTGGTATTGATGGGCGTCGGGAGCCGCCCATAGGGGGGGGGGGGGCTATGTTACAGTGTGGTTTTGTGTCTTGTCATGTTCAGTGGTTCCCTGCCGTGTCTTAGTTTTCCCAGGTGTTTCTGATTTCCCACGCCCCCTTGTTTAGCTCGTTTGTCTGATTATTTAAGCCCTGTGTTTCAGTCTTGTCTTTGTGAGTTCTTGTTAAATGTTTAACGTCATGTTGGTTGTTCCTGTATCCTGTATCCAGTCTTGCCTGTTGTAAAGTTTAGTTTGCTAATTAAAGCATGTGCTGCAGTGGGATCCTGCCTCATCCTTATTTCAACCACATCACGTTACAATAGGCACCTATATAGCCTATATTCAAATGTTAATCGTACCTTGATGCGATTTTGTAGGGTATTCTTTTTATTGTGTACAGAAATGGACCATGGTGAATATATTTATACAGGTTGTCAATCCTATTTGAATATTTTAAACCAGATGGATATAAAAAGTCCAGTGCAAACGTCGTTACTCTCCCGCTCGTCGTCGTCAGCTGTCAGTAGCCGCGTTTCCATTACCCTTCAAATTGCGCAAATTGAAATTGCGAATTGAAATTACGCTCAATGGAAACACGTCAATTTCGCAAAAACTCCCATTTATCGCAAAAAAGTTTTTACGCTCGCATGAGGAGGTTTTTCAGGCAATTCGAAAAAGGAATATTTCGCAAAAGTGCAATGGAAACAGTTTTTGCGCATTTACAGTCACCTGATTTAGAAGACGCGGTGTGTTTGGGGTCCGTGTTATAGCCTACGCAAATAATAATAGGTTAATAAATATCATCATTATTATAACAGTTATTAGGCTACATATTTAGAAGACGCTTTTATCCAAAAAAGGAATTCGTCAAATGTCATTCAATGGTTAGACAATAATAATACAGGGCTAAGATTATCACAAATAAACACAAGATTTTGACGCATATCCAAGTGTTTGTGCTGAGCGCGGCAGGCGCGGCGCGAATTGCTTTTTCCTATCAACAGTAGAAACAACTTAAAATAGACATACTCTATCATTTCTGGTCATACAGAAAATAATAAGACATTATTCGCAACTATGATGTTATTTGTGTAAACTCAACGTTGTGCTTTTGTATATAAAGCAATCATGCGCGCTTTCATGATCTCCGTGATCTGGAGCGCGAGAACTGAAACAAAGTATAGCCTATGTAGGCTAAAGCTTGAAATGCCCACTTTAAAACGAACAAATTTGAATCGAAAGCTAATACCTTCTGCTTATGTAATCCGTATGAAAGGTGCATTTCTCTCTAAAGGTGCATTCGCGCGGCGCGCCTTACAGTGGAGATGGAGATGTGTTTTTAGCCGACTCTGATTTAGAAAACAATAGTTTATTAATAAACAATTAAAATGCCTCGTTATTTTTTCAGACACATTTATTATCATTCGCCTAGTCTATAACTCACCTAAAACACCTTTCTGTAGGCTGTGGTTCCAGAGACATAAATATGGCTCTTCTCATTCAGCACTGCGGGAAAAATATAATGTCCAGGTTCTAATTTGGCCTTAGAAAACCATTTAAATCGACTTTTTTCGTATTAAGTTGGGAATATTTTAAATGTTTAATAAAGGGGCAAAAAGTCATAAACAAACATCTGAAATTTAGTCGATATATTATTATTTTTGCGCAGCATTTGTGTACAGTTCAAAAAAAAAATTGGTGTTATTTAAAAAAAAAAACACCGTTCATTTTTCATTTTGCAATACGGGTTAAATAAGGAAAAACGAATGAATGAATGAATGAATGAGGCATTTATATAGCGCTTTCATATGTACTTCTGTACATTCAATTCAATTCAAGTTTATGTGTATAGCGCTTTTCACAATACACATTGTCTCAAAGCAGCTTTACAGAAAGTGCATTTCAGAAATGGACAAAGAAAAATACAGTTAGTTAATCATGTATAAATTTAGGCATAACATATCGCCGGTGTTTAGTCGTCTCTTCACAGGCGTCGAGTCGTCTCTTCACAGGCGTTTAGTCGTCTCTCCACAGGCGTTAGTCGTCTCATCACAGGTGTTGGGGCATCTGAAGTCTTCGTGAGAGGCTGGATACAAACTGGAGCTGACGAACGCTATTTACCTCGGGACTAGCGTCCCGAGATAACAGCAGAAAGACAGATGGGAAATGATTAGCATAGCTGATGTTCATAATATTAATGCATTCGAACTGATTCAGAAGTAGTATAAAAGGTAAGCATTAAGTGAATGCTTGGTTAAAGAGATGCGTCTTTAATCTAGTTTTAAACTGGGACAGCGAGTCTGAGTCTCGAACAATATCAGGAAGGCTATTCCAGAGTTTAGGAGATAAATGTGAGAACGCCCTCCCTCCTTTAGTAGACTTAGATATCCTAGGAATGACCAGAAGGAACTTAATAGGTAACCAGTGTAGAGATGATAAAATTGGTTATATATGATCATATTTTCTTGATCTAGTAAGAACTCTAGCGGCTGCATTTTGGACTAACTGTAGCTTGTTTATTGAGGATGCAGGACAACCAGCTAATAAAGCATTACAGTAATCTAGTCTCGAGGTCATGAATGCATGAACTAACTTTTCTGCATCTGAAACAGATAGCATGTTACGTAGCTTAGCAATGTTTCTAAGGTGTAAAAAGGCTGTTCTTGTAACATATGAAATATGATTTTCGAAAGTCAAGTTGCGGTCTAGTATAACACCCAGGTCTTTTACTGTAGTGGATAAAGTAACAGGACATCCTTCTAAATTAAAGTTGTATTGTAAGGGATTTTGTGGGTAGTTTTTTAGACCAATAAGTAATACCTCCGTTTTATCTGAATTTAATAGCAGGAAATTACACGTCATCCAGCATTTTATATCTTTTAGACACTCTGTCAAGTTAGATAAGTTAGTGTTTTCATCTGGTCGTGATGAGATATATAATTGAGTGTCATCAGCATAACAGTATGGAAAATTAATTCCATACATCCAAAGCGCTTTACAATCATATCAGGGGTTCTCTCCTCAACCAGCACCAGTGTGCAGCATCCACTTGGATGATGCGACGGCAGCCACAGTACAACGGTGCCAGTGCGCTCACCACACACCAGCTATAGGTGGAGAGGAGAGAGAGTGATAGAGCCAATTCAGTGGATGGGGATTATTAGGAGGCCATGATTGGCAGGGGCCAATGGGTGGAATGTGGCCAGGACACCGGGGTTACACCCCTACTCTTTACGAGAAGTGCCATGGGAATGGACACTGACCGTTTGGACAGAGTTCTTTATTAAATTCATAAAAGAAACAATAATTAGGCTACAGGAATACTGGATTCTAAACCTCAAAGAAATGCCACAATCAAGGTCTAGTGTGGTGGTGGCTGTGATATAGGCTATAACATAGACATAATATAGGCCTACGTATGGGCTATAATAAACCTACCCGTTGCGATGATGTTTAAATGACTTATCGCGAGAGGGGAAAAAAGGACGTTGTATCGCAAAAAACATCAGGTAATGGAAACGCCGTCATTTCGCAATAGTTTTTTATCGACATTTAGAAAAAATCGCAAAAGTTTTGCGCAAATCTGTAATGGAAACGCTAGGCGACAAGAACAGCAATCCTCCGCAGGCTAGACCGCTCCGAGAGCTTCAGTGCGCACTTTCATATGGGATGCAGTTGTAGTTAGCAACAATTTTGTGATACCCATGAAAAAAATGAGTACACAATATGGTTGTATGAAAATTTGTATATATAATATTCCTCTTCTATACCCTTTCATATGGACATTCATGAAGGACCTCTTTTTCTGTTTTTTTACATTTTGCATGGACACTTAAAAAATAGACTTTTATTTTGACACGGGATCACGTTTACGGGCTATATCTCTGCAGCCTCCGCTCATATCATACAGAGGAGCTGGCAGAGAACAGACGTGATTCCCGACTCTCTTCTTTCTTTACTGTATTTTCAGGTACATAGTACAAATGTTCGGGGGAAAACTTGATCAAATCGGGTAACACTCACTTAATTGTAATGTGCGGTGTAATCTCCCTTTTGTGACACTTTGATAACTTACAAGTGTGATTTCTAAAACTGTTGTGTGGGTTATACTGTGGTAAAACTTCTGTAAATACTTCTGTGAATCCAATATTTGAGTCTAATATGTTTATTCAGTCTGTCAGATCAAAATGTTCCATTGGGTTATGTGTAGAAGTTAATCGTTTGGGTTATATGTTGTGTACAAAGCTCACTCTGAACTCGCGCTTGGCGCGCTTGATGGTCACGTGATCAGCGCGTGCAGAAATGTGTAATGGCGGCCTGAATAGCTATTCATGCATTGAAATGTCGATTTTTGACAAACTAGTGAAACAAATGTCACAAATGCTTTAAGAGTTTAAACAGACTTATAAACTGCACTTAGGTGGATAATCAAAGTACTAACTTGCTAGATTTGACTGTTGTATGTTCAAACAGGTTAAATGAGAAAAAGACAAACAATGAAAAGAGATTATAGGAGTTTATTTTTGTGGTTTAAGAAACCGGTGAATGTTGAAGATTGATTTGTTGTCAATAAACGATATCATACAGAGGAGCTGGCAGAGAACAGACGTGATTCCCGACTCTCTTCTTTCTTTACTGTATTTTCAGTAATCTGACTGCTGGGTCTCCGGAGGCGGGACCTGCAACAATTTGTTAATATTGTGACAATGGACCAACATTTTGTTACTTTAATTTTCAAAATAACCAGTGGGAGAATGTAAGGAACTTCATACTGCTTTCGTATTCATGTACAAATGTGAAGTAGCCTACTTTTTCTCTCACAGGACAGGAACACTACGCATTTTACACTAAACTACACAAAAGTATATAGTTTAAATGTATCAACCTTGCAAACACTCAGAGACCCTTACAAAAGTAAACAAATATCCAGAGACATGAATTATTTTTTATGTACACATTTAAAGTTGCATAAAATAATGAAATAATGAATAATAAAGAAAGAATGTACAATGTAGGCTATAATGTCGTTTTCCGCGTTTCCACATTACAAATGAAGCACGCAATGGTAAATGTGTTAAGATGAATAAGAAAAAAGAATAAGAAAAAAGAAAAGGAAAAAAAAACTTGTGGCTTTATCGCTGGTTTCTCTGGCTATTTGAGTAAATGAAAACATAATACTTACATTTAAATGTGAATTTGCCGTCCACCACCGAACTCTTGGCCGCCCTTTTTTTAAAATAAAAATGCTGTCGTCACCCGCGCAATGATTTATGGGGTAGGATAGGCTGCTTAGGATCCATTTATCTATTCTCTCTTTCACGGGGAAACGAAGGGTGCATTTGGCATCGCTTTTGAATCAGGGAACCCTTTGTCGCGCTTCAATGACGCAACCGGCCTTCGAATACGGTCCTCGGAGGATGCATAACTGAATTAGGACAGCCTTCATCCCACCGCGATGACGTAATTGGCCTTCAAATATGGCCTTCGGAGGATGCAGCCTTCACATTGGGACACAGCTCCTGTTTGGCAGAGCCGTTAAATATGTTTTTCAACGGCTCTGCTGTTTGGATTTAGCAGTGGTGGGCCGTCAGGGCCAGCAAGGCCTTCTCTGCTGGCCTAAACATCAGAATCACTGACTTGCACTTTAATATATTTTTTCCATGAATGAGTATTAAGATCCTACCATCTTAGCAAATTTTCGACCTGTTTCTGTTCTACCTTTTATCTCGAAGGTGATGGAAAAAATAGTTTTTCTGCAACTTCAATCATTCTTAACTAATAATAACATCTATGAGACCTTCCAATCAGGTTTCAAAACATTGCATAGTACGGAAACGGCCCTTGTTAAAGTCCTAAATGATATTTTAATGGCTACTGACTCGGGAGATGATGTTATGTTAGTTATGCTAGACCTGTCCTCAGCCTTCGACACCGTCGATTATGAAATTCTCATATCTCGGTTGGAGTCCTATGTGGGACTTGGAGGAACGGTCTTAAAGTGGTTCAAATCTTTTTTAACAAATAGAACTTTTTCAGTTAAAATAGGAAATTCAAATTCTTCATCGCGCAAGCTAACCTGTGGTGTACCGCAGGGGTCTGTTCTTGCACCTACTCTTTTCTCTCTCTATCTGCTCCCCTTGGGATCTATCTTTAGGAAACACAACGTATCTTTTCATTGTTAGGCTGATGATATGCAAATCTATCTGCCTCTGACCTCTGATAATGAGCGTGCTCTTAGGGTGTACTCACACTAGCCGTTTGAACCGTGCCCGAGTGCGTTTGCGCGGTTCGTTTGACTAGTGTGAGTGCTCCGAACCGTGCCCGGGCGCGGCTCGATTAGCCGGCCCTGGCCCGCTTGGAAGAGGTGGGCCAGAGCACGGTTCAGTTGGACTCGGGCGCGGTTCGCATGCAGTGTGAGCGCTAACCGTGCTGGAGCACGGAACAGCATTGTGTTCAGAGCAGCCCGTTCTCATCCCAAGGCGTCATACAGGTGACACGCTCTAAAGCCGATGCACATGGCATCCTTTAGCATCAATATGAGACGCAGATCCCAAGGCGTCATAACCTAACGCTACCCCAGACCTAAACCTACCCATAACAGTGCGTTATATTGACGCTAAAGGGTGCCATGTGCGTAAGATTTCGACGAAATGTCATATATATAACGCCAAAGGATGAAAATGCGTTGGTTCAGAGAGCGCCGCTCTTCTTGTTTATCCCGAAACCGTCGCACCATAATGACGTAAGCGTGCTCCGGCACGAACGCTGAAACCCTATGTGAGTGCAGGCCAGAGGGGGAGTGGGGAGGGGGGACAATCGTACTCGGGCCCGGTTCATGGCAACCGTGCCTAGTGTGAGTACACCCTTAGTTGTTTATCCGCGTGTCTGGACGACGTAAAATCATGGCTCTCAAATAATTTCCTGTTTTTAAATTCAGATAAAACAGAAGCCATTGTTTTCAGCCCCTCCGAAATTAGTAGACAAAACACACAAAATTTGCAATTCTTAAATTTGAATACCTCATCCCAAGTGCGTAATCTAGGTGTGATGATCGACAATAGTTTAAAATTTGATAGGCAAATTGCCTCTGTAGTGGGCTCTAGCTTCTTCCACTTGCGCTCTCTCTCGAAAATCAAATCTTTCCTCTCTAACGCCTCTTTAGAGGTTGCTGTCCATGCCTTCATAACATCGAGGCTGGACTACTGCAACTCCCTATATTATGGTGTTGCTAAGACTCAAATTTCACGCCTACAACAGGGTCCCCGCGGGTCCTGAAAAAGTCTTAAAAAGTCTTAAATACAATTTTCGCTTTTTAAGGCCTTAAAATGTCTTAAAATCTGAAATTTCCGATAAGGAGGTCTTAAATTTCACGTACGGACCTTAAATTTCTGGTCAATATCGTTGGCGAAAAAAGACGAGACTAAAGTGTGTTTAAAAAAATACAAACTTGACTAAAACCACTTTTTTTGTCGAATAAAGGAGACAACACATTACAGACTGTGTTTACAAGCGTTCATACTTACGGTTGCCAGATTTAAATAATTAAATCCCCAGTCAGAGCTTTTCTGTTAAAATAACACGTTTTCTAGCCGGTCTTGTCAATAGTATCTGGCAACCATGCTCGCGCGCGCGCGCTCTACACTGCTGAAGAAGCGCGGGTGATCTGAAAACACAGACAAGTAAGCTGGAGTTCAGTGATCTTCATTTGATATTTTCTACTTAAAATTATTTAGTGTCATTCAGTTGGTCTTTATTCTGTCACGAGCCGCTTGCGCTGTTTGTGCGACTAAATCTGCGATCAATACAGGCTGATATCTAGCAGTGTTTTTTAATGTTGATCATATTGTTGCTATTTTGCAACGAAAGCCACGGCAGAACTGCAGCACACAGCGGTGATTCGAGAACGAATCTGTGGCTTTGAACGAATCGTGAGATTCAATGACCCGTTCATAAATGCAGCCACTTGCTTTGTTACCATAGACTGTTGTGTCCCAATGTGCATACTATCCATCCTAAATAGTATGTGACATTAGTAATTGTCAATACTATTTAGAGCATAGTATGCACACTGGGACACAGTTGTTACTGAATGAATGAATGACTCGATGACGGATGACTCGCTCATAAAGACAGTGACTTACCGCCACCTACTGGCGATTTTAATTTAATGTTTAAAAGTATCACCTCGTTTTTACCATCATTGCATATTTATTGAACATTGTTTTATTTAAAGCATTATTTATTTTATAAAAGTATGTATAAAGGTAAAAATGAACTGGAAAAAATCGATTAAAAGGGACAGATATTGTCCCTTAATGGAAAGGTGTGACTGCAGTATGAGTGCAAGAGGCGTTTCGGCACTCTAAAAGATTGGAGAACCACTGAACTAAGGAACAGGGATATGTAGAATTGCACAAGTGCTACTGCTAAAGAGTGCATTGTCAATACAGCCTGTTACCTGGATTCAAATACCTCATAAGCTTAGTTGAATTGGCCTAAAGCAAAAAATTATAATGTCATTTTTTGTCTAAAGACTACATATAAAATAGCTACCAAAATTAATGTCGGTAACTGAAGTTTGACTTTGTCAACTAAAACTATGAAAGACAAAATTACTTATGTGACCAATAAGACCAATAATAAGCATTTTCATCTGAAGACTAAAGGTCCTTTCACACTGGACGCGATTTTGACGCACGAATAATTCGCGCGATGGTTTTATTTTTTGATCAGCTGCTCGTGTAATGAGTGCTTCCACACCTAACGCGAATGTGCTGCGGCGAAAAAACGACTTTTATTTTTTTCGCTTCGATGTCGATTTTTTTGTACTTTTGCGGCGACAGAAACGGCTTCAGCCAATCACATACAAGGAAACAAGGATGAAGCTTGTTGACGCTTTGGCCGCTCTGACGTAGCAGCATTATGTGCAAGAGAAGAGAAGTGTCACAACATGAAATGTAAACTAAAAACAAGCAATACATTGAAACTAGAAACCTTTTATAATGACAGCATTTTTATATTGCCTATTCCGCATCTCAACGCACGCATGGCATGACGTTGTTTGCTTATGGACCAGTTACAAAAGAACGAGGCATGGGATAACTATTGGATAGTTGGTGTCTCTCCGTGAGTTGAAGTGCGTGCTGATGATTTATAATATTTTTGACTAGGAGGGAAATAATTGATTTTGAATATTTTCAACATTCATGAGTGTGTGTTTCATATTATTTAAATTTTTGCATGCCACACACCAGAGCATGTGAGTTAAAGCGGAGCGGGGTGACGCAAAATATAAGTTAAAAAAACTTAAACATAGCTACGTTTCATAATAGGCTATATGTTTAAATAATATGTTATTTTTTTTTTTTTTTCCATCTATGTTGATTAGCTATATGAAAAGGGAACCGCATGAGATGAGGATCATGCCCAATATATTGAAAACATTTGCAATGGGTCAGACATAATTTTGGCCACTTATTAAGTTGTGTTTTGTAGAAAGCCTTTCTTTAAAGTGAATTTCGTTTTGTATAAATTGTATCTTAATTTTAATAAATTTTTCGTCAACAAATTGCCTAGATTAATAGCCTAAATAAGAAGCAAATATAGACAATATAGGCTAATCGAGGCGCTTGCACGTGAACTGCAGCACGTCTCATACCGAAAACTGACAGAAAACACTAGCTTATTAATAAACAATTCAAATGTTTAATGCATAATCCTTACTTTGGCCGGTTCTTTGTGGTAAAGTTTTAGCTTCTTTACAAGATTAGCATCTCCTACTCCCAGTGGTGTAGTCTAGTTTTTTGTAGTGAGTATACTGTGATATACCAGCCCCCCCCCCCCCCCCCCCCCCCCCCCCCCCCCAAAAAAAAACAAATAACTAAAAAACATATAGCCTTAGATGTTATATGAATATGGTCCCTGAAGCACGGGTTTTAGCAGCTGACAATTACAATACTTAAACATTGTAAGCACAAATAAAAATTTACTATTTAAAAACTTGTGTGATATTACTTTAAAATTGTGTTTTAATAGATTTGATTATTATTATTTTAAAAAGTACATCTTACTATGCAATTTCTTTCATAATTCCCTCGAGTTACTTAATTTATCTACAAACTTTATTTTGGTGGGTTGTAAATTAAAGACATTTGAGCTTCTGTGTTTTAATAAACTATTATTATTATTAGGCCTACTTGAAGTATACTCTACTGTGCAATAATAAAATATTTCTGTTATATTTTATATTTTAAGTTATACAAAACTTTGATTTTGACAGGTTGTCATGAAGTCTTTAAAGTTTGTGAGTGTGAATATGATACGAATGAACGACGGTAGTTTTATCAAATGAAATGGTAAAATTCTTGTGAAGTGACTCTCATAAAAGCTCTGCAATGAAGTTCAAATGTGTGCATGTCCTCCTCATAGACGCTGAAAACACCACGAGTGTCACGCGCGCGTCAGTGTGTAGTGTTCAGTGTGTAGCCTAGTGTTCAGTGTGTAGTGTTCAGTGTGTAGTAGGCTAGAGCACACATTGAGCGCTCATTCACAGAAACACGCAGAACATTCAGAGTTTATTTCAATAGCAGTCTTTTTGAGCTTTAATATTCATAGACACTTAGTAAATATCGAGATTTGATTCTATCATTAGCCTACTTTTGATTTATTCATTCAAAAATGGCTAAATTGCGTGACGTTCCGCTTTAGAGTAGCCTAGGTTATTTGTTACATTTGTTGCTGGCTTCCGCGATTCGATCCGTGTCGCTGCGCAAACACAGACGTCACGGCGGGGTGAATTTATGAATGAAAATTCTTTCACAAAACGATGTTGTTACGAAACCTCACGCGTTTTAAAGTGGGTATACGGAGATCTTTGACATTTCCTAGTGGGTATACGGAAATCCTTGACATTTTCTAGTGGGTATACGGCGTATACCTGCGTATCACGTAGACTACACCACTGCCTACTCCCCTTCAGACTCTCTGTTCTTTAAGATTGGGTGCACAAAAAAACTTCTTTTCTGTCTTTTAGAAAATGAAAAGCTTGTCTTCAATGGATGATGATGATGATGATGATGATGATGATGATGATGATGATGAAGTGTCCATGTTTTCTCAGCTGTCGGAGCGAATGTTTTGGAATGTTGAAGCTCTGAACGTCGCAAATTCGCGTCGCTGCTGATGTGAATGGTTTTGACACGAACTATTCGCACGCGAACCATTCGCTTTTTCGTTTCGCTTTTTCGTCACGCGTCCGGTGTGAAAGGGCCTTAAGACTAAAACAAAAATGGCTGCCAAAATTAACACTGTCGTGTTGAACATTTTCCTGTTTTTTTTGTCGTGGTAAAGTCTTAAATTTGCCTTTTAGAGGACTTAAAAAGGTCTTAAAAGTCATTAAATTTGCTGTTAAAAAATGTGCAGATACCCTGTACAAGTCGTTCAAAACGCAGCAGCGAGATTCCTGAAGGGATGTAAAAAATTTGAGCATGTTACACCCCTTCTGAGATCCCTACACTGGTTACCGGTTCAGTATAGAGTTGAATACAAAATTCTATTGCTGGTCTACAAATCACTAAATAATCTTGCACCAGTATACCTGTCGGACCTACTTCACTTATATACCCCTAAGCGAGGGCTTAGATTGGTAAGCAAATTCCTCCTTCAGATTCCCAGAACCCGATTGAAAAATAGGGGAAATAGAGCGTTTGAAGTAGCGGGCCCCACATTGTGGAACAAACTCCCAATCCAAATCAAAATGGCCTCCTCACTATCTGAGTTTAAATCTGCTCTGAAAACTCATCTGTTTGATTCAGCTTTTAATATGTAATTCGTTTTGTACTCATTGATCCTAAGTGATCACTGTTTGTTTTATTGTGTATTTTATTGTAATTTTGTACAGCACTTTGGTAGTAAATGTGCTCTATAAATAAACGGAACTTGAACTATTAAATTATTCCCAATTGTTCGTTCTCTTAATTTCATAGCTTTTCTCTTGGTTGCGCTGCTTCCAGTAGTGTGTTTTTATGTTAGAGCTTGTATCCAATCATATTTCAGCCATCATGCGTTGCCGGGTCAAATAAATCTGCCTGGAGGCCTTCAGAATCAACGAGTAGGGGTTCAATCTTCAGCTGGCTGGCAGCTGCCAGTCTGAGCCTGGAATGTCACGTGACCTGTCAGTGGCTGGCTTTTCAGAAACCTATGATTTTTGACAGTTATTGTGTTTTGTGTTCCTCCCTTTCTAGCTCATTTATTATGCATATGTTGATATGATTATGTTCTTTAGTATGATTGATGTTTTGGGGACTGTTATCCCAATATAACCAGTCAAATGGCCGTGATCCGACTGGCAGCATACAGACACTTGCTGGACGCTGTATCCATCCCTCACAGACTGCGGTCACGCCATCTGTGCTTCGGAGAAGTGCGGTCGCGCCATCTACGCTTAAAAATATATTGCGCGTCTACACGAGGTTGCGTGGTAGACGAAAGGTTTATGCGCTTGGTGTCAGCAGACCTTTAAAAAATATATTAAAAAATAAATATCAAATTGTTTTCTGCAAACTCCACCAGATTCTTGTTCTACATCTCACTGTCTACCACTGTTGTGATTTTCATGTTGATTTACCGTTTTATTATTTAAGAATTCCCTGCCAAAGTCATGAACATTTACATCGCAATACAGTTATATTTTATAAATTTGATTTGATTTTTTATGAATTTATCAAATATGACTGTATTGCAATGTAAGTATTCATGACTTTGGCAGGGAATTATTAAATAATAAAACAGATGGCGTGTCCGCAGTCTGTGACTGGATGGATACAGCGTCCAGCAAGTGTCTGTACGCTGCCAGTCGGATCACGGCCATTTGACTGGTTATATTGGGATAACATTCCCCAAAACATCAAGCATACTAAAGAACATAATCATATCAACATATGCATAATAAATGAGCTAGAAAGGGAGGAACACAAAACACAATAACTGTCAAAAATCAATGGTTTCTGAAAAGCAATATATTTTGGTAACACTTTATTTGAAGGGGTGTGCATAAGACTGACATGACACTGTCATAAACATGACATAACACCTGTCATGAACATGAAGTTGTCTTTATGAATGTTTATGACTGTTGTCATTAAGTGTCATTCGGTAAATTATGACACTTTTAATGCAAAGTTGACATTGTTTAAAATGTCTTTGTTATGACAACTTGACATTAACAAAGACAAAAATGTCTTTGTTATGACAACTTGAAATTAACAAAGACGGAAATGTCTTTGTTATGACAACTTGATATTAACCAAGAAATCATAACCTGTCAACCTGTCACAAATATGTCATAACAGGTCTAATTATCAAACTTCAAGCATTTTGCAGTGTAATAACCCTTAATGACATCTTTATAACTAGTACAATGTGTTCCACTTTACTTGAGGACAGGTAATATTCATGACACAGTTATAATGGTGTCATGACGGCCAAAGTTGTGACAGGTTGACAGGTTATGATTTCTCGGTTAATGCCAAGTTGTCATAACAGAGACATTTCTGTCTTGGGTAATGTCAAGTTGTCATAACAAAGACATTTTTGTCTTTGTTAATGTCAAGTTGTCATAACAAAGACATTTTAAACAATGTCAACTTTGCATTGAAAGTGTCATAATTTACCGAATGACACTTAATGACAACAGTCATAAACATTCATAAAGACTCCTTCATGTTTATGACAGGTGTTATGTCATGTTTATGACAGTGTCATGTCAGTCTTATGCACACCCCTTCAAATAAAGTGTTACCTATATTTTTTCAGCCTTTATTCAGCCTGAGATAAACGCAGAGTAACTCGATCTCTATTCGATCTGTCCGGGTAAAAACAGAACTGACTAATGTAAGTTATTATATGCCACGAATGATTTTGAAGGCAAAAGTCCCGCTGATCTCATTGATATCGTTCAAAAAACTGTGTGAGAGCATAAGGGCAGCTGTACACATCGTCGTGTGTGTGTGTGTGTGTGTGTGTGTGTGTGTGTGAGAGAGCATGGGTCAGCTGTACACATCGTTGTGTGTGTGTGTGTGTGTGTGTGTGTGTGTGTGTGTGTGAGAGCATGGGTCAGCTGTACACATCGTTGTGTGTGTGTGTGTGTGTGTGTGGGTTGGTTTATGTGATTCATGAGGACACAAATTTGTATAATGACATGTGTATTACACTGGTATTACAACTTATGGGTGGTTTTTGAGGACACTTCAAAAGTCCTTATAAATCAAATGGCTTAAAAAACATAAAAAACAATGTTTTATTAAACATTTTAAAATGCAGCATGTCTCCTGTAAGGGGTAGGGTTAGGGATAGTAAACATCGTCATGTGTGTGTGTGTGTGTGTGTGTGTGTGTGTGTGAGAGCATGGGGCAGCTGTAAACATCGTCGTGTGTGTGTGTGTGTGTGTGTGTGTGTGTGTGAGAGAGAGCATGGGATAGCTGTAAACATCGTCGTGTGTGTGTGTGTGTGTGTGTGTGTGTGTGTGTGTGAGAGCATGGGATAGCTGTAAACATCGTCTTGTGTGTGTGTGTTTGTGTGTGTTTGTGTGTGTGTGTGTGTGTGTGTGTGGAGAGAGCATGGGACAGCTGTAAACATCGTCATGTGTGTGTGTGTGTGTGTGAGAGAGAGCATGGGATAGCTGTAAACATCGTCATGTGTGTGTGTGTGTTTGTGTGTGTGTGTGTGTGAGAGAGCATGGGGCAGCTGTAAACATCGTCGTGTGTGTGTGTGTGTGTGTGTGTGTGTGAGAGAGAGAGAAAGAGAGAGAGCATGGCGCAGCTGTACACATCGTCATGTGTGTGTGTGTGTGTGGGGTGTGAGAGAGAGAGAGAGAGAGAGAGAGCATGGGGCAGCTGTACACATTGGTGTGTGTGTGTGTGTGTGTGTGTGTGTGTGTGTGTGTGTGTGTGTGTGTGTGAGTGAGAGAGAGAGAGAGAGCATGGGGCAGCTGTACACATCGTCGTGTGTGTGTGTGTGTGTGTGTGAGAGAGAGAGAGAGAGAGAGAGAGAGAGAGAGAGCATGGGGCAGCTGTACACATTGGCGTGTGTGTGTGTGTGTGTGTGTGTTTGTGTGTGTGTGTGTGTGTGTGAGAGAGAGAGCATGGGGCAGCTGTACACATCGTCGTGTGTGTGTGTGTGTGTGTGTGTGTGTGTGTGTGTGTGTGTGTGTGTGTGTGTGTGTGTGTGTGTGTGTGTGTGTGTGAGAGCATGGGGCAGCTGTACAAATCGTCATGGTTTGCGGTGACCGTGTGCTTCTGTCGAGCAGACACTAAAGCGAATTTAAACTTATGCTAGAAATATGCTATTGTAACGTCTGAAAAGGGACTATTGTAACCCTTGAACGACAAGATAAGGGAGGCTCCGTTTCTGAACTTATAATCGGATTCGGAACGCAAGAAACGTACTCGGTTACTAACGTAACCTCGGTTCTCTCTAGAGAGGGAACGAGTACTGCGTAATATCTTACGCTATGGGGAAAACTCTTTTCCACGAGATATTGAAGCCAAAAATTATCCTTAATTTTTTATTAATGTAAAACGCTTTGCGGCAGCAAGCAGACATAGGCGAGACAGCTCGCGCGCCTATTGGCTGCCCTGCGGCAACAGCAGCAGCCTATCGAGAGAGGCTCTGCGTGACGTCACAACGAATGGGGGCCTTTCGCGCCCATATCGTCGCGTCCCGCCAGAAAGGGCGTGGTCTCGCCCTATAAATAGGCTCGATAGCTGCTCTTACGTTGGTTTTCATCGCCGAAGCGAACCAGAGCGTATTCCAAGCACGGCAAGATACGCAGTACTCGTTCCCTCTCTAGAGAGAACCGAGGTTACGTTAGTAACCGAGTACGTTCTCTTACGAGAGTATCTCTCGTACTGCGTAATATCTTACGCTATGGGGAACACAATGCAACATGCCGTGCTGGTAGGGATCCAACACCAAAGTCCCAGGGGCCGAAGCCCGGGGCGCATATAGTGCATAATCACCATAAACTCACAGAGAGTGAGGGAAGAGAGGCTAGAAGCATCGTTCCCTGTAAAATAGCATCCGAACGGAGCTAATCATGTGACAAATAGACCATACCGTCAGGGTGAACGTTCAGCCTGAACTGGGTGGCCACATGTGTGTCAACATTTTAATGAGCTGCTGTACCGGTCAGTGAGCAATACGCAGGCCAAACTCAGTATCCGAGCCGCACAGCGGGCAGATAGCACTGAATTTTATACCGCCAAAAGCTTAGCTTGTAAGGCGGGAACCTCCAGGTTATAGTATTTTTATAAATGTAGACGGCGAGGCCCAGCCCGCGGCCATACAAATATCTTGCAGGGTAACCCCGCTAGACCATGCCCACGAGGAGGCCATGCCTCTTGTGGAGTGCGCTCTAACACCCAAAGGGCACTGTAGGCCCTTAGAAGTGTAAGCCAGCGCTATGGCACCGACTATCCATCTGGATAGGCTCTGTTTCGAAGCGGCAAGTCCCTTAGCACGGCCGTCAAACGAAGCGAAAAGCTGCTCAGTCTGTCTGAAACCAGACGAGCGGGACACATAAGCTCTTAGTGCCCTGACAGGGCAAAGGAGACTCGCGTCCTTCTCCTCATTGAGAACCGGAAGGGCAGACAGGGAAATCACCTGGGCCCTGAACGGTGTGTTGAGGGATTTTGGCACGTAGCCGTGCTTCGGTTTGAGTATGACCTTTGAGTCATTAGGTCCAAACTCCATGCATGACGCGCTCACTGAAAGCGCTTGCAAGTCCCCTACGCGCTTCACTAAAGCGAGAGCCATAAGAAACGCTGTCTTGAAAGACAAGTATTTCATGTCTGACGACTGGATTGGCTCGAATGGGGCACCTTTCATGGCCTCCAAGACCGTGGAAAGGTCCCATGTCGGGACTGAAGGGGGCCTGGGAGGGTTTAGCCTCCGAGCTCCTCTAAGGAAACGCACGACTAAGTCGTTCTTTCCTAGTGACTGGCCAGACACCGGTTTTGCAAACGTTGCTATGGCCGCCACGTATACTTTGAGCGTGGAAGGGGTCCTGCCCTTATCCAGTAGCTCCTGAAGGAAGGAAAGCACTTCCGTAACCCCGCAGTCTACAGGTGAAAAGCTCTGCGCTTGACACCAAGCAGAGAACACAGACCACTTCGAGGAGTAGAGCCGTCTGGTAGACGGGGCTCTAGCCTGCGCGATCGTGTTTAACACTCCCTCTGGGAGGTCAGCGGGTACCCGTTGATGGCCCATGCGTGCAGGGACCACAAATCCGGGCGAGGATGCCAAATCGAGCCTTCCGCCTGAGAGAGGAGGTCTCTCCTCAACGGTAAAGGCCATGGGGCAGCGCTGGTCAGCTGCATCAGGACAGGGAACCACGACTGGTTTGTCCAGAGCGGAGCTATGAGTAGCACTGGGCATCTCTCCCTCCTTATTCGCTCCAACACCTGAGGCAGGAGTGAGACAGGGGGAAAAGCATATAGGGGGCGGCAGGGCCAAACATGGGCCAGCGCGTCCCGGCTTTTTGAGAAGAATCTCGGGCAGTGAGCGTTTTCTTGGGACGCGAACAGGTCCACCTGCGCTTTGCCAAACGTTTCCCACAGCAGCTGGATCGTCTGCGGGTGCAGAGACCATTCTCCTGCTGGGACGTTGTTTCTGGACAGCCTGTCTGGCCCCACATTTAGGTGACCAGGCACATGCGCCGCTCTCAGCGAGAGCAGGTTGTGCTGAGCCCAGACCAGGAGGCGTTCCGTCAGCCTGTAAAGGTTTCGGGACCTGACGCCGCCCTGGCGATTTATGTACGCCACCACTGACATGTTGTCCGACCGGACCAATACGTGGTGGCCTTTTATCTGGGGACAGAAGCGCCGTATCGCTTTGTCGACTGCTATTAATTCCAAGCAGTTTATGTGAAGGAGCTTCTCCCGTACTAACCATAGGCCAGCTAGCGGTCTGCCCTCGAGCAGCGCTCCCCACCCCGATGTGGAGGCGTCCGTAGACACCACCTTCACACTCGAGGGGATCCCCAGACTCACACCTGACTGATACCAGTCGGTTGCTTTCCATGGTTTCAGAGCCGAAATGCACTGAAGGTCGACCCTGAGGCGAAATAGACCTGCGGTCCACGCCCTGGGGGAACTCGTGCTTTTAGCCATAGCTGCAGTGGGCGCATGCGGAGCAGGCCCAACTGGAGTAGAGCTTTTCGCCCAATTGACTGTAAGGCCCAGCTCCTCGAGGTGCTCGAGTAATGCGGCCCTGTGTTCTATGAGCTCCGTTCGTGAACGAGCTAGAATCAGCCAATCGTCCAAGTAGTTCAAAACTCGCATGCCCCGAAGTCTCAGGGGGGCGAGGGCCGCGTCCATGCACTTCGTGAACGTACGGGGTGCTAGGGACAGGCCGAACGGCAGGACTGTGTATTGATATGCCTGGCCCTCGAAGGCGAATCTCAAGAATCGCCTGTGATGGGACGCTATTTGTATTTGAAAATAGGCGTCTTTCAGATCTATTGACATGAACCAGTCTCCTTGGCGCACTTGCGCGAGGATTTTCCTGGTCGTAAGCATTCTGAACTGGCGCTTCACGAGCGTTCTGTTCAGCAGTCGCAGATCTAGAATGGGTCTGAGCCCACCATCTTTTTTCGGTACCAGAAAATATCTGCTGTATAAGCCCCCTTCGCTCTGAGCCTGAGATAAAGGTTCTATAACCCCTTTCCTCAGTAGTTTCGCTATCTCGGCTCGAAGTAGATGAGATACTTCGCTTTTCACCGTAGTTTCGACGCGCGCCGTGTGACGGCGAGGGCGTCGAGCGAACTGTAGCGAATAGCCTCTCTTTATAGTGTTCAGCACCCACTCTGATACCCCGGGAAGCCTTGACCACGCATCCGCGCGAATAGCTAGGGGTAGAATGAAATCTGGGCTCTGGCCGCGGGAAAGCGGCGGCACTAGAGTCCCTGTGTGCTGGGAACACAGCGCCGTGTTTACAGCGTTCGAGGCGGGGGGCATGCTGATCACAGCGGGCAGCCTGGCCGCGCTCAGCTCCTCTAAGGCGGGTGGCGCCGAGAGAGCGAGCGGGGCGAATCCCGTGGGATTCGGCGTGTCTGTGAGGAAATGTGGGCGCGGGGCTGCGGGCACATTTGATGCACTGAAAACACTGTCGTTTAGGGCCGACTGAATGTGTGTTGGTTTCGTTTTTACAGAAACCGAGGGACACGCAGCGTGTAGTGTAAGTGGGCATTGGGATATGGGCGCGTTCCCTACATTGTTTGCACAATCGACCGGAGTCGATTTTATTTGTGCGAGCCCTGCACCGTGGCGGGCTGTGTCTGGGTGTGGGAATGGGCACTGGGACGTGGGCATTCTTACAACACTCATAACACCATCGGCCGAGGCCGGAACACCAGAAAATACACTCTTTATTGGATTTATCTGGGTAGCCGTAAAAACAGCTTTTGTGTGCAGGCAAGCGGGCTGAGACACCGGCTGCTTCACTGCAAAATACACTGGGACAGTCACAACGCATGGAACTGAACGAGCGAGAAGTTTTGGTGGAAATCCGGCCGCAGCGGGATCTGAACACCGTCGTTTTCCTAGAGAGGCTAGGAAGACTTTGAGGCCTCAGGCTTGATCTCAATCCTCGGCCGGGGCCCACGGTGAGGGGGGCGGCGTCCGGCGGAGCGAGACCGCAGTCTCTGATCCCGGGCCTGGCGGCGCTGTGAGGCGGCGGCTGCGGGCGGTGCAGGCTGGGGCTGAGAGCTGCGAGCAGGCGGCTTGGTGCGACCTGTAGCGGAGCTCGAGCGCTTCGGCAGGAAGTGCTTCATAGCCTGAGAAGTCTTCTGCACCTCAACAAATCTGTCCGCAAAGTCCTTGACGGCAGATCCGAAAAGGCCCGCTGGGGAAATGGGCGCGTCGAGGAACACAGAGTGCTCGGCTTCCGTCATCTGAGACAGCGTCAACCATAAGTGTCTCTCGGCGACGGCGAGAGAGGCCATATTCCGCCCCATGGCCTGTGCAGCGGCTTTAGAAGCGCGTAGAGCGAGGTCTGTAGCGCATCTCAGGTCCGCTACGCAGATAGCGCCAGGTCCCTCCTCGTCCAGCTTGAGGAGAAGGTCTGCCTGGTAGATCTGCAGAATAGACATCGTGTGCAGCGCTGAAACTGCTTGCCCGGCTGCGGTGTAAGCGCGTCCGTGCAGCGATGATGTCACCCGACAGGCTTTGGACGGGAGCGTCGTCTGAACACGCCGTCCAGCAGAGGGCGGGCAGAGATGTGACGCAACAGCCGTCTCCACCGGAGGAATGGCGAGGTATCCTCTATCTCCCGCACCGTCGACAGCGGAGAATGCCGCGGAGGTAGAGGTACGCATCCTGGCGGAAAAGGGGGCCTTCCACGACTTTGCAACCTCCTCGTGAAGTTCCGGGAGGAAGGGCGCGGGCCTAGACTTTGACGGAGCCTCGTCTTTCCCGAGAAAGCGTCCGTCCAATCTGTTGCGCGGCGGTAGCGTGGGCGCCTCCCAATCGAGGCCGATGCTTTCCACGGCCTGGGTGAGCAGACGCATCAGCTCAGCCTCAATGCCGGCTCTCTTCCCAGAGGGTTGGCGGGAAACGTTAGCGGAGGGGAGGTCCACGGAGCTCGTCCAATCCTCGCTATCCGAAGCCAAGAGAGAACATGCCTCAGTGTTATCGTCCAACTCGATGGCGGATGCGGCGGCAGACGGCGGCCGCTGTCCGTCCGGGAGCGACTCGAGCGAAGCCGGCGAACTGGCGAGCTTTGTCGGGCTGGAGATAGCTCGGGCGCGCGCTGGGCGCGGCGCTTCTTGCGGCGCGGCGTCACGGCAGGCTGGGATGCGGGCTCGGAGAACGAAGCTAGGCGAGTCCACAGAGTCACCATAGGCAAACGTTCACAATGATGGCATCCGCCGTCAGCGAACGCGATGGCCGCGTGATCCTCACCCAGGCAGGACACGCAGATGACATGGCGGTCCTCATCGCTGAGTGGGGCTCGGCAAGAACCACAGGAAGGCATCTTTAAAAAGACGCCGCTCTTTTAGAGGGGTGGGAAAAAAGGCAGATAATGCAATCACACACACTCTAAGCAGAGGAAAGGATATGTACGCCGGAAAGCGCAGCAGGTACGGCAGCTGAAGGCGGCGAGGCCAGCGACTCCAGGCTCGATGGCACGTCCCGCTGAAAGGCTACAAGTCGACGGCGCGGCTTCTCACTCTGGGAGGCTTCGCTGAAGAGATAAAAATCAATGTAAGAGCAGCTATCGAGCCTATTTCTAGGGCGAGACCACGCCCTTTCTGGCGGGACGCGACGATATGGGCGCGAAAGGCCCCCATTCGTCGTGACGTCACGCAGAGCCTCTCTCGATAGGCTGCTGCTGTTGCCGCAGGGCAGCCAATAGGCGCGCGAGCTGTCTCGCCTATGTCTGCTTGCTGCCGCAAAGCGTTTTACATTAATAAAAAATTAAGGATAATTTTTGGCTTCAATATCTCGTGGAAAAGAGTTTTCCCCATAGCGTAAGATATTACGCAGTACGAGAGATACTCTCGTAAGAGAACCACTGTACAAACGCACCAGCAGAACTCACGCGCTCGTTTCTCTCTACCGACCCAATAACTGCCGGTGCAAAATAAAAACAACAATTATAGAGTCTTTGCGCTGATACACTATTAAAAGTTATTAATTCAGGTAGGACAGAAGGCCTAGGTGTGAAATGCACTGGGCTTTAGTCTCTATATCGTCTTTGTTTGAAGTTTTGGTTTGCATTTGTATTCTGCTGAGATTCCCCTGAGCATTTCTTTTTTTTTGGATTAAAAGATTATATACATTGTCAAGTCAAGTCATCCTCATTTATATAGCGCTTTTAACAACGTAGATTGTTTCAAAGCAGCTTTACAGAGATAAACATACAATTTAAGGTAACAGAATGGTTTGGTTTTATAGCGGTTCTTGAATAATTATTGAATAATGTTGGTTCCAGCTAAAGTTAGTTTTGATTGATTCTCTTCCGTCGAAATTATCATTTTTTTATTGAATTAGGGGCCGCTAAGACGACGCCTTCTCTCTAAACGCAAACCTGTGATAAACGCTGATGGCGTTCACATGCGCGTTAAGAATTTATTCTATAGATATATGCGTTTGAATTTATGTGTGCGTAGGTTTGAAATTCGCTACAAACCATGCCTAAACAAACTACTAGTCTTGCCTATAAATTTTGACGCAGAATTTTATTTTATTTTATCATTTCAGGTAGGGACGCGAAAACTGGAATTTCAACAGCGCTTTATCTGTAGAGTGGAATAGGGATCCTCCTGGATCCTCCATAGGGAGAGGCTAGTTGGCACTTCAGCACTGCGTTGTCATCGGGTCCAGGCGAAGTGTGTGTGTGTGTGTGTGTGTCCAGGCGAAGCTCCTTCGTCAGACCTGGAAACGGCCTGGATCCGGCAGGCTGCAAAACAAAGACACTAAATTAGCGTAGATGCCATTCTTCTTATGATGTAACAAGTACATCAGGATTTAAGGGAAGTGTTCCCGGTTCCGGCTGGCCTAATCTATGCAGCCTAACAATTAATTATAGAAGTCTATAATGTATTATGTGAATGCTAGGTCAAAGAGATGTGAGTGCATTGAGTGACTATATGTGGTTAAAAAAAAGATTGTATTGATTATCTGAGTGAATCGTGTTGGATTGCGCCATACATCTGACAGCCACATAGCAAAGCCCTGGTACACCCAGACAACTATTGGGTTATGATAGATAACTGCCACTTACTTTTCCTTCAACGGAAAAATCTAGTTAAACTGTATTATTGTGGGTGAAATAAAGACAGTGAGACTCGAAGAGCTATATTCATTTCTTGGATTACTGCTAAACATTACTAGAGGGAAATTCATTACAGATTCTTGGCTTGAACAGAAGTCAGACTACAAAGAGACGCATAATTAACAGATATCATCTCAGCAGTCTGTCTCATGCCTTTAAACACGGCTCGCATTACTCATAATAATGCGTTATACTACCATAAGACACTTTTTGAAAAATTAATATAGTTTTTTTTTTACAATGACAGAATGTTAACTGTTGAGTTAACCAAATGCCAAAATTTGCAAAGCATGATACACATCATCCTACAGAGTTAAGTCATATAAATATACATACACAAGTTTGTTTAAATACTTTCTAACCAAAGTGTAGAGGAGTGAATCTCACAAGAACTTGCCTAGGACAACCAATACCCCAAAATTAAAAGGACAAAGAAAAATCATTTGCATAAAGAAAATGAAGCCCATTTTAGGATAATCCATCCATCCATTCATATTGACATTATTTTCATGTCCAACAATGACATTTTTATAAGTGTCTTTAACTACAATGTACCAAGATTTAAATGAATGATTTGATATAGTGCAATACAAATTAGAGGAACTTAACATTGTTAAAAGAATTGTCTGTCTCTCCTGCATCCCCTTTGAAAATGTATCAGTTGTCCAGAAATTAGAATTGGCTGAACTTCAGAACTCATTAGATAACTTATATATTTGTAAAGCCTTTGTGCGTTCAAGAAGGAGATGGATGGAAGAGGGAGAACGAAATTCCAATTATTTTTTTAAGTTAGAGAAACAGCGTAATCATCTCAATTCTATAAATAGTCTTAACGTAAATGGAGTGGTTTTAAAAGATCATAAAGAAATTTCTAATTATTGTGAAGAATTTTATAAAAATCTATATCGTTCTAGACACTCAACAAAATATGGATTTATTTTTGAATTCTCTTGACTCAGACCGTATTTCCAAAATTGATGATATTGGAAAAAGTCTGTGTGATGCCCCTATTCAAATTAAAGACGTTTCTGAGGCGATCGATAAGCTGAAATTAAATAAATCTCCTGGAAATGATGGTCTGACCTCAGAGTTCTATAAGAAATTCTCAAATATTCTTTCTCCATTTCTTCTCCAAGTGTATTTAGAAAGCCTACATAAGGGAACTCTCCCAAGCTCCATGACTCAGGGAGGGTGTTATAAATGTGATCCCTAAGCTTCAAAATGACCCCGCTCAACTTGAAAATTGGCGACCTATAAGCTTGTTAAATAATGATTACAAAATACTAGCCATGATTTTTGCTAAAATAATTAAATGTGTTTTAGATAATATAATTGATGACTTTCAATCAGGTTTCATAAAAGACAGACTTATTTCAAATAACATTAGACTAGTTCTTGATATTTTAGACTATTCGGATCTGATCCCTGACGATGGTTTCTTGTTTTTTCTTGATTTTTATAAAGCTTTTGATTCTGTTGAGTTTACTTTTATTCTTAAATCTTTGAATATTTCTGGTTTTGGCCCCAACTTTATCAATGTAATTCAAACTCTGTACAATAACGCAAATGCTTCAATTAAATTACAGCATGGGACTACTCACAGATTTGATATAGAAAGAGGCATCCGTCAAGGTTGCCCAATATCACCATATCTTTTTCTGCTTCCTATGCAATTATTAGCCATCCACATTCAAAATAGTCATTTGAAAGGTATCTCTGTTATAAACCAATCAATTTTAATAAGCCAATTGGCTGATGACACCACTCTGTTCTTGAAGGATAAGGATCAAGTTTCTATAGCTTTAAATATAATTGATCTCTTCTCATCTGCTTCTGGCTTATTTCTTAATGTTCACAAATGTGAACTCTTAGCTATTAAACATTCCACTGATGTTAAAGTCTGTGACATTCCTGTCAAATCCGAAGTTAAATACTTGGGTATAATCATATGTAAAGATCAGGAAAAAAGATCAAAACTGAACTTTGAACCTCTTATTCTCTCTATTCAACGCAAATTGAATTCTTGGTTACAGCGTGATCTGTCTATAACGGGTAGAGTGTTGCTTTCCAAAGCAGATGGGTTATCTCGGGTTATCTATCCTGCAATGGCTCTGGATGTTCCTGTGGAGATTTGTAGAAAGCTGGACAAAATTATATTGAACTTTGTTTGGAAATCTAAAAAGCACTTTAAAAAGAGTGTTATGATAGCTGATCGGACAATGTTGGCTTTGACTTAGTGGACTTTTCCACTCTTAATAACTCTTTCAAGATTAAGTGGATAAAATCTTTTTTGAACAACCCTACATCTTTTTGGAATGTTATCCCAAATCATATTTTCAGCTCAGTTGGTGGTTTGCATTTTTTATTGCGCTGCAACTATAGCATTTCTAAAATACCTTTAACTCTTTCTGGTTTTCATAATCAGGCTTTAATATGCTGGTCCTTAATATATAATTATAATTTTTCTCCACATAGATTTTTTATCTGGAACAACCAAATTATTAAATATAAAAATAAATCTCTTTTTCTCTTAAATTGGTTTGATAAAAATATACTTTTAGTAAGTCAACTTTTAGATGAAAGGGGTGTCTTGCTCTCTTATGAACACTTTATGCAAGAATTCTCTTTTCCAGTCCCCCCAAGAGAGTATGCCATTGTTTTTGGTGCAATTCCTGATTGTGTGAAATCTTTAGTCAGACCTGGCCCTAAAGGTCCTTTATGCTCTCCTCCTACATTTGACAGCTCTAATTTATTTGTTGATCAATGTCGTCTCAACAGCTTGTCAAATAAGAAAATTCACTCAATTCTTAGCAGAGATCAGATTTCTTTGCCTGCTTGTGTAAGCTTTTGGAATAACAAATTTAATGATATAGTATGGGAAGATTTTTGGTTTCTTCAGCGGAAATTCTTTTTAACTAATAAAATGGTTGAAGTCTGTTAAAATTGTTCACAATTGCTTCCCAATTAATTGTACATTTGCTAAATTTAATAACAGTATTTCTCCTTTGTGTTCATTCTGTCATCAATTTGATGAGACAATTATTCACTTATTTTGGGAATGTGTGTACTGTAAAATTTTTTGGATTGACTTTTCAAACTTTGTTAAAAGGTATCTATCTTTGAACTTCTATTTAAGCCAAAAAATTGTGTTTTTTTGGTGACTCTTTGAAATTAGACCCTTATCATTTTAAATTTGTTCTTAATTTGCCACTTTTTCTTGCCAAATTGTATATTCACAAGTGTAAATTTTCAAAGAAAACTCCTTCCTTTTTTATTTTTAAGAAAGATCTTGATATATATCTAAATTCGTTGAAGAGCTCTAAAAACTCTACTGCATGTAAGACTCTGCAATGGTGTCAATCATTTAAGCTAGCTTGATATTTAGGGCCCAAGCCCTAAGGGCGAAGGCCCTATTGTTTTCCTAAGGATTATTTATTATTATTAGGGCCCACCCCTAAGGGCGAAGGCCCTATTGTTTTCCTAAGGATTATTTATTATTATTATTATTATTATTTAGGGCCCAAGCCCTAAGGGCGAAGGCCCTATTGTTTTCCTAAGGATTATTTATTATTATTATTTTTTTACTACCTTTTGGACACTTTTGGAGGCCTTAACATGCTCAAAAACTCCTGAAACTTTGCACACATGTCAGAACCCGCGGCCATCAGGGCCGGGCTGAAGATGGTACCCGGGCGTGGCAGGGGGGCTCGACAGCGCCCCCTGGAACGGGGTCCGAAAACATGGTCCATAAATCAAACACGCTTGCATGTAATAATATGAAACTCGGTACACATGTAGATCTCATCGTTTCATATATACTTCGCACTCTAACTTTTTACCCCAGCCCAACAGGAAGTCGGCTATTAAGGGTTGTTTGGAAAACGCATGCAATGGAATGTGAAACACTCCTCCTAGAGAATTCAAACACACGCCACGAAACTCAGTCAGCGTGAAGTCAAGACATTGAGGATGAAAAATTGCCAGGGGATTTTGATATCTCGAACGGTTTGGCCGTGGCGAGGAAACGAATTTATGGCGAATAATGGAAACAGGAAGTGTGTTATAACTTCTGCATACATTAACTGATCTTGATGAAACTTCAGCAGTGTGTTCGGTGTAAGTGTCCGATCACATGGATGTGACTATTGTGAGTCAAAGTTATAGCGCCACCAACTGGCAGCAGGAAGTGTGTCACTTTCAAAATGCTTTGAAATCACCCTCTTTTTTTTTACCCGATTTGCTTCAAACTTCATCTGTATAATGTAAATACACTGCAGATGAAGACCTGTGAAGGGATTCTTGATATCTTTGAAACTGTTGCCGTGGCAACGCATCAAACTTTACCATTCTTTTAGAATCTCTTCGGGTGAGTTTAAACTCAAAATCATAAATAGGGCTATACTGCCCTCTTGTGTCAAATTGTGTCCTATTGTTTCTCTTGATTTTAAAGCTTATTTACCCTTTCTAGTCATCCCCAATTTTGGCTAGTGATGCATTCCTGACATATCCAAAATAAAAAGGTTTCTGCTCATAAGTCATTCTGAATAGACACATAATAACACATACATATTTAGAAAGCCAACCCTTGAGAGTCCAATTCAAGGCTCAAAATGAAACAGACTGTTATAAATATTGATATATATATATATATATATATATATATATATATATATATATATATATATATATATATATATATATATATATATATAAGCTTAAACATAAAAACAAAAACAACAAATATTTGAATTTATTGATCAAATTTAGGAATTTAAAATGAAAGATGAAGCATAGGCTACTGTTACCCTAGGTAGGGCTGATCAAATTAAATCATTTACACTGAAAAATTACAATTGCATAAAATAATGTTATGAAATTGATTTAAATGTACAAATAAGAAACAGTGGAAAGAAGTATACTAGGCTACTTATAAACATAACACTAAACTGCCAATAGGTGGCGGCAGGCGGCCGTATTAATGAGTGAGTCATTTATTCATTCATTCAAACGATTCGTTTAAACGGTTGATTCATTCAAGAATGAGACAGATGTTTAGGAATTGCTCATTGAATCTTTGACTCAACCGAACCGATTCGGGTCAAAATGCTGAATCATTCAGTAATGAAAACAATGAGTGTTCCTGTGAGATGCGCTGTGGTTCTGCTGTGATTTTTGTTTGGAACTATTTTCGCTGCTGGAACAGAAGAAAAACAGCCAATATTACATCTAAAATGTAAGTGACTAAATTTTAACTGTTTATTGAACTGTTGTAGGAAATCAATGTCACATTTTGATATGGTATTCAGGAAAAATAATTGAGGCTGCTTAACACATATGTTAAAATATAGAAACTCCACATTTAGATTTTTAGAGGCAGTTACAGTATGTTGTTAACTGAGTGTGTGTGTGTGTGCTGTGCTCATATAGATTTCTCCTCGAGAGGCTGCGCGAGCGTCAACAGCGCACAATCGATCGCAACAACATACAATAAATGTAATAAAATCAGAATCATTCTCTCGGTTTAGTGATTCCCTAGTTATGTATTTTGTTTGTTATTGATGTTCTAATCAGGCTACTTGACTTGTCTTAAATTAAGGTCTTATGGTCTTAAATTTGACTGACTAAACCCTGCAGAAACCCTGTATGAAAGTAGAAATTAACTAAAAAACGTTCGCTCTGTTCTGCTCACTCCTCGCGTTGGACGCGCACTGTTATGAAGGCCTGTGTGTGCAGCCGTGAGCTTTTCAGTTTAATGTTAAAATTAGTGCCATTTCGGTGTCTGGGGGTATTGCTTGAATTTATTTTACAAAAACATGTGCTATAATTCAGATCAATATATTTGTTTTCCTTAAAATTATTCTCATCTGAATTACAAATAATTTATGTCTGTATAAAATAATACTATATGACTAAAAACGCATTTGTGATCTTTTCTTTTTTAATCAATAACTTAAAAAAACAGATTAGTGCTCTGTTTGAGGTCAAGAAATTAAAACCAATGCAATATGATGAATGTTTAAAAGATGGCACCGACAGACTGTTTTAAACAGGTTAGATACCTTTAACCCTTTAAGGCCTTGTCTTTTTGGATATATATCTTTTTTTTATTAAAAAGAAAATGTGCATATTACAACGCATATATTTTAAATGCATTGTTTGCTTTTAATTAAATTAAGATTGTATGTTTGGTAATTGAACCTAAATAAATTTAAAATGAATGTGCTATATTTCAGATCAATATATTTGTTTTCCTTCATTTTAATCAACACTAACTTTATTCTCATCTGAATTATAAATAAATTATTTCTGTATAAAATAAAAAATCCCGAATAATCCAGACCAACCAGAGCGCACTATTTCTACAACATCATCAGTGCTGAAGCGGAACTACCAGAGCCGTTCGGCAGATAGCGAGCAGATATTTTGATATTTTGTGTCACGTCGTGCACAATAACCCTAAAGGCACCAGGGTGGCGATGCCACCGGCTTTTTATATATATATATATATATATATATATATATATATATATATATATATATATATATATATATATATATAGCTGCGAGCAGCGATGAAGGGCCAAAGCCGGCGGCACCGCCACCCCGGTGCCTTTAGGTAACTGAAGGAACCGGGGTTGTGGTGCCACCGGCTTGGGGCCGTAATCGCTGCTCGCAGCTATATTATTATTATTATTCTTCTTCTAATTTATTTTTTTACTACCTTTTGGACACTTTTGGAGGCCTTAACATGCTCAAAAACTCTTGAAACTTTGCACACGGGTCAGAAACCGCGGCCATCAGGGCCGGGCTGAAGCTGGTACCCGGGCGTGGCAGGGGGGCTCGACAGCACCCCCTGGAACGGGGTCCGAAAACTTTGTCCATAAATCAAACAGGCTTTACCCGATTTGCTTCAAACTTGATGTGTATAATGTAGACACACGCCAGATGTAGACCTGTGAAAGGATTGTTGATATCTTAGATGCTGTTGCCGTGACAATGCATCAAACTTTAATATTCTTTTTGGATACTTTTGAGACTCTCAGCGCACCTTTGGGGCCCTTAACGTGCTCAAAAACTCTTGAATCTTTGCACACGGGTCAGAACCCGCGGCCATCAGGGCCGGGCTGAAGCTGGTACCCGGGCGTGGCAGGGGGGCTCGACAGCGCCCCCTGGAAAGGGGTCCGAAAACTTGGTCCATAAATCAAACACGCTTGCATGTAATAATATGAAACTTGGTACACATATAGATCTCATCGATTCATATATCCTTTGTACTTTTACTTTTTACCCCAGCCCAACAGGAAGTCGGCTATTATGGTTTGTTTGAAAGCGTATGCCCCTGGAATTCGATATACTACTTCTAGAGAATTCAACCAATCACCACGAAACTCAGTCAGCATGAAGTCAAGACATTGAGGATGAAAAATTGCCAGGGGATTTTTGATATCTCGAACGGTTTGGCCGTGGCGAGGAAACGAATTTATAGCGAATAATGGAAACAGGAAGTGTGTTATAACTTCTGCATACATTAACTGATCTTGATGAAACTTCAGCAGTGTGTTCGCTGTAAGAGTCCGATCACATGGATGTGACTATTGTGAGTCAAAGTTATAGCGCCACCAACTGGCAGCAGGAAGTGTGTCACTTCCTAAAGGCTTTGAAATCACCCTCTTATTTTTACCCGATTTGCTTCAAACTTCATCTGTATAATGTAAATACACTGCAGATGAAGACCTGTGAAGGGATTCTTGATATCTTTGAAACTGTTGCTATGGCAACGCATCAAACTTTAATATTCTTGTTTGATGCTTTTGATGCTCTGAGTCAATATGGCAAGCCGTTTTAACATTTAATCATTTTAACCTACTAGTCTCTTTTTTCATGCTACTAGTACTTATTTTTTAGATACTAGTATCTATTCCATTAAGTAATAGTACTTATTCATTAGCGACTAGTGCTTATTCTTTAGTACTAGTGCCTATTCTTTAGATAGTAGTGCTTATTCTTTAGATATTCTTTTGAATACGTATTAGTAGCTAATGAATAAGTACTGGTATCTATTTAATAGGTACTAGTATGTAATGACTTAGAACTAGTATTTATTGAATAAATACTAGTATCTATTAATAGGTACTATTATCTAAAATGTCATTTTCTCTCTCTCTCTCTCTCTGAGCCAATATGGCAAGCCGTTTTAACATTTAATCATTTTAACATACTAGTCGCTATTTTCATGCTACTAGTACTTATTTTTTAGATATTAGTATCTATTCCATTAAGTACTAGTACTTATTCATTAGCGACTAATGCTTATTCTGTTTAGAATATTCAAAGTGCTTATTCAATTTGTATGCTTATTTATATTTTCAGAGCAGAAAATCCGATTTTTCTGCTTATTCAATATTGCATCTAAAATGTGACTTGACGTGTGTGTGTGTGTGTGTGTGTGTGTGTGTGTGTGTGTGTGTGTGTGTGTGTGTGTGTGTGTGTGTGTGTGTGTGTGTGAGAGAGATTGTGTCTGTTACAGTGACAAGAGTTTTTAAGCCTTGTCTTTTTGGATATATATATATTTTTTATAAAAAAAAAAGTGCATACAACCCATGTATTTTTAATGTATAGTTTGCTTTAAATTAAATTAAGATTGTATGTTTGGTAATTGAACCTAAATAAATGTAAAATGAATGTGCTATATTTCAGATCAATATATTTGTTTTCCTTCATTTTAATCAACACTAACTTTATTCTCATCTGAATTATAAATAACTTATTTCTGTATAAAATAAAAAATCCCGAATAATCCAGACCAACCAGAGCACACTATTTCTACAACATCATCAGTGCTGAAGCGGGACTACCAGAGCCGTTCGGCAGATAGCGAGCAGATATTTTGTGTCACGTCGTGCACAATAACCCTAAAGGCACCAGGGATAACTTCTGCATACATTAACTGATCTTGATGAAACTTCAGCAGTGTGTTCGGTGTAAGTGTCCGATCACATGGATGTGACTATTGTGAGTCAAAGTTATAGCGCCACCAACTGGCAGCAGGAAGTGTGTCACTTCCTAAATGCTTTGAAATCACCCTCTTATTTTTACCCAATTTGCTTCAAAATTTATGTGTATAATGTAAACACATGGCAGATGTAGACCTGAGAAAGGATTATTGATATCTTAGATACTGTTGCCGTGGCAACGCATCAAACTTTAATATTCTTGTTTGATGCTTTTGATGCTCTGAGCCAATATGGCAAGCCGTTTTAACATTTAATCATTTTAACCTACTAGTCTCTATTTTCATGCTACTAGTACTTATTTTTTAGATACTAGTATCTATTCCATTAAGTAATAGTACTTATTCATTAGCGACTAGTGCTTATTCTTTAGTACTAGTACTTATTCATTAGCGACTAGTGCTTATTCTTTAGATATTCTTTTGAATACGTATTAGTAGCTAATGAATAAGTACTAGTATCTTTTAATAGTTACTATTACCTAAAATGTCATTTTCTCTCTCTCTCTCTCTCTCTCTCTCTCTCTCTCTCTCTCTCTCTCTCTCTCTCTCTCCTCTCTCTCTCTCTCTCTGAGCCAATATGGCAAGCCGTTTTAACATTTAATCATTTTAACATACTAGTCTCTATTTTCATGCTACTAGTACTTATTTTTTAGATATTAGTATCTATTCCATTAAGTACTAGTACTTATTCATTAGCGACTAGTGCTTATTCTGTTTAGAATATTCAAAGTGCTTATTCAATTTGTATGCTTATTTATATTTTCAGAGCAGAAAATCCGATTTTTCTGCTTATTCAATATTGCATCTAAAATGTAAGTGACTTGACGTGTGTGTGTGTGTGTGTGTGTGTGTGTGTGTGTGTGTGTGTGTGTGTGTGTGTGTGTGTGTGAGAGAGAGAGAGAGAGATTGTGTCTGTTACAGTGACAAGAGTTTTTAAGCCTTGTCTTTTTGGATATATATATTGTTTTTATTAAAAAAAATGTGCATACAACCCATGTATTTTAAATGTATTGTTTGCTTTAAATTAAATTAAGATTGTATATTTGGTAATTGAACCTAAATAAATGTAAAATGAATGTGCTATATTTCAGATCAATATATTTGTTTTCCTTCATTTTAATCAACACTAACTTTATTCTCATCTGAATTATAAATAACTTATTTCTGTATAAAATAATAAATCCTGAATAATCCAGACCAACCAGAGCACACTATTTCTACAACATCATCAGTGCTGAAGCGGGACTACCAGAGCCGTTCGGCAGATAGCGAGCAGATATTTTGTCACGTCGTGCACAATAACCCTAAAGAGACCAGGGTGGCGGTGCCACCGGCTTTATATATATATATATATATATATATATATATATATATATATATATATATATATATATATATATAAATATAGCTACGAGCAGCGATGAAGGGCCAAAGCCGGCGGTACCGCCACCCTGGTGCACCAGGGTTGCGGTGCCACCGGCTTGGGCCCGTAATCGCTGCTCGCAGCTATATTCTTTGTTGTTTTTTGTAATGTAACCCTCTTGTACTGTACTCTTTAGTATTGTGTATTATTGTATTGGTTTTTGTATTTGTTTTTGTTGCAAAAAAAAAATGGCATATGAAAAAAAAAATAGATTAGAACACTTAAATAGCATGGTGTTACACACTCCTGTACAGTAGCTGGCGGTATGCACCTACAAGTTGGTTACATCTAACACCATTGAAAGAGAAGAAGATTGCCGAAGTTACCATAGATTCGCCTACTTATACTACGACCTAAAAGTATGTACTCTTTTTGTGAAGAAAAAGTACATACTTTTGAGTGTGTAGCAAAAGAGTAAGCATGCTTTGGCACATACTACTTCCTGTCTTTAACGGACAGATCTGTCACGTGCATCCTCCTGTCACCGTAAACTGCCCTGTCAATCAGAGGAATATGGCCGCGCCGGGTGTGGCAGGGTTATCTGGAGCACTCTTTGCCTGTGCACTGCTTACAAACATCTTTTTTTATATAGAAACTAGTCAAATTCTGAATGACTCTTATAGTTCTAACAGCACAACTAAACCTATATCAGTGGACTTTGTGATCATCAAAGTTACCAAAAATCTTGGACTCGGAAAACACGTCCTGGCTGTTACTTTTATAGATCCACATCTGTATAGCAAAATCAGGAAGCGCACCAAATCGGCACTTAAGCCGCAACAGAGCCTCGCACTAATAATCACCATCTGCCTTTTGCTGTCTGGGGACATCCATCAATGCCCCGGTCCGACAAATGGTCCAACGTCAGATAGCCACCATATCATCACATCTAACTACTGCAGGAGCATCCCAAGGAACTTACAGGGATCGGTGTTTGGAGCGGATGTGGTCGCCGGTTGGGCGGGTCCGTCTGGGATTGGCGGCGGGTCTGTCGGGTTCGCTGTGCTGCCCCCTCCGCCTTGTGGGATGCCCGTGTTACGGATCAACTGGGGATCATGTATGGCGGCAAATCAATGCCAATAATAAACGAGCGCGGTAAATGACTTTCGCGAGAGAATAACAGATCCACACGCGGGGAAACGGGGACTCGCGAGCTCATTCATACCATGCGCGCGCTTGTGACATCTCCACTGCACGCAATACAAGCCCTCGCGCGCGCGATTGATCATTCCACACGCTCTCGCGCTTGATCTGCTCTCGCCTGCTGCTTTTGCTCACTCGAACAATTTTATTTTTGACAGTCGAGAGGCGGGACTCCCCTTTTCCGGAAGTCAGTTGTGATTGGACGCTTGTAAACTACACTTGACTTGAGACTTCACTTAATTTGTTTTATTTATTGTGGTTAGTTATGTGTAATGTGATTTAATGCATTGTTAATATAGAATTTATTCTTACCAAATATTTTTAAACAGAAAGTATTACTAGTGATTGCATTGTGTTGTTAAGAGATATTTACAGACTGTAATGACACATTTCCATGGTTATTAGCATTGTAAATCATGAACATTCTTATAAATTTTTACATTTTATATTAAAAGACTATGATTTGTGTTGGCTTAAAATATCTAAAATAAATTGGAAAAAAAGTCATATTTGCTGTAGTTCACCACTACCTCTAGACCCCCATTTACCACTATTTACGTTTATCCGACCAAAATTAAAGTGGATCTGAGAGCCTCAGAATGTAAAAAGTGTCCATTAAATAGTTGTAAATATAACGAGGGCTTTGGATGAAAGATAAATTACTTGTTTATATCAATAAGCAAGAGTTGTTGTAAGCTTTTTGTTTTCATCCTGTGTATTACTATTATGTCAATTTTGAGTGGTTCATTATATTTTCTATTAAATGTAAAAGGTGTTCTGGCAGCATGAATGTATAAAAAATTGTATGTAACATAATAAGATATGTTTATGTAGCATAATAAGATAAGTTACTGTATGTGCAGATGGGGTTTAATCATTCATGCTGTGTACACTACTTGTCTCATATACTTTCTCTTAAGTTATTAGCTTACAACAAGTTAGATTATTAAGATCACTATATAATGTTGTAATAGCTTTGCTGGGTTTAATAATTTGCTGGATTTAATATTGTTTCTCTGTATTCGGTAGCAAATCCTGAAAAGCCATTTTTAAGCTATAATTAATGCTGTGTACTGTATCTTAACTTGAGAAGCCAGAACCCCTTTTACATTTAATAGAAAATATAATGAACCATTTATATTATGTAAAAATTCATTAAAATTTTGGTAGATTTACAATGCTAATAACCATGGAAATGTGTCATTACAGTCTGTAAATGATCTCTTAACAACACAATGCAATCACTAGTAATACTTTCTGTTAAAAAAATATCTGGTAAGAATATATTCTATATTAACAATGAATTAAATCACATTACACATAATTAACCACAATAAATAAAACAAATTAAGTGATGTCTCAATTCAAGTGAATTACAAGCCATTGGACAGGCGTCCAATCACAACTGACTTCCGGAAAAGGGGAGTCCCGCCCCTCAACTGTCAAAAATAAAATTGTTCCAGCGAGCAAAAGCAGCAGGCGAGAGCAGATCAAGCGCGAGGGCGTGTGGAATGATCAATCGCGCGCGCGAGGGCGTGTGGAATGATCAATCGCGCGCGCGAGGGCGTGTGGAATGATCAATCGCGCGCGCGAGGGCTTGTATTGCGTGCAGAGGAGATGTCACGAGCGCGCGCAGGGTATGAATGAGCTCGCGAGTCCCCGTTTCCTCGCGTGTGGATCTGTTATTCTCTCGCGAAAGTCATTTACCGCGCTCGTTTATTATTGGCATTGATTTGCCGCCATAATCATGTTAACTGGGGAAGTGCGCGTGCACGCAGACAGTTTTACCTGGATTTCCAGCAGATGTTAAACGGTGACAGATTCGTCACAGCTAATTTTTCACTGAGCAGATTTAAAAGCTTTCCACGTTATTGTTAAATGTTTGTATCATCTGTTGTTTACTCTGCGCTGATGTTTCAGACGCATTTAAGGGAAGTTTTAATGTGCTTTAATTTCGCGACACACAGACCACGCCCACATTATTTTGTTCCATTCGTTTCAATGAAATATGTATCTGATGACAACTTTAAATATATTAAATAAATTATGCTATTGACATTGTGTCTTTGCAGTGCGTGTGTATTCGCAGATTATTGTTATAATGCCAATTTGTGCCTTAATTTAAATTGAGCAGCAATACTGCTGTGGTTAAAGGGACATGTCAAGCATTTATTTATTTATTTTAATGTTGCTGAGAAATGAGTTAAAGCATAAAGCATATAGTACACTCCATAAATGTTCATAAAGAGTTGTGAAAATTGATAAGCCAAATGCATCCGATCCAGTGATTTACCCACAGCATTTATATAGGGGAATGTTCAACAAACATATTCATTAGCTGACATGAAAGCAACAATAACAAAAGAAAAAAAATAGGCAAATGTGCATGCATGCAGGACAGCTGACCACACAGTCCCACCTTCCACATCTGAACATTCAATCAAGGAAGAGCAAACTATAGAATAAGTTACATGCTAATGAGTTTCTTGTTTTGCTATGTATATGTATACATTTTTCTTACCCATTGGCCAGTTTGGCCTTCACCTATGCTGCCCTCCATCTAATGTAATCATGTTATATTAGAAAATAAATCAAAGTCACAGTTGTATTACCTTTTTATAGTAAGACCAATTTAACACACAAATACCCTTCATTGAAAATTTTCACATCTCCTCTTTATATACCGTAATAGTGTTCCTTTCTTGAGCAGCTGTCAGGATATTGGTTATCCTACAAAGTTTTTGATTCGTCTAACTTTAATTCAATTTGCTGTGGTAGTATATGGCCTAACAACAATGACACCAGTTACAATAATGACACTTCATTTATAGACCTTTTTTTAATCTGTTCCTAACAGATAGCAGACAACAACAATGAAGGCATGATGTGATGAATAACAAGTAAAGAGAATATGTTCAAGGATTAGTTCACTTTCAAAAAACATTTTTGCTGATCATTTACTCACCCCCATGTCATCCAAGATATCCATGTCTTTCTTTCTTCAGTCGAAAAGAAATTAAGGTTTTTGAGGAAAAGATTCCTGAGTGAGTGCTGTAGATTTATCAGCAAAAAATTGTTTTAAAGTGAACTAATCCTTTAATGAGTTTCATACCAGTCAAATGAGGAGAACTGGCATAATTCAAATTTATATTACATAAAAAGAGGCCCAAACCCATTACATTGTATTTATAAAACTCATAGACCATTGTGTCATATTTATTTTGTTAAAGAGGTCAGCAAAAAAGTAAACAATAAAGCATTTCCTAGTGATTTAGAGAGGGTCATGCTATTCATGTGAGGTGACAATGATTAGTGATGTAGGCCTATGTGAAAATTAGTCATAGAGAATATCAGTAGGCCTATATATTTGTAATAATTCATCATCTCTATATCATATGTTCTGCTTATTTCAGTAATAGAATTTGTGGTTGCAATTGCCACTGTGTTTTTCACAGGACTATAATCACTAAAGACAAAGTGTTCCCTAAATGTCCAATACAAGACATTAGATACACAACATTCAAGTTCATGCTACTGAGCATAATGTAGATTTGAGTGACTTATATTGCATTTCAACAAGGTACACATGTTAAAATCTTACGACTTCTTGTTTTCCCTGGGATTCGAACACATGACCTTGGCGTTGCAAGCACCATCACTCTACTGTTTGAGCTACAGGAATGCTTAAGACCATGTTTTGATCATGTTGTTTATCAAATGATTATATGCTTCTGAGAAGACGCAGTAGTAAATACAGAATTGTTCTAAAAGAAACAAAGAAATTATTTTTTATTTTATAAATCTGTTGAAAATGTTACAAGTTCATGAGATAATTAACTTCATGACCCTATAAGCATTGCTTATGTCCAGGGAAAATGATACATAAAATGATAAATATCATAGCAGAGTAAAATAAGCTGATAAGTGTTTTATATAAAAATAATAGATCCATTATGAAATTAGGCTATATATATGCAGATCGATAAATGCAACTTGTTGAAAAAAAATGTAAATGACGTTGCAATTTATGTTTCTTTTAGGTAGCCTAGCTACTTTAACCTATTCTACATCTGTTGTTATTTGTGATTATAACTCATGACACCACATTAAAAAAAAATATGATACACTAATGTTGAGAAGAAAATTCTTGCACGTCTTCTGAAGTGCGCTGAAAGTCTGCTCATCCACTGAAACCGAACGACCCTTTTTAACCAGATTGATCTCATGAAACTGCGTATGTTTTTTTAACATAGGCGTGGTTTGAGCTTGACACTAAGTATGTTAAACTTCTTTGAAAATGCGTCAAATACGAAGGAATATCATACACTGCAAAAACAAAGCGCTTTATTCGCAGACCAATGTATACAACTGGTGAAATATTCGTTTTTAATCGGTGATCCGTAAAATAGGGCATGAATCTGTCGCTGTTAACATCTGCTGGAAATCCAGGTAAAACTATCTGCGTGCACGCGCGCGTCCCCAGATAACATGATCCCCAGTTGATCCGTAACACCCGCCTCGGTTGGGTGTTTGGACGCGGACGCCACTCGGGATGGTCGGGGAGCGCCGTTTCAACGGAGTCCATCGAGCTGTGCCGTGGGAGCCTCGGTGGGGTCGGCGCGGGGGGGGGGGGGGGGGGGGCTATGGGGGGGGGGGGAGTTGTCGGCGATCTACAGGCTGGTGCGGATCTTGCTGGAGCGGCAGGTGTTGTGCCGAATTTCGACTCCCTGCCAGAATCCGACTCCCCCTCGCGTGCACGCGCAATGACGTCACCACACTAGTCGCCGAATTTCGACTCCCTGACAGAAGGGACGAATTCCGGGCAAGATGGCGGAGTGAGTGCACGTACGCTACGGAGCTGTTCACCTACAGACATGTGAATTAGTGAATCATAGTTACTTTAATTATATTTTTGGAGATACATTAATACCGAGTTGAGTGCACCGTGTATTTTTATTGTTAAGCTTGTATCGTGTTAAACTCTCGCCTCTTAACGACACACGTGAGGGAAAATCTCGGCTAACAGCTTACCTAGCTAGCATACCACTACTACAGCAGCATGCAGGTACCGATGGACAATCCGCTTGTGAACAACCTACACGACTACTGCATGGCGGATGCTCCGGTGATTTCCCTCGGGGACCCAGATTTCCCCCCTCTCCCAAAACTCCTTCCTTAACTCCCTCCAAACCTCCTGCACCAAAAAAATGAAGCCGCAGCACTCCGTGGATCTAGACAGTGAAGATATTGTGCAGAGAATCTCAGTCATCTTCAACACGAGAATCGACTCTCTGGAAAAGAGTGTGGAGAGAATGATTTCCAACAATACTCTAAAGATTGAGGGGCTAAAGAAGACTGTTGATTTTGCCTGCGCAGAGATCCGTGAAGTGAAAGGTAAAGTGACACACATTGATGACCGGGTCAACGTGGCGGAAAAAAAGACGATCCTACTGGAACAACGAATCACTGAGCTGGAAAACTATTCCCGACGGTGGAACCTGCGACTCTACGGTATGGCTGAAAACGTAGATCAAAACGTCCGCCAAGAGGTTATACGCATCTGTCAGTCTATCCTGCCGTAGCACAAGGCCAAACTCCCTGATGTTATTGACTCAGTGCATCGTCTTGGACAACTAAAGAAAGGTGCCACCAAGCCTCGAGGGATAATTCTACAGTTTAGTGCTCGTATCTACCGCGACGCTGTATGGAAGGCTACAAAAAAGTCCACCTTCCTGCAAAACAACAAGCTACGTTTTGCCGAAGACCTGTCCCCAGCAGTCAGAGAGCGATGGATGCAGCTGTGGCCTCTGGTGGCTAAAGCGCGAGAACAAGGGAAGGCTGCTTACTTCGTGGGAGGTCGTGCCTTTGCCAACGGGGCTGAACTGTTTCCAGTTACCTGAAAGTGGTAAACGTCACACCTGTTAACATGTGCCTTAAGTCGAGTTAAGCCATAATATCCTGAATACTTGTCATTCACTGTATGTTTTTCTATCTGTTCTGAGAAACAATATTTTTTCAATTTATACGGAAAAATTGAGCACTTTATAAGGATTATTGAGCACTTTAATGACACTCAACTTAATATACCTTCAAGACAACTTCTATTACTTCCTGTTCAATTATTTGCATTGTTCTGTAGGCTAGCATTTTATGCTATAATTGCTAATAACTTTGTGTTAAGTTGTCGACTGCAAACCTAGGTATCTCCTTCCTTACATTTTCACTGTAAGTTTCGATTTGCACCTACTATTATGCACCTATTATTACGTCGACACGCATTATCAGGGCTGTGAAGGTCCATGGACACCTCACCACTCATCTCCTCACCGGCCGGATGACCCAACCCAACCAGATGAACTGGATAATATCGTGAAAGTTCTGATCCCATCTGACTCCTGACATTATACTGCCTAACTCATAATCATACACTGTTCATTCGTTGGCCAAAGGAGGACTGGCCCCCCGACTGAGCCTGGGTTCTCCCAAGGTTTTTTTCTCCATTCTGTCACCTGATGGAGTTTTGGTTCCTTGCCACTGTTGCCTTCGCCTTTTGGCTTGCTTAGTTGGGGACATTTAATTTTCAATTGAACAATACTATTACAACATTGTTTTCCTGTTATCTCTGTAAAGCTGCTTTGAAACAATTTGTATTGTAAAAAGCGCTATATAAATAAAGGTGACTTGACTTGACTACTATTTAAGTAAATTGGTGCAGCTCCTTACAGTTTGGTTATAGTTTAATTTCATCCAAACTTTACGTTTTGCATTGTTCTATCTGTTGTTGTTAATACGTCTTTATCTATCATTACTCTTAATGCCAGGGGATAAGGAATATTGTTAAGCGCAAGGCGTTGTTTTTGTTTGTCAAGCAGCACAAATCTGATTTCTGTTTCATTCAAGAGTCACACTCAGTTCCGGACGATGGTAGATTATGGAGATCCCAATGGGGGAATGATCTGTGGCAGGCTCACGGGTCTGAACACTCTGCTGGTGTTGCGACTCTAAAATATAATTTTCCAGGGACTATTCTTTTATCTGTCAGTGATACTTCAGGTCATTTTATTTTTCAAGTATTAACCATTGAAAACTTTACCTTGATAGTTATTAACATATATGGCTATAATTCTAACCAGGAGAACGACATATTGCTTGACACTTTAGAGAAGCATATACAAAATACTCTTAATAACTTTCCAAATTCAGGTATAGTAATAGGGGGGGATTTTAACATGATTCTGGATCACAATATTGACTGCTGGCCTCCACGTGTTTCCACTGCAGTAAATGTTAATTTAACATTATTTATGCAAAAGTTTAATTTGGTTGATGTATGGAGATTTAACAATCCTAACATAAATGCTTTTACTTGGAGTAATAGAAGTGCCACCAGACGTTCACGATTGGACTACTGGTTAGTTTCTGGTCATTTGAATATTGATAAAATTTCATTTAATATCATCACAACCCCATTAACGGATCATAATGCCGTCTCCATCTTTATCCCGTTACATTCTGCCCCTTCCACAAGATGTAGGAATGCTTATTGGAAATTAAACAGTTCGCTTCTACAACGCGATGAGGTAAAATCAGATATAAAAAATCTAATATTGAAATTCTGGAATAAAGCAAAGTCCGAGGGTGCTTTTGGTAGCAATTGGGAACTTCTGAAATTTAAAACTGGCCAATATTTGAGGAATTATGGTAGTATCTTATCCAAAAATCGTAAATTGGAGGAAGAAAGAGTGGTTTCTAATATAATTACCTTTTATCAGAAGGACCCTGCAGATATATCAGAAGAGGAACGGCTAACTTTAATTTCGGAACAACTTAAATTAAATGAAATTTACTCTAACAAAGCAAAAGGTGCCTTTATAAGGTCAAGGAAAAGGTGGATTGAAGAAGGGGAGCAGAACTCTGCCTATTTTTTTGGCTTAGAAAGATATCATGGTAAATCTAATTTAATCCAGCAACTTAATATTAACGATACTGTAACTGATAATCCGAAGAGTATAGCTGTTTTCTGTGCGGACTTCTATAGAAATTTATACAAATCCAAATATTGCCATCAATCATCCACTACATTCTTGAACTCTCTGATCGTCACTCCAATCTCTCAAGATGATAGGAAACTCTGCGATGACCCTATAACCTTGCAGGAAATTACATTTGCAATTGAACATTGTAAAACTAACAAATCTCCTGGAGTTGATGGCCTCTCTGCAGAATTTTATCAGGCTTTTACACAAGATTTAGCTCCCTTTCAGCTTGAAGTAATATTAGAAAGTGTTGAAAAAGGCTCTTTACCCCCTTCGCTGACCCAAGGCTTAATTACGTTAATCCCCAAACCTAAAAAGGATCCACTGTTTATAGATAATTGGCGACCTATTTCATTACTTAACACCGACTACAAAATTTTTGCCTCAATTATTGCAAAACGTTTAAAAAATGTCTTAGACCCTATTATTGATGAAGTCCAATCAGGTTTCATGAGAAATAGACACATCTCAAACAATATTCGGCTTGTCTTAGATATAATTGATTATTCTTTTTTATGTCCTGATGATAGCTTTATCTTTTTTTTGGACTTCTATAAAGCCTTTGACACAGTAGAACATAACTTTATATTTAAAACTATTGAGAAATTTGGTTTTGGGGATTTTTTTTGTAAGGCTGTTAGAACAATGTACTGCAAAGGCAATAGCTCTATCAAATTAAAAAGTGGGACATCGCCAAGATTTGAGCTGCAAAGAGGCATCCGACAGGGCTGCCCTGCCTCCCCTTACCTATTCATTTTGTGCACTCAACTTCTTTCCACCCATATTAAAAATAGTGCTTTAAAAGGAATTTCAATTGCGGAAAGAGAAGTGATCCTCACCCAACTAGCAGATGATACTACATTATTTTTAAAAAATGCCAGCCAAGTACCAATCGCTATCAAAACAATAGATTTATTTTCTGCAGCTTCTGGACTCTGCTTAAATCTAAAGAAGTGTGAACTTTTTTCCCTTAAAGAGAGCGACACCTCCCAGATCTGTAGCATACCAATCAAAGATAAGATCACTTATCTAGGGATTACTATAATGAAAAATGAGGAGGAGAGGTGCTCTGTAAACTTTAATTTAATTTGTGATAAGACAAAGAAAAAGCTAAATCAGTGGCTGCAGAGGGATTTATCCTTGAAAGGGAGAGTTTTGTTGACAAAGGCAGAAGGTTTATCCCGTCTTACATATGCAGCTATTCCCTTGTTTGTCAACAAAAAACTCTGTAATTCCATTGATAATTCACTTTTCAATTTTATTTGGAAAAACAAGACGCATTATGTGAAAAAAACTGTTATTATGAACACGTTTGAACGTGGTGGTCTAAACTTCCTTGATTTTACAACCCTCAATAACACTTTTAAAATAAACTGGATAAAGCATTTTCTAAAAAATCCCACATCTACATGGAATTTTATACCTAACTTTATTTTTTCTAAGGTTGGTGGTCTTGAATTTTTACTTTTATGTGATTATAAAATAGAAAAGATTCCCTTAATTTTATCTAAATTCCATAAACAAATGCTTTTAGCATGGTCATTAATTTAAAACATAATTTCTCCCCGCATAGGTGCTTCATCTGGAATAATCGGCTTATCAAATTCAAGAATAAATCCCTATTTTATAAAAATTGGTTCAATAATAACATAATTCTAGTATCCCAACTATTAAACGATAATGGATTATTGCTGAATTATTCTGAATTCCTTCATGCTTTTGGCATTCCAATCACCCCAAGAGAGTTCGCAATTGTTATGGATGCCATCCCATCTGGTATTTTAACTCTCTTAAAAGGGACTGGAAAACCAGATTGTCTACCAGCTTTGGACCCTAAGTTGACCTCAGTTGGTAATATATGTTTTGCAGCCACAACGAGGAATAATAATCGGAATATTCGCTCTTTATTCCAGAGAGATGTCACCAGCACCCCTAATGTTGTTCCCTATTGGTCTAACTTTGTTGACAACCTGAATTGGGGAATTATATGGAACCTTCCTTACAAATACCTCCTTACGAATAAAGTAAGAGAAGTCTCTTTCAAAATGATACATAGGTATTATCCTGCTAAGCAATATCTCCTTAGATTTAAGCTTGACATATGTGTTAACTGTTCTTTATGTGAAGTATGTCCAGAAACAATGGTACACCTGTTCTGGCAATGTCCCTACACCATCAGCTTTTGGAAAGATCTGTCCCGATACATTTCTGTTAAACTTATTGCTGATTTTTCTTTGTTATGGAGGGATGTGCTGTTTGGTCTCCATGTTGACAAAAGTAAAAAACAGAAAGAAACATACCTAATTAATCTATTGATCATTTTAGGGAAATATCATATTCACAAAGCCAAATTTAGTAATTCTAAACCTTCCTTTCACGAGTTCGCATCTACATATAATTATTATGATAAAGATTATGCGTACTTGGCGTGCTGTCCGGGTGGAGGGCTCCGAGCTCGGAATTCTGCCCGAACCCAGAGTACTCCCCCCGTGGTAAGAGTAGATGGAACTATAGATGGAACTAAAAGAGAGGAGATGGGGTGGAGGTGGGATGCTGATAAACTGTCAAGGAACCAGTGTGGGTTCTGCTGAAATTTATGTTGTCCTAGATTGATTATTGATTGCTCTCCACTGGTGCTGATTGGGTTAATTAACTGCACCTGCTCCTCCTGAACCTTGTTTATCAAACCTCATTTCACGAGTTCGCATCTACATATAATTATTATGATAAAGATTATGCGTACTTGGCGTGCTGTCCGGGTGGAGGGCTCCGAGCTTGGAATTCTGCCCGAACCCAGAGTACTCCCCCCAAAAAGCATGAAGAGCAAAAGGACAGCCGCCAGACTATAGACCCCCCAAAGACGCAGGGAATTTGGCGGGCTGGCTTTCAATAAGCTTAATCACTTGACCAGGATATCTCTAGGTGTTAACTGGTGAGTCCCGCCGACCGATGGACAGGGAGTGGCAGGATTTTGACAAAACGGCTGACCGGGAGGGCCCGCGTAGCTTCTGACTTGGGTGACTCAAAAAGCGTCAGAAAATTGGGTTCTACCGGCCGCCTGCGAGGTGGAATGAATTTGACTAAGCTGGCTGGGCAGGAAGATAGATATGTGTCAATTCCACCGAAAACCAATACTCGCTTGACAGAAAAGGAGGATACGAGCTGTCCGCTTGAGAGACCGACTCGCTGGACGGAGGAATGGAAAGATAGATACGTGCTGTGTCCGCCGGGAGACAAGTCCTCGCTGGATGAGAGAAAGTTACAGATAAGTACATAGTGCGTCCGCTGGGAGACCAATGCTCGCTGGACTGGAGAGATTTAGAGAAAAGTACATAGAACGTCCGCTGGGAGACCAGTGCTCGCTGGACGGGAGAGATTTAAAGAAAAGTACGTAGTATGTCAGCTGGGAGACTGATGCTCGCTGGACGGGAGATTGATAGAGGTAAGTATGAAGTACGTCCGCTGGGAGACTGATGCTCGCTGGACTAGAGAGTTTGGAGATAAGAACATAGTACGTCCGCTGGGAGACCAGTGCTCGCTGGACGGGAGATGTTTTAGAGAAAAGTACATAGTCGTCCGCTGGGAGACCAAGCTCGCTGGACGGGAGAGTGATAGAGATAAGTATGAAGTACGTCCGCTGGGAGACTAATGCTCGCTGGATGGAAAAAGTTAGAGGTGAGTGCATAGTACGTCCGCTGGGAGACCGATGCTCGCTGGACGGGAGAATGATAGAGATAAGTATGAAGTACGTACGCTGGGAGACTGATGCTCGCTGGACGGAAAAAGTTAGAGGTGAGTGCATAGTACGTCCGCTGGGAGACTGGTGCTCGCTGGACGGAAAAAGTCAGAGGTGAGTGCATAGTACGTCCGCTGGGAGACCGATGCTCGCTGGACGGGAGAGTGATAGAGGTAAGTGTGTAGTACGTCCGCTGGGAGACTGATGCTCGCTGGACTAGGGAGTTTGGAGATAATTGCATAGTACGTCCGCTGGGAGACCGAGCTCGCTGGACGGGAGAGTGATAGAGATAAGTATGAAGTACGTCCACTGGGAGACTGATGCTCGCTGGACGGAAAAAGTTAGAGGTGAGTGCATAGTGCGTCCACTAGGAGACCGATGCTCGCTGGACGGGGAGTGAAAGAGATAAGTATGAAGTACGTCCGCTGGGAGACTGGTGCTCGCTGGACGGGAGAGTTTTTTTTTTTTTTTTTTTCATTCAATGAGGGTTTGGTGTGCTTTTTTAATGTGGAACTGGTTGGTCCTTATGTAAGTTTGAAAGGCATCTGAGGACCATCTTCCGAGAGCTTGGATCTGCTGTTGAGAGAGACCTTTTTGAGCTGCGGAGGTTGCTGCCCCGATACGGAAGGAGTGGCTTGAGAAGTTTTTGGCTGCGATGCCTGACTGTTGGAGAACTAGTTTGAGGTGGCTCTGGAACCAGAAGCGTGTCACGGGTTTGTTGGAGTCATCTGTGAACAGGGGTTCGAGATGGGATTTGACCTGAGAAGTTCTCCATTGAAGATATGCCAAAACAGACTGGTATGGTTGGATTGGTGATGCGAGGTTGAAAATGTAAATGAAATGGCCTTTCCTAGTTTGATCTGTTTTGCTTTGTTTGATCAAGAATGAGATGGTTTCGCTATCTAGAACTGATAGGTCTGAGATGGTGGGGTGGATTGATGGGTCAAATTTGGAAGTGATAGCGAGTTCGGAACATCTGAGAAAACCGAAAAAAGCTAAAATGAACATGGCGTCTAGTGTGCGGGCAGTATTGAGGGACTGAAAGCCTGTGCGGAGGGTGTAAATACATTTAGTGAGAATATCTAATGTTATGGGTTGTCTGGTGTCGGGACGGGTTGGCTGGGATCGTTGAATCCCTTTGATCAGAAGGGAGGTTTGGGAATTCTTTATCTCTGGGGAGGGGGCGCCGTACATCAATTTGTGGAAGAACTGAATGCCACTCAGGTAACCTTTGATGGACCCGACTTGGAGGCCCTTGATGCTGTGAAGGTATGAGATAAATGAAGTGATTGAAATAAGAGAAAAATCTGGAAATAATATCTTATAAGATAAGTGAAAAGCTTTGAAACATCTCCAAGCCGTCACGTAAGACTGGAGGGTTCTAGGAGAGACTGCTTGGAGGATGGAGTCGAGTGATGCGTCAACGAGGGCTTTTAACGGGTGAGTTACGGGAATATTAGTTCTGAAAATGGAGGAACAGGAGTTGGGAGTTGGTCCGCCTCTGGAGCCAGCTTCCTGAATTTCTGAAACAGAAAACGAGACAGAGAGTCAGTGATTTGGTTTTCTGACCCGGGAACATATTTAGCGATTATGATGAATTGGTCGCACGCTGAGATCCAGGTGAGGCGCCTTAAGAGAGGCATCATGGCAGGTGAATGAGAACGGCACACGTGAGGGAAAATCTCGGCTAACAGCTTACCTAGCTAGCATACCACTACTACAGCAGCATGCAGGTACCGATGGACAATCCGCTTGTGAACAACCTACACGACTACTGCATGGCGGATGCTCCGGTGATTTCCCTCGGGGACCCAGATTTCCCCCCTCTCCCCAAAACTCCTTCCTTAACTCCCTCCAAACCTCCTGCACCAAAAAAATGAAGCCGCAGCACTCCGTGGATCTAGACAGTGAAGATATTGTGCAGAGAATCTCAGTCATCTTCAACACGAGAATCGACTCTCTGGAAAAGAGTGTGGAGAGAATGATTTCCAACAATACTCTAAAGATTGAGGGGCTAAAGAAGACTGTTGATTTTGCCTGCGCAGAGATCCGTGAAGTGAAAGGTAAAGTGACACACATTGATGACCGGGTCAACGTGGCGGAAAAAAAGACGATCCTACTGGAACAACGAATCACTGAGCTGGAAAACTATTCCCGACGGTGGAACCTGCGACTCTACGGTATGGCTGAAAACGTAGATCAAAACGTCCGCCAAGAGGTTATACGCATCTGTCAGTCTATCCTGCCGTAGCACAAGGCCAAACTCCCTGATGTTATTGACTCAGTGCATCGTCTTGGACAACTAAAGAAAGGTGCCACCAAGCCTCGAGGGATAATTCTACAGTTTAGTGCTCGTATCTACCGCGACGCTGTATGGAAGGCTACAAAAAAGTCCACCTTCCTGCAAAACAACAAGCTACGTTTTGCCGAAGACCTGTCCCCAGCAGTCAGAGAGCGATGGATGCAGCTGTGGCCTCTGGTGGCTAAAGCGCGAGAACAAGGGAAGGCTGCTTACTTCGTGGGAGGTCGTGCCTTTGCCAACGGGGCTGAACTGTTTCCAGTTACCTGAAAGTGGTAAACGTCACACCTGTTAACATGTGCCTTAAGTCGAGTTAAGCCATAATATCCTGAATACTTGTCATTCACTGTATGTTTTTCTATCTGTTCTGAGAAACAATATTTTTTCAATTTATACGGAAAAATTGAGCACTTTATAAGGATTATTGAGCACTTTAATGACACTCAACTTAATATACCTTCAAGACAACTTCTATTACTTCCTGTTCAATTATTTGCATTGTTCTGTAGGCTAGCATTTTATGCTATAATTGCTAATAACTTTGTGTTAAGTTGTCGACTGCAAACCTAGGTATCTCCTTCCTTACATTTTCACTGTAAGTTTCGATTTGCACCTACTATTATGCACCTATTATTACGTCGACACGCATTATCAGGGCTGTGAAGGTCCATGGACACCTCACCACTCATCTCCTCACCGGCCGGATGACCCAACCCAACCAGATGAACTGGATAATATCGTGAAAGTTCTGATCCCATCTGACTCCTGACATTATACTGCCTAACTCATAATCATACACTGTTCATTCGTTGGCCAAAGGAGGACTGGCCCCCCGACTGAGCCTGGGTTCTCCCAAGGTTTTTTTCTCCATTCTGTCACCTGATGGAGTTTTGGTTCCTTGCCACTGTTGCCTTCGCCTTTTGGCTTGCTTAGTTGGGGACATTTAATTTTCAATTGAACAATACTATTACAACATTGTTTTCCTGTTATCTCTGTAAAGCTGCTTTGAAACAATTTGTATTGTAAAAAGCGCTATATAAATAAAGGTGACTTGACTTGACTACTATTTAAGTAAATTGGTGCAGCTCCTTACAGTTTGGTTATAGTTTAATTTCATCCAAACTTTACGTTTTGCATTGTTCTATCTGTTGTTGTTAATACGTCTTTATCTATCATTACTCTTAATGCCAGGGGATAAGGAATATTGTTAAGCGCAAGGCGTTGTTTTTGTTTGTCAAGCAGCACAAATCTGATTTCTGTTTCATTCAAGAGTCACACTCAGTTCCGGACGATGGTAGATTATGGAGATCCCAATGGGGGAATGATCTGTGGCAGGCTCACGGGTCTGAACACTCTGCTGGTGTTGCGACTCTAAAATATAATTTTCCAGGGACTATTCTTTTATCTGTCAGTGATACTTCAGGTCATTTTATTTTTCAAGTATTAACCATTGAAAACTTTACCTTGATAGTTATTAACATATATGGCTATAATTCTAACCAGGAGAACGACATATTGCTTGACACTTTAGAGAAGCATATACAAAATACTCTTAATAACTTTCCAAATTCAGGTATAGTAATAGGGGGGGATTTTAACATGATTCTGGATCACAATATTGACTGCTGGCCTCCACGTGTTTCCACTGCAGTAAATGTTAATTTAACATTATTTATGCAAAAGTTTAATTTGGTTGATGTATGGAGATTTAACAATCCTAACATAAATGCTTTTACTTGGAGTAATAGAAGTGCCACCAGACGTTCACGATTGGACTACTGGTTAGTTTCTGGTCATTTGAATATTGATAAAATTTCATTTAATATCATCACAACCCCATTAACGGATCATAATGCCGTCTCCATCTTTATCCCGTTACATTCTGCCCCTTCCACAAGATGTAGGAATGCTTATTGGAAATTAAACAGTTCGCTTCTACAACGCGATGAGGTAAAATCAGATATAAAAAATCTAATATTGAAATTCTGGAATAAAGCAAAGTCCGAGGGTGCTTTTGGTAGCAATTGGGAACTTCTGAAATTTAAAACTGGCCAATATTTGAGGAATTATGGTAGTATCTTATCCAAAAATCGTAAATTGGAGGAAGAAAGAGTGGTTTCTAATATAATTACCTTTTATCAGAAGGACCCTGCAGATATATCAGAAGAGGAACGGCTAACTTTAATTTCGGAACAACTTAAATTAAATGAAATTTACTCTAACAAAGCAAAAGGTGCCTTTATAAGGTCAAGGAAAAGGTGGATTGAAGAAGGGGAGCAGAACTCTGCCTATTTTTTTGGCTTAGAAAGATATCATGGTAAATCTAATTTAATCCAGCAACTTAATATTAACGATACTGTAACTGATAATCCGAAGAGTATAGCTGTTTTCTGTGCGGACTTCTATAGAAATTTATACAAATCCAAATATTGCCATCAATCATCCACTACATTCTTGAACTCTCTGATCGTCACTCCAATCTCTCAAGATGATAGGAAACTCTGCGATGACCCTATAACCTTGCAGGAAATTACATTTGCAATTGAACATTGTAAAACTAACAAATCTCCTGGAGTTGATGGCCTCTCTGCAGAATTTTATCAGGCTTTTACACAAGATTTAGCTCCCTTTCAGCTTGAAGTAATATTAGAAAGTGTTGAAAAAGGCTCTTTACCCCCTTCGCTGACCCAAGGCTTAATTACGTTAATCCCCAAACCTAAAAAGGATCCACTGTTTATAGATAATTGGCGACCTATTTCATTACTTAACACCGACTACAAAATTTTTGCCTCAATTATTGCAAAACGTTTAAAAAATGTCTTAGACCCTATTATTGATGAAGTCCAATCAGGTTTCATGAGAAATAGACACATCTCAAACAATATTCGGCTTGTCTTAGATATAATTGATTATTCTTTTTTATGTCCTGATGATAGCTTTATCTTTTTTTTGGACTTCTATAAAGCCTTTGACACAGTAGAACATAACTTTATATTTAAAACTATTGAGAAATTTGGTTTTGGGGATTTTTTTTGTAAGGCTGTTAGAACAATGTACTGCAAAGGCAATAGCTCTATCAAATTAAAAAGTGGGACATCGCCAAGATTTGAGCTGCAAAGAGGCATCCGACAGGGCTGCCCTGCCTCCCCTTACCTATTCATTTTGTGCACTCAACTTCTTTCCACCCATATTAAAAATAGTGCTTTAAAAGGAATTTCAATTGCGGAAAGAGAAGTGATCCTCACCCAACTAGCAGATGATACTACATTATTTTTAAAAAATGCCAGCCAAGTACCAATCGCTATCAAAACAATAGATTTATTTTCTGCAGCTTCTGGACTCTGCTTAAATCTAAAGAAGTGTGAACTTTTTTCCCTTAAAGAGAGCGACACCTCCCAGATCTGTAGCATACCAATCAAAGATAAGATCACTTATCTAGGGATTACTATAATGAAAAATGAGGAGGAGAGGTGCTCTGTAAACTTTAATTTAATTTGTGATAAGACAAAGAAAAAGCTAAATCAGTGGCTGCAGAGGGATTTATCCTTGAAAGGGAGAGTTTTGTTGACAAAGGCAGAAGGTTTATCCCGTCTTACATATGCAGCTATTCCCTTGTTTGTCAACAAAAAACTCTGTAATTCCATTGATAATTCACTTTTCAATTTTATTTGGAAAAACAAGACGCATTATGTGAAAAAAACTGTTATTATGAACACGTTTGAACGTGGTGGTCTAAACTTCCTTGATTTTACAACCCTCAATAACACTTTTAAAATAAACTGGATAAAGCATTTTCTAAAAAATCCCACATCTACATGGAATTTTATACCTAACTTTATTTTTTCTAAGGTTGGTGGTCTTGAATTTTTACTTTTATGTGATTATAAAATAGAAAAGATTCCCTTAATTTTATCTAAATTCCATAAACAAATGCTTTTAGCATGGTCATTAATTTACAAACATAATTTCTCCCCGCATAGGTGCTTCATCTGGAATAATCGGCTTATCAAATTCAAGAATAAATCCCTATTTTATAAAAATTGGTTCAATAATAACATAATTCTAGTATCCCAACTATTAAACGATAATGGATTATTGCTGAATTATTCTGAATTCCTTCATGCTTTTGGCATTCCAATCACCCCAAGAGAGTTCGCAATTGTTATGGATGCCATCCCATCTGGTATTTTAACTCTCTTAAAAGGGACTGGAAAACCAGATTGTCTACCAGCTTTGGACCCTAAGTTGACCTCAGTTGGTAATATATGTTTTGCAGCCACAACGAGGAATAATAATCGGAATATTCGCTCTTTATTCCAGAGAGATGTCACCAGCACCCCTAATGTTGTTCCCTATTGGTCTAACTTTGTTGACAACCTGAATTGGGGAATTATATGGAACCTTCCTTACAAATACCTCCTTACGAATAAAGTAAGAGAAGTCTCTTTCAAAATGATACATAGGTATTATCCTGCTAAGCAATATCTCCTTAGATTTAAGCTTGACATATGTGTTAACTGTTCTTTATGTGAAGTATGTCCAGAAACAATGGTACACCTGTTCTGGCAATGTCCCTACACCATCAGCTTTTGGAAAGATCTGTCCCGATACATTTCTGTTAAACTTATTGCTGATTTTTCTTTGTTATGGAGGGATGTGCTGTTTGGTCTCCATGTTGACAAAAGTAAAAAACAGAAAGAAACATACCTAATTAATCTATTGATCATTTTAGGGAAATATCATATTCACAAAGCCAAATTTAGTAATTCTAAACCTTCCTTTCACGAGTTCGCATCTACATATAATTATTATGATAAAGATTATGCGTACTTGGCGTGCTGTCCGGGTGGAGGGCTCCGAGCTCGGAATTCTGCCCGAACCCAGAGTACTCCCCCCGTGGTAAGAGTAGATGGAACTATAGATGGAACTAAAAGAGAGGAGATGGGGTGGAGGTGGGATGCTGATAAACTGTCAAGGAACCAGTGTGGGTTCTGCTGAAATTTATGTTGTCCTAGATTGATTATTGATTGCTCTCCACTGGTGCTGATTGGGTTAATTAACTGCACCTGCTCCTCCTGAACCTTGTTTATCAAACCTCATTTCACGAGTTCGCATCTACATATAATTATTATGATAAAGATTATGCGTACTTGGCGTGCTGTCCGGGTGGAGGGCTCCGAGCTTGGAATTCTGCCCGAACCCAGAGTACTCCCCCCAAAAAGCATGAAGAGCAAAAGGACAGCCGCCAGACTATAGACCCCCCAAAGACGCAGGGAATTTGGCGGGCTGGCTTTCAATAAGCTTAATCACTTGACCAGGATATCTCTAGGTGTTAACTGGTGAGTCCCGCCGACCGATGGACAGGGAGTGGCAGGATTTTGACAAAACGGCTGACCGGGAGGGCCCGCGTAGCTTCTGACTTGGGTGACTCAAAAAGCGTCAGAAAATTGGGTTCTACCGGCCGCCTGCGAGGTGGAATGAATTTGACTAAGCTGGCTGGGCAGGAAGATAGATATGTGTCAATTCCACCGAAAACCAATACTCGCTTGACAGAAAAGGAGGATACGAGCTGTCCGCTTGAGAGACCGACTCGCTGGACGGAGGAATGGAAAGATAGATACGTGCTGTGTCCGCCGGGAGACAAGTCCTCGCTGGATGAGAGAAAGTTACAGATAAGTACATAGTGCGTCCGCTGGGAGACCAATGCTCGCTGGACTGGAGAGATTTAGAGAAAAGTACATAGAACGTCCGCTGGGAGACCAGTGCTCGCTGGACGGGAGAGATTTAAAGAAAAGTACGTAGTATGTCAGCTGGGAGACTGATGCTCGCTGGACGGGAGATTGATAGAGGTAAGTATGAAGTACGTCCGCTGGGAGACTGATGCTCGCTGGACTAGAGAGTTTGGAGATAAGAACATAGTACGTCCGCTGGGAGACCAGTGCTCGCTGGACGGGAGAGTGATAGAGATAAGTATGAAGTACGTCCGCTGGGAGACTAATGCTCGCTGGACGGAAAAAGTTAGAGGTGAGTGCATAGTACGTCCGCTGGGAGACCGATGCTCGCTGGACGGGAGAATGATAGAGATAAGTATGAAGTACGTACGCTGGGAGACTGATGCTCGCTGGACGGAAAAAGTTAGAGGTGAGTGCATAGTACGTCCGCTGGGAGACTGGTGCTCGCTGGACGGAAAAAGTCAGAGGTGAGTGCATAGTACGTCCGCTGGGAGACCGATGCTCGCTGGACGGGAGAGTGATAGAGGTAAGTGTGTAGTACGTCCGCTGGGAGACTGATGCTCGCTGGACTAGGGAGTTTGGAGATAATTGCATAGTACGTCCGCTGGGAGACCGAGCTCGCTGGACGGGAGAGTGATAGAGATAAGTATGAAGTACGTCCGCTGGGAGACTGATGCTTGCTGGACGGAAAAAGTTAGAGGTGAGTGCATAGTGCGTCCACTAGGAGACCGATGCTCGCTGGACGGGGGAGTGAAAGAGATAAGTATGAAGTACGTCCGCTGGGAGACTGGTGCTCGCTGGACGGGAGAGTTTTTTTTTTTTTTTTTTTTCATTCAATGAGGGTTTGGTGTGCTTTTTTAATGTGGAACTGGTTGGTCCTTATGTAAGTTTGAAAGGCATCTGAGGACCATCTTCCGAGAGCTTGGATCTGCTGTTGAGAGAGACCTTTTTGAGCTGCGGAGGTTGCTGCCCCGATACGGAAGGAGTGGCTTGAGAAGTTTTTGGCTGCGATGCCTGACTGTTGGAGAACTAGTTTGAGGTGGCTCTGGAACCAGAAGCGTGTCACGGGTTTGTTGGAGTCATCTGTGAACAGGGGTTCGAGATGGGATTTGACCTGAGAAGTTCTCCATTGAAGATATGCCAAAACAGACTGGTATGGTTGGATTGGTGATGCGAGGTTGAAAATGTAAATGAAATGGCCTTTCCTAGTTTGATCTGTTTTGCTTTGTTTGATCAAGAATGAGATGGTTTCGCTATCTAGAACTGATAGGTCTGAGATGGTGGGGTGGATTGATGGGTCAAATTTGGAAGTGATAGCGAGTTCGGAACATCTGAGAAAACCGAAAAAAGCTAAAATGAACATGGCGTCTAGTGTGCGGGCAGTATTGAGGGACTGAAAGCCTGTGCGGAGGGTGTAAATACATTTAGTGAGAATATCTAATGTTATGGGTTGTCTGGTGTCGGGACGGGTTGGCTGGGATCGTTGAATCCCTTTGATCAGAAGGGAGGTTTGGGAATTCTTTATCTCTGGGGAGGGGGCGCCGTACATCAATTTGTGGAAGAACTGAATGCCACTCAGGTAACCTTTGATGGACCCGACTTGGAGGCCCTTGATGCTGTGAAGGTATGAGATAAATGAAGTGATTGAAATAAGAGAAAAATCTGGAAATAATATCTTATAAGATAAGTGAAAAGCTTTGAAACATCTCCAAGCCGTCACGTAAGACTGGAGGGTTCTAGGAGAGACTGCTTGGAGGATGGAGTCGAGTGATGCGTCAACGAGGGCTTTTAACGGGTGAGTTACGGGAATATTAGTTCTGAAAATGGAGGAACAGGAGTTGGGAGTTGGTCCGCCTCTGGAGCCAGCTTCCTGAATTTCTGAAACAGAAAACGAGACAGAGAGTCAGTGATTTGGTTTTCTGACCCGGGAACATATTTAGCGATTATGATGAATTGGTCGCACGCTGAGATCCAGGTGAGGCGCCTTAAGAGAGGCATCATGGCAGGTGAATGAGAACGGCCTTTGTTAATGCAATGCACTGTTGCATCATTGTCACAATGCACTGATATGCTGCTAGCAGACCATTCTTTCCCCCACAGAAACGCTGCTACCACTATAGGGTAAAGCTCGAAAAGAGCTGAGGACTGGGGCATGTCCTGTACCTGCGGTGGCCAAGGAGCCGCAAACCAACGGCCTTGGTAAAATCCTCCGAAACCGATTGAGGGGGCGGCGTCTGTAAACAGTTGGATATCGACGGGGGACGAGACGAGGTGACTATAGAAAAATGATAGGCCGTTCCATTGGTTTAGGAATGTTAACCATAATCTAAGTTCTTCACGACATGCTTGAGTTAGAGAAATGGGGTCCTCTAGCGTGTGGACGGAGGATGCAAGCGAGAGGAGGTGCGATATAAATGAGCGTCCTTGCGGAATGATGCGCATAGCGAAATTTAAGTGGCCGAGCAGGGATAGTAATTCGCGTTTGGAATGGTTCGGGTTGTCAAGGAAGTTAGATGCGACGAGGATAATTCGATCGATTTTCTCTTTGGGCAGGGATGCTTGGAATTTGACTGAATCCAAGTTAATTCCGAGGAACTCAATGAATGTGGCTGGACCCATCGTTTTCTCGTGAGCAATGGGGATTCCGAGTTCGGAAAAAACTTTTTGGACTGTGAGAAAATGCACGGCTGGGATAGCTTCGGGAGGCGACATTATTAAAAAGTCGTCTAGACGGTGAATGAGGTGGGGGATGGCGTAATTGTTGGACAAGATCCAGCAAATGGCTTCTGATAGCATGTCGAATATTTTTGGGCTGCTTTTGCATCCGAAGGTTAAACGCACAGCGAAATAGTATTTCCCGCGCCAGCGTACTCCAAAAATGTGCCATGAATCTGGATGGATAGGCATTACTTTGAAGGCTGAAGTAATGTCGATTTTTGCAAGCCAAGCGCCCCTACCTGCGATTTTAATCATGTCGATTGCTTGATCTATGTCGTGGTATTTGAGCGAAAATTCATTGAGTGGAATTAAGCTGTTAATGCTTGGCAAAGGAGAATTATGCGGGGCTGATAGGTCAATTATTAGACGTTTTTTACCAGAAAATTTTCTAGTAGCTACTCCGATGGGACTGATGCGAAATGTGCTAAAAGGGGGATTGTCGAACGGACCGATCATGAAACCTGATTCGACTTCTTTTTTGATCAGGATGTCAACAACTTCAGGTTCTGCAAGGGCGGACTGGAGATTATTACAGATAGTGTTATGTGAGAGCGGGCATTCTACGCCAGGTTTAAAGCCATTTTCGAGGCCTGACAGAAGGTATTTGGTAAATTCGGCATCCGGGTGATGAGCTAGTTCGAAGTGCATGCGTGGAATATTTACAGGAGTCGATAAGTAATTTTTAGATTTTTTATTTACAGATTTATGCACGGGGCACACGAGGCGGGCATGGGCTCCACCACAAAAATTGCAAATGTGCAGGTACCGGCAGCGCGGTCTGACACATTTACCAGCATTAAAGTTGTTGCAGGGCTGCCTGCTGTCGTCGAAGGAGGGGGTTCTCCTGAAATCTTGAGGCTTTGCTACAGCGGTTGCGAGACGAGGCACGTAGCTGGTAGACCTAGCTGGGTTATTTTCTGGGCAGGGTGGAGTGGAAGGGTTAACTTGTGGGCATGACATGGTTGAATGAGCCACGGACCTGCAGACTGCGCAGGAAATGTTTTTGCAGCCCAGAAACACCCTGCTGTGGAGGTCTTGATCAAGTGCGCCCCAGTATGTGCACTGGTTCCACTGTGCGACCCGTACTGCATTTTTGGCTGCGAAGAGTTTGTGGTAGGTATAGAAGTGCCCACCCCCATAGGACAGCGCGAGCTCCGCTATGATCGCCAGATAATCATTTAGTTCGCGCCGCCTGTGGGGGAAAGCTGAACAAATTATCTCTGTGAAACGAGCGAAGGCAATAGAAAATTCAGAAAATGATAGTTGACGGGATGAGTGAGTGCTTGAGTTTTTAAGGGTGACGGAGAAATCCCCACAGTCTATTTGTCGGTCTGGTTAAGCTGCAGGAAGCAGAGAAAGTAGTAAAGAGAGATAAACATCCGCACCTGAAAGGATTTGTGCCCTGATGTTGTGTGACACTGGAGGCGGTTCCATGGCGGTGGCATTAGGCGGGATGGGCATCTGAGTTGCTGTAAAAAGGGAATATTGGGATTTAGTTTGGAGGGAAGAGCTGGAAAGAGTCTGAGCCGGGGCTGCAGATGTCGGCGGCGGCCTCATGCTTGGGTTGCCCTCTATGGGATAAAGAAAGTTTGGTAGAGGGCAGGAAGGAAGGGAGGGGTGAAAGTGAGAAGCGTAGGCCTGTGCTGCGAGCGGAGGTTGGCCTGCGCTTGCTTGCGCTACTGGGGCTGCAGGCCACTGAAAAGAGGAGGAGTTAGAAATTCCTGGGTAGACCTGTTGGAAGGTTTGGGCATGCGCAGCTGATGGAGGTAGCTTTGCGCTAATGTCTGCGACAGGAGCTGGAGGCCACTGAGAAGGAAAAGGGTTAGGAGCCATCGGAGGATATGGCTTAGGGGCTGAAAAGAGGCCGCTGGGCCCGGCTGCGACCGTCACTGCTGCGGCGTGATCTGTGGTGGTATGCGGAGCCGCATAGGAAGGTGGTTGTGGTCTTGCTTCGGTGAACTCTGGGGCGCGGCCTAGGCTTGCTGAAGGCCTGTTGCTGCGGCTTGGTGGATGGAGAGAGCCGGATCTTGTGCGGGTGGAATATGGTGATGTTGTCTGGGGCGGATTGTGGACCCTGTGGGCTCTGTTTTGCCTGTTGCCCGTCCTTGAAGCTGATGAAGGCCTTGGAGAGAGGTTAGTTGGTTGAAGGGAGACATAGAGATCGTACAGTTCCGCTTTATTTAGTTTCCGTGAGAACTGAACGTCAGAATTATTTAAAGCTTGCTTTAAGCCTGCGACGGTCCATTTTCCTATAGGTGGAATCGTCGGGATAGCCGAACGGTAGGAGGAAGCTGGGGAGGAAGTTGGAAGTCAAGGAACCAGTGTGGGTTCTGCTGATATTTATGTTGTCCTAGATTGATTACTGATTGCTCTCCACTGGTGCTGATTGGGTTAATTAACTGCACCTGCTCCTCCCGAACCTTGTTTATCAAACCTCATTTATTGCTTTTGGAAAGGAGGCGGAACAGTACATCAAATCCATCTATGATTCAAAAAATAAGAAGGCTGCTAAAACCATTCAGTTATGCTCTATCTTTAATGTATTTATTTAAAACTTCCCCTGGCTCTGATCTTGTCTATTATTGTGTTTTCTGTATTAATGACTATATTTGTATGTTTGTTGTCTGTATTGTTAAGATTTAATAAAGGATAAAAAAAAAAAAAACTCCCTGACAGAAGGTGTGTTCGACATCGGCTGCGGCTGGATGTAAGCGATCGGCGAGAGTAGCCGCGTGCAGGCGGGGAGGAGCTGCAAACGGAGACGTGAAGTCGGACACTTTCTGGTTCCCGTAGTGAACACTCACGTGGTGTTTGTATACTTTACCACAGCTGAAGTGAAATAAATGCAATATTTGCAAAATACACAGATGTTTGAGACATTTTCATTCAAAACTTTATGTACTGCTTCATACAGCGTCTGTTTGAACAAGAATAAAGTTCAACATAAGTCTACAGTTACTATCAATGAAGTGGAATCAACGTTTTTTAATCAGTTTTATTTTGATAAACATAACGCAATACATCGCGACTACATGAAAAGAGTGTTTACTGTTATAAAACAATGATTTCTGAGCTTTAGTGGAACTAAAGACGTGTGAGAATAAACCGAATAAACACGAAACACACGTGATCGTTGTCATGCAGTGAATCCGGCCAATCGTTGATCAGTTGTGTCGTCATCAGAACCTGTGCAGCCGCTCTTGAGAATCTGCGCTGGCTGAATCCTGCGGCTGCTCTCGAAACGCTCTCGCGGTACTTTGATAGCATACGTCACAGTCATGTGGAGTCAGCGCTGCATCAAGTCGGACAAAATTTCTAACCGGCATGCACTGTTTCAAGTCAGCCACCGATCGGTCTGCGCAGAGCTGCGTGAAGTCGAACAAGCCTAGAATCTGACTGCGTGATTTTTTTTCCCAAACCACTTCAGCGGAAATCCCGCCCTGCAGCTGATTCTAGAGTTTTCATTGGTCATGTCAATCACTGTACAGATTGCCTACACCCAACCCTGATCCCTAAACCTACCCGTCACTGTAACCTAAACCAATGAAATCGGTTGCAGGGCGGGATTTCCGCTGAAGTGGTTTGGGAAAAAAAATCACGCAATCTGACTCCCCCCGCTTGCACGTGCAATGAGCAGGGACCGTTCGGTATTTATGGAATGGACCACCGGAGGAAAATAGGGCAGGGTCATGCCTTTTTATTCTTTGTTGAGGGGAGGGTCATCCAACTTTTTTTAGTCTAGAGGGAGGGTTACCCAACTTTTATATGCATGATAACAGCAAACTTTCAAAGTGGCTTGTTTAATGCATATTTTTCCATGTAGCTTTCTCAGTCTTGACCCCCCCCATCATGGGCAGATGGTCTGACCCAACAAAAATCAGACGCGTCGTGAAAGATCAGGTCCAGTTTGGCGCTGTTTGACAGCGCGCGCGCGATCAGAAAAAATGCACATCAGAATAACGCTGATAGAATGTGCGAACGGTTCGGTATTCTAACGCTGATAGAATACCGAATGGTCCATGATACTACCCAGATAGCAATTACGTTTGGCCCGGATCCGTTTTAAGCCCCTTGCCTCCGTTTCTATCTGAGAGACGTTTTCTGATTGTGAACCAGATCCGTGCCAGATAGAAGTTTCAGCTTAAACATTCTAACTGCCATCAGTTCAGTTTTTATACCATTTTACAGATCTGGCCCAGATCACTTTTCCCATAGGTAACCGAAAGACGTTAGCTGTGTCTGACACTGATTTGGTCCAGATCTGCAATATGAATCTGAGCCGATACTGTTTTCACATAGGCTACACTGGTGTGGCCCGAATCTGTGATACATATCTGAGCCGACTGCATTTAAAAAAGGGCTAAAAACTGCTCTGGGCCAGATCTGCTAAACGGATTTGAGCCAACACTGTTTTGACAGAGACTACCCAGCAAACATTTGGACGTGTATTGACCGTTGAAAAGACGTCCGTCCGACACGTCCCGTCATGGTTGAAAAATAGTTCCAAAATGAAAGTTGAACCGACGTCTTTTCTGGCCGTGAATTCCACGTCTCTTCAGCGCGTCCCTGGACGTCTAAATGCGTCGTCATTTGGGTGTTAAATGTGTTGCTGCATTATTTAAGTGTATATATAAGCCTGCATTTAAAATAATCACACACATATTGTGTAACATCGTGAAAGGCAATCAAGTCTTGAGGTTTACACATCTTGACAAAGGTTCTAAAAAGGTCCAAAATTGGTCCCGTTGGACCTGACCGTCAATAAAACGTTTTAATCACGTGTACACATCACAAACAAGAACACATTATTTGTGGACATAAGAAAAAAAGCAGCATGTTCTGATTTAGCACAACATTTTATTGATCTTGAACAGCCTATATTTCTCTTATTTTTTTTCAATGTTTAACATTTGTTAACCAAACTAAAATACCAATTACAAAATACTGAATTATATAAAAGGATAGTTCACCCAAAAATTAAAATTCTTTCATTTACTCACCCTCATGTTCCAAACCTGTATGAGTTTCTTTCTTCTGCTGAACACAAAAGATGATATTTTGAAGAATGTTTGTAACCAAGCAAATAAAGCAACCATTGACTATTATTGGAGAAAGATTATTATGGTATGGGAAGCGACATCTGCTTGGTTACAAACATTCTTCCAAACATACAGGTTTGAAACATGACATGAGGTTGAGTAAATGATGACAATTTTTATTTTTGGGTGAACTATCCCTTTAAACACATTGTTTGGCTCATTTTTTTATCCACCAGCTCTTCCTGGAGTGTGTTTCAGGTGTTCTGTCATTGACTTAGGTAAAGTTGGTTTTATATTCGCATATTCACACATTCGCGGACTTCCGCGTTCAATAACTCGTGAACTAAACGTTGTTGCTACACACAACACATATCACATATAACTACAGATAAAACACCAGAAGCTACAACATAAATTTCCTCAAAACGATCTTTCCCTCGCACTGGACAAAATACATTGATCTCTATGCGCAGGCTGCTAAGAAGGGACCATCTGCAAAGTGCAAACCCGAAAGAAAGCTCGTTTTGAGGAGATTAAAATATTAAAACAATGTTATTTGTCATGTTCCAAAGGTTGTAGTATGTTCCTACTGACCAGACTGACTTACTACATGTGGGATTTTGACAGTACCTCCCTTAATGTACGTTCAATATACAAATATATTAATAAAAAAAATTACAGTAATTCCCCTAAAGTATTTTTTCCTGTTCCAAAGGCTGTAGTGCTTTCCTAGTGACCAGATCTGACTTACTACAGGTGGAATTTTGACAATAACTCCCTTACTGTACAATTATCAAATATATTTATGTAATAAACATTATTACATGTTTTTATTACATATGTTTATGTAATAAACTTTAATTCACATATAGTGTTTTTTTATATTTATATTCCAAAGACTGTAGTGCTTTCCTAGTGATCAGACTGATTTACTAAAGGTGAAATGTTGACAATAACTCCCTTACTGTATGTACAATAAACTAATAAGTTTAAGAAAAAATTACTGTAATTCCCCTAAAGTGTTTTTTCTTGTTTCAAAGGCTGTAGTGCTTTCCTAGTGATCAGACTGACTTACTACAGGTGAAATTTTGACAATAACTTCCTTACTGTACGTACAATAAACTAATAAGTTCAAGAAAAAATTACTGTAATTCCCCTAAAGTATTTTTTCCTGTTTCAAAGGCTGTAGTGCTTTCCTAGTGATCAGACAGACTTACTACAGGTGAAATTTCCACAATAACTCCCTTACTGTATGTACAATAAACTATTAAGTTCAAGAAAAAATTACAGTAATTCCCCTAAAGTATTTTTCCTGTTTCAAAGGCTGTAGTGCTTTCCTATTGATCAGACTGACTTACTACAGGTGAAATTTCCACAATAACTCCCTTACTGTACGTACAATAAACTAATAAGTTCAAGAAAAAAATACAGTAATTCCCCTAAAGTATTTTTTCCTGTTTCAAAGGCTGTAGTGCTTTCCTAGTGATCAGACTGACTTACTACAGGTGAAATTTTGACAATAACTCCCTTACTGTACGTACAATAAACTAATAAGTTTAAGAAAAAATAGTAATTCCCCTAAAGTATTTTTTCCTGTTTCATAGGCTGTAGTGCTTTCCTAGAGATCAGACTGACTTACTACAGGTGAAATGTTGACAATAACTCCCTTACTGCACGTACAATAAACTAATAAGTTTAAGAAAAAATTACTGTAATTCCCCTAAAGTATTTTTCCTGTTTCAAAGGCTGTAGTGCTTTCCTATTGATCAGACTGACTTACTACAGGTGAAATTTCCACAATAACACCCTTACTGTACGTACAATAAACTAATAAGTTCAAGAAAAAAATACAGTAATTCCCCTAAAGTATTTTTTCCTGTTTCAAAGGCTGTAGTGCTTTCCTAGTGATCAGACTGACTTACTACAGGTGAAATTTTGACAATAACTCCCTTACTGTACGTACAATAAACTAATAAGTTTAAGAAAAAATAGTAATTCCCCTAAAGTATTTTTTCCTGTTTCATAGGCTGTAGTGCTTTCCTAGAGATCAGACTGACTTACTACAGGTGAAATGTTGACAATAACTCCCTTACTGCACGTACAATAAACTAATAAGTTTAAGAAAAAATTACTGTAATTCCCCTAAAGTATTTTTTCTTGTTTCAAAGGCTGTAGTGCTTCCCTAGTGATCAGACTGACTTACTACTGGTGAAATTTTGACAATAACTCCCTTACTGTACGTACAATAGACTAATAAGTTTAAGAAAAAATTACTGTAATTCCCCTAAAGTATTTTTTCTTGTTTCAAAGGCTGTAGTGCTTTCCTAGTGATCAGACGGACTTACTACAGGTGACATTTCCACAATAACTCCCTTACTGTATGTACAATAAACTAATAAGTTCAAGAAAAAATTACAGTAATTCCCCTAAAGTATTTTTTTGTCCTGTTTCAAAGGCTGTAGTGCTTTCCTAGTGATCAGACTGACTTACTACAGGTGAAATTTCTACAATAACTCCCTTACTGTACGTACAATAAACTAATAAGTTCAAGAAAAAATTACAGTAATTCCCCTAAAGTATTTTTTCCTGTTTCAAAGGCTGTAGTCCTTTCCTACTGATCAGACTGACTTACTACAGGTGAAATTTTGACAATAACTCCCTTACTGTACGTACAATAAACTAATAAGTTCAAGAAAAAAATACAGTAATTCCCCTAAAGTATTTTTTCCTGTTTCAAAGGCTGTAGTCCTTTCCTACTGATCGGACTGACTTACTACAGGTGAAATTTTGACAATAACTCCCTTACTGTACGTACAATAAACTACTAAGTTCAAGAAAAAATTATTGTAATTCCCCTAAAGTATTTTTTCTTGTTTCAAAGGCTGTAGTGCTTTCCTAGTGACCAGACTGACTTACTACAGGTGATATTTTGACAATAACTCCCTTACTGTACGTACAATAAACTAATAAGTTCAAGAAAAAATTACAGTAATTCTTCTAAAGTATTTTTTCCTGTTTCAAAGGCTGTAGTGCTTTCCTAGTGATCAGACTGACTTACTACAGGTGAAATTTTGGCAATAACTCCCTTACTGTACAATTATCAAATATATTTATGTAATAAACATTATTACACCTGTTTATTACATATGTTTATGTAATAAACTTTAATTCACCTATAGTGTTTTTTTATATTTATATTCCAAAGGCTGTAGTGCTTTCCTAGTGATCACACTGAATTACTACAGGTGAAATTTTGACAATAACTCACATACTGTACGTGCTATTGTCAAATAAGTTTATGAAAAATTAACTGTAAATGACTGTAACTATTTTTCCACGTTCCAAATTTTGTAGTGCCTTCCTAATGACAAGTGTGATTTACTACAGGTGACATTTTGACAATATCTCCCTTACTGTACTATTGTCAATTATGTTTATGAAAAAATTACTGTAAATCACCGTAAGTATTGTTTTATGTTTCAAAGGGTGTAATACTCTCCTAGTGACCAGACTGACTTAATACACGTGAAATTTTGACAATACTTAATAATACTGTATTACATATTAATATAATACTGTAATTCACTAAAATGGGTTTTAAGGTTGTAGAACATTAATAGGGGCTACATTATTAATAACAGCAGTGAATGAACCTGTTCACATTGGTGAAGCAAATCTGACAGATAATGTACAGCAAGATCAAGAAGGAATTCATGATACTGTACAGTGCAGAATGTTATGACCAACATGTAATTTTTGCTTCTTGTACAGCAGGAATAAAAGGGTCTGATTGCACAAGTCCGAGTCCGGTATATTTTTTGTATGCAAGATTATCCAAAATAATTGTTTGATCAAATGATGCTGTTGGCATCATCTTTTCTGACACTGACTCTCCTGTCAATCTGTAGTTGTCCTTCATGGTCAATATTTTCACATATTAAGTCACATAGCCACCAGCCAACAAACTTTGTCCTTACATGACATTTACTTTTATGATCTTTCTCCCCCTCCAAATTCAACTTCAAATTCAACAAAAGTAACGTATAAAGTCACTGTTGATGTAAACACTGTTGTATTTGTATTATCTTTCTAATTGTCCATGGAATACAACTGTGATTATACATAAAAGGTGTAATTAATTCCTCATGGTTAGAGTAATATTTCAATGTCACCTCTTCATAATTCTGCTGTTGTTGATCCTCTCTTGGTTTAAGTTGTTCTTATATTATCATAAACCCTTTAACTGATTGTTTTGTCACGTCATTTTTACTTTTCTATATTTTATTTTAGTGAAGTGACGATAAAATAAAAATTGAATAAAAATAAATGTGTGTGTTTGAATGAAAATATTGTTTTCAGCACAGTTTTCAGCAACAGTGCAAAATATTGGTACCATGCCTTAGACTATCACCAGAAAAGCTACCTGGAAAGATGCCCAATGGTTGTGCTCACCTTGTTGCAATATAGATTACCACTGTATACAGTTAAAGACCCAAGGACCAGATATGATTAATTAAAACCCCAGGGAGTTAGTCAGTCAATTTGAGACAAGAGTCAGAATTATAATAAATAAATGAAAGATTTACTGAAGATAGTTTGTAGTTTCATCATGCAAAAGTTAGCTTCAAGACTCACAAGGAGTTTGTAGGCCGCTCTGTTACAGTTACAAAGATCAGCAATTATCCTTCACCAAGGTCTACACTGTTAGACCTTACCAGGTTTTTTTACAGTAAAATACTGGCAACACTGTTGCCAGTTATTTACTGTAAAAATGCACTAAAACTCGAATTAACTAATTTCACTTGCAGAAACCGACTGCATTAAACTGTCATTTAAAAGTATTAACTAAAATTTATAATGCATGAATAACGTGAGCAAAGTATTATTGTGAACTTATTTAATTAGAAACCACAAAAATTAACTTTTGTAAATAAAGAGATTTCCACTGGACCAGCAACTACACAGTCACTGCCTTTTAAATAAAGCAACATGCAGCATATCATCAATGTTTGTAGATCTTCTCCTGGACTGAAGCACAGGCTCTACTCTTCAGCACAATGGTGACCCAAAAAACAAGATTTTACAGTAAACTACTGGCAACAGTGTTGCCAGTATAAACCTGTTTTATAACTTACAGTTTATTGCTGTTAAAATACATTTTGTGGGTGTGTCTTTTTATCTTACACTGTTAACCCTTTCAACCCCACAGGAAAATCCACACTACAAAGAGTAAAAGTAACATTGACAGTGTTGCAGTGAGATAATTAAGTGATTATGTAAGTGATTGTTGAGCATTAGTGATGAACACCTGCTGTTAACAAGCAGAATCACTGAAGGAAAAAGAAACAACAAGAACAGAAAATAGAGAAACACAAGACCTACAACTGACTTCCAGCCATTATACATTATTACACTTATTATTAACCAGTATGGCTTTATTTCTGTCATACATCGATATAAGTTGTTATTGAGATGTTTAATTGACAATGTTTGGTTTGAAGTTACCATTATAGAGATCAGTGTTTGCTTTAGTTGGTATGCTGATGCTGTAACATGAATTTTTCTTTTGATGCTTGAGCTGTGTTTATGCAAATCACACTTGTGCACACACACAGTTTATGAATGATTGAATTTGTCAAAATATCAAAATCATATTGCCTGTTCATTCACTAAAGAATTCATTCTCACTCATTCAGAGTTTAATCCTCAGTCAAAAGTGTCACATTACCACCACCGTAATAAATTGCAATGACTCATTTTTTAACACATCATAAATAAACCAAAAAAAAACAGAGCTACGCAGTCTTGTAGAAACACAGAGATATCAAAATTTAGCACATTGATCTCAACAATGGTGGCAATATTTTTTTTATTCATGCAGCAGTGCATGCTGGGAGTTTTATACTATCCTGGAACCCAGCATGCACTGCTGCATGAAACTTTTGATTGTTACCATTGTTGAGATTCATATTATAATTGTTGATGTCTGTGTGTGTCTGACTTCAGCAGGATATTTTTTAAATACAATATATGATTATAATATTCTTCAGAAGACATGATTAACCAAAATATTGCTTTCATGATGTAGATTCACAGATTTATTTTATCCCCATAAATTAATGAATGTTTCATATTAAATACCCATATATTCAAAGAATATATACAGATCTCAAAATCAGAAGAGTCCAGGATGATTGTGACATCACAAAAGCCAAAAATACCAGATCAACTTCCTCTTGACTTTTTCTTGCTACAACAAATGTGCTTTTTAAACTTACTGTTACAGCAGTCAGAGAGAGATGAATGGTAGAAGTCCAGGGACAAGAGACCATCTAAAGCCATACTGATCTCCATTATGGTGACAACAAACTTTGTTAAATTTACTTTATTATCTGTTAATTCGCAACAAGAACTTTTGTACATGTATGACAGAAATAATTATAAACTGGTTTGTAAACTGGTTTCACACTCAGTGTTGCTGGAAGTCAGTTGTAGTTTTTGTGTTTCTCTTTTTCGGTTCTTGTTTCTCCGTCCTTCAGTGATTCTGCTTATCAGGTGTTCATCAGTGTCTCAATTCACTCTTTTATTTTCAGTCAAGTGGACTATATTAGTGAACTAATGTAGGGAATAGTGAATGAGGGTATGGGGTGTGATTGTGAACACAGTCTCTGAGTGTCGACTTTGAGAGCTGTAAATTCACAGTATATTCCTGTAGGCTAGTTTTGTTTTCTACGGTATATTACTGTTTTAATGGAAAATGGTATGATATTGTATTTTATACAGTATTTTACTGTAAAAAACCTGGTAAGGTCTAACAGTGTAAGCTAAATCAACTGATATGACAAGATATGAAGTCTCAAGATCTCAGCACATCGTTAAACAACTCCTCAAACAGCACTTTAAGGCCATTGCACACTGAGTCCGAAATTCGCGTCAGAAATTTCCGCACGTTAAAAAATAAATACTACCTCACGTTATGTCAATCACGCTTGCACACTGCCTCCGAAACTTTCGTCCGTCATAAAAAAAACATCGGATCGGGTTCGGTTTTCTGCGTTTTTCGCATCTGTAGCAAGCAGTTTGAATGGTGTTTGAATGGTGTTTTGACAATTCAGAGCCACCGAATTACGAATCCGAAAAAACGCATACGACAATTTCGGACTCAGTGTGCAATGGCTAGTCTTATTCTTATTAGCACTTATTAGCACGTCTACAGAAGTTCTTAAGAGAATTAACAGAGGTTCAGAATTTGATGATTTATTGTTTCGTTTAAGGTCACCATGATGGAGATTAGCGTTTACTTTAGTTGGGCTCTTGACCCTTGACTTTGGCACACAATATTTTCTCTGTCTGCTGAATCCTGTGTGTTTACAAAGCACATTTGTTATGGCACGAAACTCAAGAGCAAATGTGTTCAGATGTTGATGGTTGAGTATTGATGACAGTCATCATGTAAGTGACCCGATTCAATGATTTCTTTCAGTGTCTAATATCTGATTAAAAACGGTGTCATATTATAGTTTTATTTAAAGCTGCTAAAGTGCCAGCAGTGTTGTGGTATCAGATACAATTAAGAATTTAACAAGCAGTGTTCACAAAAAGTCTGCATCTATGGCTTTACTAAAACTAACATAGACATCAAGAATCAGCATATTAATCTCAACAATGGTGACCATTAAATAATGATTCATACTGCAATGCATGCTGGGTACTAGCATAATACAAAACTTATCCATGGCTCCCAGCATGCATTGCGGCATGAATCACTTTTTAATGGTCACCATCGTTGAGATTCATATGCTGATTATTGATGTCTGTGTTAGTCTCAATGCAATTGATGAAAGCTTTTTGTGCACAAACTGTTTGTAAAATCCTTTCTTTTATCTTATAGTCATAGATTTTTTTTTATATCTAATATACACAACTTTGATATTCAGGTCTAATTTAAATATATAGGCAAACCTAATAATACATCACTTGTTTAATCAGAGATTAGACTCTGAACCTGAATCATTTACTTATTTGACCACTGATTGAAGCTTGCAAAACTTTCTCCCAATAAATAATAAACAAAAAATATTTAAAAAAAATGTAGACTCAGTAAAAGCTCAGTGAACATGTCATTAATTGATGATTTTCATCAACGAAGCACAACCATTGACACCTGATCATGCTTTCTTTTGACTTTGTCATAACAAATGTGTTACAGCAGTCAAACTCATGCAAATTTGCAAGGGTCAAGAGTCCAACTAAAACAACCGCTACTCTCCAATATGGTGACCTTGAACGAAACTCACTAAATCATCACCTTCTAGACCTCTGTCACTTCTTCTTGTGTCACTCCATCTATGTCTGACTCCGGTTTGACAATAAAAGGCTAAAAGTTTTTGAAATTTTCAGTGCATGTTTGTATGAGGTAAAAGGACAGGACCTCTTGAGGCTCCGCCCCCTGTGCTGGGAGCAGCAGCTCATTTGTGTTTCAAGTTTTTCTTTCGTTCAGTGATTTTGCTTGGTAACAGCAGGTGTTCATCAATAACGCTCAATCATCACTTAATTAGTCACTTAAAGGGATACTCCACTTTTTTTGGAAATAGGCTAATTTTACAAATCCACCAGAGTTAAACCGTTGGGTTTTACCATTTTCAAATCCATTCAGCCGATTTCTGATTTTGTGTCTCATTGACTTCCATAGTAGGAAAAAATATATACTATAGAAGTCAATGGGACCAGAAACTGTCTGGTTACTGATATTCTTCTAAATATCAGAAAATCGGCTGAATGGATTCGAAAACGATAAAACCCAACTGTTTAACTCTAGGGGAGTTGTAAAATTAGCCTATTTCCAAAAAAAGTGGACTATCCCTTTAAATAATTGCTTAACTTCTTGACTGCAATGTATATCTTCTCTTTGTTTTTCAAATTAAATTAAGGTAATCGGTGTCCTCAAATGTAATGAGTTAGCTTAACTTAAAGGATTTGACTTTGTGTGTGATATTGTGAGCTAGTAGTAACAACAAGCACTTAAAAGTTCATTTAAAGTTTGTAATTTCACTGTTTTTACTCAATATATAATATCAAATGTCAAGATATTTGAATGCAGAAGTTTAATTGTCTATTAAGGAATATCCTTGTTTTAGTGGACTTAATTCAGTGAGTTCAGAGTACTCATAACTATTGTTTTTATAAACTTAATTAAATTGAGTTAATCGGTCTCAACTGAAATGAGTTAGCTTAACGTGTTGGGTTTTACAGTGCACCTCTCAGATATTCAATACAGACATTAGAGAATACATGAAATAACATTTTCGATAATCACACTGGTATTTCTATAACAAAGTACAATCTCATAAGCCTAGAGAAGTCATTCAACTCATTTGATATTTAGAAGGAAAATATTGATTCAATTTGATTAAATTTGTCATTAGATATACATTGAAGCAGCAATGGATTCCAGATTTAAATCATAAAATTGTTGCTTATTTATAACGTTAAAAATATGATTAAGCTAAAATCTTTACAGTTTTTAATCAATGAACGAAATGTGTTGTACCAGGAAGAGCAGTTCTAATACCTACGTTTACCTAATACATTTATCAAAATAAATTGAGTAGAGTGATCACAAGGAACATACTATAACATTTGGAACATGAAGAAACACTTAAGGTGAATTACAGTAATTTTTTCATTAAAAATGTGTATGTACTGTACTTACAGTAAGGCAGGTATTGGCATTATTTAACCTTTAGTAAGTTAGTCTGATCACTAGGAACATTCTCCAACCTTTGAAACATGAAAAGAATGCTTTAGGGAAATACAGTAATTTTTAATAAACATTTGATAATTGTACGTACAGTATGCGAGTTATTGTGGAAATTTCACCTGTAGTAAGTCACACTGGTCACTAGGAAAGCACTACAGCGTTTGGAACGTGGAAAAATAGTTACGGTCATTTACAGTTAATTTTTCATAAACATATTTGACAATAGCACGTACATTATGCGAGTTATTGTGGAAATTTCACCTGTAGTAAGTCAGTCAGGTCACTAGGAAAGCACTACAGCCTTTGAAACAAAAAAAAATACTTTAGGGGAATTACAGTAATTTTTTCTTAAACTTATTTGTTTATTGTACGTACAGTAAGGGAGTTATTGTCAAAATTACACCTGTAGTAAGTCAGTCTGATCACTAGGAAAGCACTACAGCCTTTGGAACAGGAAAAAATACTTTAGGGGAATTACTGTAATTTTTTCTTAAACTTATTTGTTTATTGTACGTACAGTAAGGGAGTTATTGTCAAAATTACACCTGTAGTAAGTCAGTCTGATCACTAGGAAAGCACTACAGCCTTTGGAACAAGAAAAAATACTTTAGGGGAATTACAGTAATTTTTTCTTAAACTTATTAGTTTATTGTACGTAAAGTAAGGGAGTTATTGTCAAAATTTCACCTGTAGTAAGTCAGTCGGATCACTAGGAAAGCACTACAGCCTTTGGAACAAGAAAAAATACTTTAGGGGAATTACAGTAATTTTTTCTTAAACTTATTAGTTTATTGTACGCACAGTAAGGGAGTTATTGTCAAAATTTCACCTGTAGTAAGTCAGTCTGATCACTAGGAAAGCACTACAGCCTTTGAAACAGGAAAAAAAAATACTTTAGGGGAATTACAGTAAATTTTTCTTGAACTTATTAGTTTATTGTACGTACAGTAAGGGAGTTATTGTGGAAATTTCACCTGTAGTAAGTCAGTCTGATCACTAGGAAAGCACTACAGTCTTTGGAACAAGAAAAAATACTTTAGGGGAATTACAGTAATTTTTTCTTGAACTTATTAGTTTATTGTACGTACAGTAAGGGAGTTATTGTGGAAATTTCACCTGTAGTAAGTCAGTCGGATCACTAGGAAAGCACTACAGCCTTTGAAACAGGAAAAAAATACTTTAGGGGAATTACAGTAAATTTTTCTTGAACTTATTAGTTTATTGTACGTACAGTAAGGGAGTTATTGTCAAACTTTCACCTGTAGTAAGTCAGTCTGATCACTAGGAAAGCACTACAGTCTTTGGAACAAGAAAAAATACTTTAGGGGAATTACAGTAATTTTTTTCTTAAACTTATTAGTTTATTGTACGTACAGTAAGGGAGTTATTGTCAAAATTTCACCTGTAGTAAGTCCGTCTGATCACTAGGAAAGCACTACAGCTTTTGAAACAGGAAAAAATACTTTAGGGGAATTACAGTAATTTTCCTAATAAACATTTGCTAATTGTACATACAATATGCGAGTTATTGTGGAAATTTCACCTGTAGTAAGTCAGTCTGATCACTAGAAAAACAATACAGCCTTTGAAACACGAAAAGAATACTTTAGGGGAATTACAGTATTTTTTTTAAATAAACATTTGATAATTGTACGTACAGTATGGGAGTTATTGTGGAAATTTCACCTTTAGTAAGTCAGTCAGGTTACTAGGAAAGCACTACACCCTTTGAAACAGGAAAAGAATACTTTAGGGAAAATAAAGTAATTTTTTTAATAAACATTTGATAATTGTACGTACAGTATGGGAGTTATTGTCAGAACTTTACTTTGTTTATAATGGTTTCAATGTTCTTTTAAAACAAATCATTCCTCTATAAATACATCTATGAAGTAAAGAAGTTACTGTTTTCAGCCATTACTGTTTTAGCCTGTGTGTAAGGGGCACACAGTCAAAGACCCAGAACCAGATATGATGAATGAAGAGCAGAAGTCAGAATTATAATAAATTAAAGAAAAGATTTACTGAAGATAGTTTTCAGTTTCATCAGCAGAAGTCAGCTTCAAGACTCTCGTAGGAGTTCGTAGGCCGCTACAGAGATCACAGCAGTTATACCATTTCCAAGGGCATTGATTACATCATTGCTTACAGGTTAGCTACTTCTGATTGGCTAAGTAAACATAAAGTCTAAACAATTTTCCACACATATACAGATAAACTGAAGCATATCTCCATATGCAGCTGAAACTCTGACCCTGAAGTTAGGCACGTCGTGATCTTCCAGGTCGCAGATTTAGGTTGCGGGCCGCCAGCATGTCCCAAACAACACTCAGTCAATCTCCAACAATGCCAGTGGTTCCTTAAGAAAGGTCTTCAACATGTGTCAATACATACATCTGTTTTTCTAGGGTACCCTGACGACTATAAGTCACAGGGGTCATTGAAGTCTATAGTTTAAGGGAACCTTTCTCAGTTAAAGCCTTACTTTCCAGTTAGACTCTTCTTGAGAGAACATATTATCTTGATGTTTTGAGAGAACTCTCCTGTTTATTGTTAGAGCCTAGCCAAATCCAACCTTGGAAAAGCTTTGTGTCAGTGTGTGTGTGTGTGTGTGTGTGTGTGTGTGTGTGTGTGTGTGTGTGTGTGTGTGTGTGTGTGTGTGTGTGTGTGTGTGTGTGTGTGTGTGTGTGTGTGTGTGTGTGTGTGTGTGTGTGTGTGTTCGTCTTTTTGGTTGCAGGTTAACAAAACATCTTTCCATATTTCATTTCTGGAAGCTGGGCTAAATTAGCAAGCACTGTTACTGCATTCAGATATCAAATACAGATATTAGAGAATACATGAAATGAACATTTCAGTAATCATACTGGTAACTTCTATAACTAAGTAAAATCTCACATGCCTAGATAAGTCATTCCACTCATGTAATATTAGAAAGAAAACCTTGATTATAATCACTCATTATACATTGAAGCATCAGTTTATTCCAAAACCCACACCCTTCACACCCAAAATAAACATCATGTTTGCTGTCATGCTTTCTGAGTACTTGTCAATAATCTGATGGATTCAGTGCCATGGACAGTGATATTTCTGCAGGACTGTTTAATGTTAATTGAAGATGCAATACAACAGGAAAACATCAAATACTGTTAGGCCATTCTTTTTATTCAGCACCTGGAGAACACTGTTACACTGTAAAGTCTTTATTACACTTAAAAACAGAAAAACAGAGGTGTACATATGTTCTTTAGGGTCCAGGCAAGACCATCCAACTTGTTTTGGAACAGTCGGCCCATCCTTTCAAAACCTATTGAAATAAATCATATGTCATTATTAAAAACAACACCAACACTGTTCTTGTTCATTTTGATTTCAAATAAATAAATAAACAAATATAAACAGATGTAAAATGAAGCAATTAAATATGTTCAGGAGATTACACATGATTTTCCACTTTCTACAGTCTGGATTATTACTAGATTACAGTTCATGTAGCCTACATGTTCATTCTTTATTATTTCCTAAACACCTTTTTAAACACCATCATTGTAATGCAGTTTTTATTGTTGCTAAACGACATTCTATTGAATTAGAAAACATAATGTAAGAGATATTTGCTGGTACATCTGTAGTTGGCTAAAATATAGTTGTCTGTTTGCACACGATGAAAAACAATATAAACTTTTTAGACGGTCCCTATCTTGGTTACCACACTACATTGAATATTCAACAAAGTGTGTATGCATTAAAAACATACTTGCCCATTTCGATCGATTGTAGAAAATGTTGTAGTTCACAATCTGTGTGGTCAATATCATGTAGCTGCTCGAATTGGGGAAAAAAAAGCTTTATTGACTATTTAATTGAAGAAGTTCTTTAACGCGAATGTGCGAATATGCGAATATAAAACCAACTTTACCTAAGTCTGTCATTGCTGCATCAATTTCAGAGTCTGTAGCATTTGGGCTCCACCTCTTCACAGCATCTAAGGGAAGAGAATTATATATATTTTTAAATAAATACAATTATAAATTTGAGGTAAATGATCTGCACTTATTTTCAAAATATTTGTATGGTCTACAGCTAAATAAATAAAAAAAAAACATGGAACAAGATGAATGAATCATGAATGAAAAAGGTAATCAACATGCATTACATTTTATTTTATTGTATAAAAGATGTTCTGCTTTTATTTTTAAAGCAGTTACTGAAAACATAGGCCTACATGTTAAAATCCAGCTAAACATTTCATTCCATTTCAGATAATTTACTTTCTGAAAGAAACTCTCAAAAGGCTACATTAATAAGTTACAGTAATGACTTTGACTGTATCATTAAACAATACTTTTATACTACCGTTGTATACGTTCAAAGTAACTTAGCCTACTGGCTAATTTTAGCCAAACTAGGTACACTTCAGTTGACAATGTGTGTGGGCATTTCTTTCGGTTCATTCATGTCAAACAAGTAAAACTCAAGCACGTTATCTAATAATACAAAATGTACTTACCCAACATTAGATTTTTAGTAATATCGACACAATTCCCTCCTCTCCTCGTGGTTGTTCAAAGTTCCAGAATCTATGAGAACGCCTTAACATCTCGCGAGATAATCTTCTTCTTCTTCTTCTTTTTCTTTTTTATGGCGGTTGGCAAACAACGTCTGGTTGCATTACCGCCACCTTCTGAAATGGAGTGTGGGTCTGGATAAATTCTTTCCCTACACTTAAATTATCTTTATTAAACCTGTTCTTCTAAAAAATGAAAATAAAAACCCAAAACAAAAATCTCCAGAATTCCTTAGCAAAATATCCCTTACTTTCAAAGGTATCTCTTCATCTTCTAGCTGCTGGATTAACTGTTGTCTCTCATTACTATATCTAGTACATTCTTCAATAGCATGTTCTATGGTATCCTGTGTGTTACATACATTACACCTCCCATCAGCATGTTTTTCCATTAAAAATAATGTACTGTTTAATCCTGTATGCCCAAATCTCATTCTTGAAATGATGTTCTCCTCCTGCGTATTTCTGCAAGTACTTCTACTCACCCCCACTCTTTTTTGGATATTATATAGTCTCCTACCAGTCTGAACATTATCCCACAACACTTGCCACTTCTCCTTTATCTTTCCTTTAATGATTGATTTCACCTCTGCTTTACTATACTTTATGCTTAAACTTATATACTCCATTTCTGTTGCCTTTTTTGCATACTTATCAGCCAACTCATTCCCTGTTACTCCTTTGTGGGCAGGAACCCATACAAGTCCAACATTGACTCCAGTTTTAATTAATGTACTAGCCATTTGGACAATTTCTATAACAATATCTTGTCTAGATTGTGAATTTATGTTCTGAATACTCATCAGAGCTGACGCTGAGTCTGAAGCAATTACTAAACTTCTTGGCCTGTTACTCTCAGCCCAAGAGAGTGCCATTAAAATAGCAATTAGTTCTGCTGTATAAACTGCTAAATTATCATTAATTCTTTTTTGTGTTGCTACTTTTAATTTTGGAATAACAAAAGCCACCCCCACTCTCCCATCCCTTTTGGACCCATCTGTGTACATTATAATCCTATCCCCATATCTTTCAATTAAATACCCCTGCACCATATTACTATCTATATCCCCATTCTTAGTTTCATCCAAAAGACTGAGATCAACTGAAAGATCTTTAAGAGTCCATAAAGGAACTCTTGAAAACACTACTGTAGGACTTATATCCAACAAGGCTATTTCCATCTCATTTATTTTCTGTTTAATAGTCCACCCAAAACTACTTTTTGTACCATTCTGTCTCTCTTGACACTCTAACAATGTAGATTGACTAAAATGGTCTTCCCTATGACCTTTAAGGTTTGCCCAAAAAACCAGGCTAAGCTGGTCCCTTCTGAGATCTAAAGGCAACTCCCCCATCTCTACTTGGATGGCTGCCACTGGAGTTGTCTTCATAGCTCCACAACATAGTCTTAAACCTCGACTCTGCACTCTGTCTAGTTTATTTAAAGCTGTCTTAGCAGCAGACCCATATACAACACACCCATAATCAAAAACTGATCTAATCAGTCCAGTATATATTGTATGCATAGCACTCCTAGTTGCACCCCATTCCACCCCATGCAAACACCTCATTACATTCAATACCTTTTTACACTTTTCTACCATCTTCTGAATATGAACTGCCCATGTTAATCTTTTATCAAACCATATACCTAGATATTTAAAGCTCTCTACTCTTTCCAATTCCTTACCTGATATTTGAATCTGTAACTCCTGACTTATTTTCTTCCTTGTGAAGAAAATGACCTTAGTTTTTTCCACAGATATCCTAAATCCCCATTCAATTGTCCATATGTGTACTGTATCCACTGCTTGTTGTATCTTATTTACAATGTGATTGATATTTCTTCCCCTTTTCCACATTGCTCCATCATCTGCAAACAAAGCCACACCAATAGACCTTTCTACATTTATAAATATCTCATTTATCATTACTGAAAAAAGTAACGGGCTAATAATACTCCCTTGAGGAGTACCATTGTCTACCTCATATACCTCACTCAAAACCCCATTTACTTTAACTCTAATTTTCCTCCCAGATAAAAAGGATTTTACCCACGCTAACCCTCTCCCCTTTAATCCCAACTGATATAATTTGATAAGAATCCCCTCCCTCCACAACATGTCGTACGCCTTCTCTATATCAAAAAATACAGCTAAAACTGTTTCTTTGTTTACCTGAGCTTTTCTGATGTCATCTTCAAGTAACACAGTTGGGTCCATAGTCCCCCTACCTTTCCTAAAACCACTCTGGTAATTCCTTAATGCATTTTTAGTTTCTAAATAGAATGCTAATCTATCATTTACCATTCGTTCCATGGTCTTACCCAACTGAGATGTCAGTGCAATAGGCTCGCGAGATAATCTATCCCATCGCATGATTTTGTAATATGTAATAGAAATTTTACATTTATAGATGTTTTCTTTTACTTTTAGATGCGTTTCTTTTATTTTCTTAGATGTGTGCAACTTTGTATTAACATTACAGATTTATGTACACATAAGCATTTAAAGGAAAATGTTCATATATGTTCATATAAGCTAAAGGACATTATTAAAGAATATAATCAAGCTGATAGAAATGCATAAGTTATAAGCTTCTGGAACAATATGTTCTGTCACATAGAAAAATAGACTATTGTACTCCAAGTGTGAAATGTATGTTAGGTCGGAGTGACCTTTTGTATCTCAAGTGTGAATTGTATGTGTGCAGTCTTCGATCAGAAATAGATATAGGAGAAAAGGTGTGATGTCAAACTAACAGCTAAAAACAGGAAACCTCAATGAAGATGTCATTGTTCTGTCTAGATGAATTTATGTTGGAACGAGAAGACTTGCAAACAGATTTCCTTTTAAGGTATCAGGGACAATCTTCTGAAACAGATGCAGCCTACACAGGATGTGTTAGAGTATATAACCTTGGCGAAAAAGGACCAGCCTTCGCCTTCACATGTAGATGCTGTCTGTATGTGAATGCCAATTCAATTTCTTGCAAGAAATAAACATTTGATACTTTGACTTTTCAGAGGTTTCCACTTGTCTCCTTCCTCCTAACTTTTCGAATAGAATTATTTCCACAACAAATGGCGACGAGGAGGATGGGATGCATTAAACCGACGATCGGCGTGAGGAGGGGAACAATTTGGCTCAAAATCCTCAATCTTAAGGAGAGAGAATTGTTCTACTCACGACGACCGAGGTGGACGCACTCCTAGAAGTGAACTCACAAGGTCATCAAAAAGACGGTGAGAGAAAATTTATTTGCGTGGTAAAAAAGAAAATTATTTGCGTATTGAATATTTTTCCTAGAAGGGTCAGAGCTTTGGAATAAGCCTGAAAGTAACTTCCAAGCAGAGTTTGGAATAAGCCTGATAGTAATTTCCAAACAGGGTTTGAGAATAAGCCTGATAGTAATTTCTCGAATGCCATGCATTAATTGTTTTCCCAAAAGGGCCAGAGTTTGAGATAAGCCTGATAGTAATTTCTCAAACACCAGATAGGTGCCTGTTTGAAATAAGCCTGATAGTAATTTTTTAAACAATACAGAGGCACTTGTCTGGGAAAGACCTACATCGACGGATGCAGGCAATTTGAAAGTCCTATATTGACGAATATAGGCAGGTGCGTGGTGGCCACGCGGGGGAAAGAATTAATGCAGTAAATATAGTGCGTGGTGACTAGTGTTGTTTTTGGCGGCCTGTTTTAATTTTAGTTTTAGTCTAGTCTTTGTGTCAAGCTGTCATTTTAGTTTTTATTAGTTTTAGTCACGTTCATACTCTTTTTAGTCTAGTCTAGTTTTAGTCGACGAAAACTGATGACATTTTAGTCTAGTTTTAGTCGACGAAAACTGATGACATTTTAGTCTAGTTTTAGTCGACGAAAGACATAGTCTAGTTTTAGTCCATGAAAATTGTATTTTAGTCTCATTTTAGTAATGCAATTCTATTTAACCCAGTCAATATGTATACCTAGTAGTAGACATTTTCTTTTAGCCAAACCCATTTAAAAAAATCTTATTATTGTTAGTCTATCTTATTATATTATTGTTACCTTATAGACTCAAGAATGCTATTCCAGACACAGAAGACGCTCTGATATGAATTTAGAACATATTTATTTTACCAACCAAACATGTTGCCTACACACGATGACATTAAAGTTTTTCCAAATGTCATTTCTTCTTTTTCTCCCAAAGACGAATCCCTTTCTCTGTGTCAGACTTAACTGCGTTTGTTGTCGTTTATGCTAACGCCTGTTTCACACATAGCCTACTCCGTTTGCGGTGTGTATTTTTTCCCGCACCCATGTTAGCGCTCACACCGCACGCGGGAGCGGTGCGTGCATAACAGCAGAGCAGAGATCTACACAGTAGCCTACCTCAACAACGCGACATAACGGATGTAGGCTAGAAATATTGATTTGAAATAAAAAATAGAGAATAAATGTTGTGATTGTGGTATTACAGCCGTAGATCAGCTGCGCACTGCAAACGCAGCACATGTGAAAACACAATAGCTCGAGCTGCTCCTGCATACACACCGCACCGCATACGCACTACACACGGAGTATGTGTGAAACAACCGTAACTCACGCAGCTGCATCTTCTAAATAATGCCGCGAGTGGGGCTTGAGGATGTGATGTCGCCTGCGTCTGCGCGCAGTGCGATCTGATGCAGCCCCTGAAGTGAAACACAGGAAACAGAAATGCTGCATACCGGTAATAACGCAAGTAAACGAGACGAAATAACGTTAAATAACATTTCGTCTCGTCTCGTTTTGGTCAACGAAAATGAAGAGACATTTTAGCTTAGTTTTTATTTTGTAAACCACATTTAGTCTCGTTTTTATTCGTCAACGATATTACATTATACATTTAATTATAGTCATCGTCACATGACCAGCATTTACGTTGCGTCTCGTCTCGTTTTCGTCACGTGAAAAAGGTTCGTTGACGACGATATTTCGTCATAATTTTCGTTGACGAAAGCAACACTAGTGGTGACCACGCGGGGGAGAGATTTAAATACGCAAATATAAATGCTGTTGAATAAACGAAATAAGAGTAATGGGTAATGAAAATTCGAAAAGAGAGGAGGAACAGGTTGATTTTTCAAAGGGCTCAAATATGGCCATGGATAAAATAATGGGAACTTGGTATCATGCTTATGTGCCGTTTTTAATAAACCAATATGGGTTTAATGGGGGTTTGAGTGTAAACCATCTGCAAAAGACTAAAGAAAATTGGACAAAAGCAAGTCCAAAAAGAAAAGGAAAAGATAATTATGACCTTGATGGTCAAAATATAGATTTATGGTTAAATGAGGCAATTATCAGACAAAGAAAACAGATGAGTGCAGCATTAGCACCATTAGGAAGTGCAGATAGTAAAGATGCAAAGGCAGAAGAAGCCAGAAAAACTTTACTAAACTCTGTTTCTTTTTCCTCCGAGGAAATGAGATGCATAAAAACCCGCCTGGCTGAGGATGACCGCTGTCCGGCTCCCTACTCCCCCCACCAACCACAATTAATAGTCCCTGCCATGGGACCGCAAAGACAACCAGGAGCGGCTGGAGGACAAAACCCAGACGAAGATGAAAAAGAAGAAGACAGGTCAACATCTGTCTATCCAAACCTGACAGCTTCAGTTACTTTCCCCTCTGCTCCTCCTGCCTAAGCTCCTCCATCTCAAAGATTCCGAGGGTGTTGAACTTCCATCTGGCATAAGTACGTATGAAGAATACTTAAAAACTGTTTTTCTGGACGGCCTGGACCCTGAAATAGGGAAAAAGGTGAAAACATCCTGTGTGGGTTATCATCAAGCGCCTGGAAGAAATCCGACGCCTGGAAGAAATCCGACGACACGCAAACCATCAACAATAGCTGCTGAAAGATCAAGCCAAGAATAAGCAGAAAAAGACTGACAAAGACACTCAACTTGCTCTGCTAAAAATGGGAGGTTTGATGATGGAAAATCATCCAAGAAGAGGAAGAGGACGAGGAGGAAGAGGACGAGGAATTGGTAACAGGGTCCTTTACGACCCTGAAGTCTGTTTTAATTGCAGACAGAAGGGAAACTGGAAAAATGACTGTCCACATCCTCCGAATCAAGTGGAATTTCAACCACGAGGATTTCAGAAACATCAACAACCAAAGAAGCAAGGAGATTGAGAGGGGGAGGGGAGCGACGGTGAGAGGTCTGACTCCCAGGTGGTAACTATGTCTAATCTTATTTCTATTTCTGCTTCTTGCAATGAAAAAATCTTGCTTGCAAACAATGATTAAATGTATAAAGCATTCATAAAATTGCCAATGATTGAAGAGTTGAAGGTAGAAAAGTTAAGTTTTTAATTTATTCTGGAGCAACAAACTCCGCAGTTAAACATACAGAATTGCCTGATTTAACTATATTATCTGGTAAATGGGCAACCTCCAGGAGTGCCACAGGGCATCTGGTGAGGGAACCATATACTGCAGATTTGTCTTGTCAGATTGGTGATCACTCATTTGCGCATGCTTTACTTGTGACAAAAACTTGTCCGTGTATTCTGCTGGGCAGAGATTTAATGTGTAAGCTGAAGTTGAATTTGTACTGTGATGACAATGGCCTCACTGCTGATATGACTATGATACGAATGCCTGCTGAAATATTGTATGTGTTTGAATGGAGCACTCCTCAAAGTGGTTTAAAAATCAAAGCCACAAATAGGATGCCTCCTAACCATAATTTCATGGAAGAAAGTGATTTGCATTGTACATGTCACGTCAGAAATGAGCCAGATGAAATTTTTGCTGAAAAATGGACTGAAATAGAAATTGAGGAACTGCAATCCTCAGAGCTATTTTGGTCAGATAAGTTGTGTGCTGTAAAGATTGAATTGACTGATAGCCAGCTAGCGTTATATGATGTGGTGGGGACGTCCCACACATCTCCCTTGCAAAGACGCACATAGCAGAGTGGGGAGACTTGGTGCCTTTTGTAAAACAATGTGACTCATTAAAAGATTGGTTTCTAACCACTGACAAAAATGTGTGGAAATCTGAGAGCACAGGGTTTTACAAACAGTCACTAGGAAAATACATTAAGGGAATTAGGACTATTGAAGTGTTGTGTGAAAGTACAATGATAAAGAATGAAGAAATATCTATTCCTTAGGGTTTGGAGGCAGTTCAACAGGAACTCTGGGCACGAGACAAATACAATGTAGGTCTGATTAAAGGGTGTGAACCTGTTAGAATCATTCCAAAAAGTGATTACAGACCTAAGAGAATGCAATATGCTCTAAAACAAGAGGCTATTGATGGTATCACCCCAGTATTCAATTCATTACTGGAAAGGGGCGTGATTGTGCCGTGTCCAGATTCACCTGTCAGAACACCTATTTTTCCTGTAAAGAAAATCAGGGCCGGAAATGGACCGGTCCAGTGGAGATTCATTCAGGATCTCCAAGCGGTCAACAGTGCTGTACAGGCCAGAGCTCCGCACGTGCCAAATCCTTATTCGATACTGTCTCAAATTCCGCCTAAGACAGTCTGTTACACTGTGGTAGACATTTAAAATGCCTTCTCCAGTGTACCAGTTGATAAAGACTCTCAGTTTTGGTTCGCTTTCAATTTTAATGGCAAAGCATATACATTTACAACGAAGCGCTGAAACGAAGCTTAGAGCCATTACACCTGCCAGAAGGTGTTGCCCTGTTGCAATATGTCGACGATATTTTACTATGCTGTCCGTCTATTGAGATATGCATGGTTGGAACAGTGGCTCTGTTGACACATCTGGCTGAGCAGGGTCACAAGGTTAACCCTTATAAAGTGTCTGTGGCACAGATATCTGTTGTATTTTTAGGTCATGTTCTGTCAGCTGAAGGGAAGTCACTCTCATATAAAAGAGTGACTGCCATTCAGAACATTCCGAAACCTCAGACAAAGAAACAAATGATGTCCTTTTTAGGCATGATGACATATTGTAGAACGTTCATCTCAGGTTATATTGATTAAGAGGCACCATTAACAAAAATGATTTATGGTAACAGTATGGCTGCAAAAGAGACGTTGACATGGACACCTGAGGCTGAGCAGGCTTTTGTTAATTTAAAACATGCTTTGCAAACTGCCCCTACTCTTGGGATTCCAGACCCAAGTAAACCATTCACACAAACTGTGGATGAAAGAAAAGGGCATATAGTTTCAGTTTTATTACAGGAACATGGGGGAAAACTGTGCCCAGTGGCCTATTTCTCCTCCAGACTGGACAGTGTAGCACAGGGACTTCCTCCCTGTCTGAGAGCAGTGGCTGCTGCTGAAAAAGCTGTCATGGCTTCAAATGATTTTGGGGCATTATGGAAACACAGGAAGTTCATGAAAGCTGATGGTAAGCCGATCCTGAATCATTCCTTAGTAAAAGATTTGTTGGATGCTCTGTTACTTCCCTCTGCCATTGCTGTTTGCAAATGTCAGGCTCACACAACAGGAAGAGACGAGGTCTCAGAGGGTAACAGAAAAGCAGACTTAGCTGCGAAGGCTGCAGCTCTGCTTCCTCTTTCTGTGACTCGTGCGGTCAAATTGGCTATGTGCCCAGAACCTCTGGGTACAGTGCATGCTTCGCAGCAATTTAGCTCTGATATTGACAAGAGACAATAGAGGCAGGCAGGGGCTAAGTACATTGCAGGTATCTGGAGAGGACCTGATGACAAGCCATGTTCACCTTAACATTTCTTTTCAGCTTATGCTAGGTTAACGCATGGATTGGACCATTCGTCAAAAGCGGGGATGCTGAAATGTATGCAAAATAACTGGGTTTACAAAAGGTTTTTCCACAGTGGCCCAGGAGTATTGCAGCAGATGCATGATTTGTGCAACAAACAATGTGGGTAAGGGTCAGGCAATGAAACTAGTGGGGCATCCCAGCCCAGACAAACCTTTTAGTCATGTCATGATTGACTACATTGAATTAGCACCAAGTGAAGGGAAAAATACTGTGTGTATTGTCGCAGTAGACATGTTTTCAAAATGGGTTGAAGCAATGCCAACAAAGCACCCAGACAGCAAAGGGGTGGCTAAGCTTCTACTACAAGAAATTGTACCCAGGTGGGGGATACCAGGGAAAATTTCTAGTGATAATGGAACACATTTTCTGAATCAGGCCATTTCCGCAGTGGGAAAATATTTAGGGGTGTCATGGAAGTACCACACTTCCTAAAACACTTACCTCAAAACAAAATTGTCTATAATATGTGAAGAAACGAATTTGTCATGGACAAAAGCATTGCCAATAGCACTTACATACATGAGAATGAGACACAGAGGGAGGGTAAATCTCTCCCCGTTTGAAATCCTTTTTGGAAGACCGCCACACATGGGCTGGGAACCACACGATCAAAGAACATTGCCTGACACTACTGTGTGAAAAAGTTATGCTGAATTATTGTGTCGAACTGGATAAGGTTTTCTGTGATATATCTAGACAGGTAAAAGAAGCTATACCGGAGGTGGCAGACGGACCTCTGCATTCGATCAGTCCAGGGGGGATTTCGTGCTGATCAAGGATCTGAGGCGGAAACACTGGAGAGCGAAGAGGTGGCAGGGGCCATTTCAGGTTTTGCTGACAACTCACACTGCTGTGAAAGTCGCGGAGAGGGCTCTGTGGATCCATGGAACGCACTGTCGAAAAGTGCCAGCTCGTGCGGGAGCTGCAACGGAACAAGAATCAGCTCATGCGGTAGCTGCAACGGAACAAGAATCAGCTCATGCGGTAGCTGCAACGGAACAAGAACCAGCTCATGCGGTAGCTGCAACGGAAGAAGAATCCCATTCACAGCTAACGAGTACCAAACAGGTGTCAGACTGACCAAAGTTGCTTGTCAGCCTGTAGGTTACTCACTAGAAAACCATCGTCATTGCAGGGGTGGATGAAATGGCTGATAAGTACAATTATGTCAATAGCATGTTTAGTTTTGATTTTGTGTCTGATGAATCGCATGTGTTATGAATTGTATTTCTACAATCACTGCTAAGGCTGTGTCTACCACTATGGTTAGACTGACTGCAGGAGAATATGTAACGATGAGACGTAGGGCACCAGAGGATGAAGGTGATGCTACAGTTCCTGAACCTGAGGTTTATGAGAATGAGAGCGAACATGAGTTTGACTTAGAAATAAAGTAATTATGGGAAAAATTTACTAGTTGTAAATTACTGTGATTATGGATGAGTAAATGTCAAAATTTTGTGTATGTTCTTTGAATGAACATGGGGTGGAATGTAATAGAAATTTTACATTTATAGATGTTTTCTTTTACTTTTAGATGCGTTTCTTTTATTTTCTTAGATGTGTGCAACTTTGTATTAACATTACAGATTTATGTACACATAAGCATTTAAAGGAAAATGTTCATATATGTTCATATAAGCTAAAGGACATTATTAAAGAATATAACCAAGCTGATAGAAATGCATAAGTTATAAGCTTCTGGAACAATATGTTCTGTCACGTAGAAAAATAGACTATTGTACTCCAAGTGTGAAATGTATGTTAGGTCGGAGTGACCTTTTGTATCTCAAGTGTGAATTGTATGTGTGCAGTCTTCGATCAGAAATAGATATAGGAGAAAAGGTGTGATGTCAAACTAACAGCTAAAAACAGGAAACCTCAATGAAGATGTCATTGTTCTGTCTAGATGAATTTATGTTGGAACGAGAAGACTTGCAAACAGATTTCCTTTTAAGGTATCAGGGACAATCTTCTGAAACAGATGCAGCCTACACAGGATGTGTTAGAGTATATAACCTTGGCGAAAAAGGACCAGCCTTCGCCTTCACATGTAGATGCTGTCTGTATGTGAATGCCAATTCAATTTCTTGCAAGAAATAAACATTTGATACTTTGACTTTTCAGAGGTTTCCACTTGTCTCCTTCCTCCTAACTTTTCGAATAGAATTATTTCCACAACAAATATCGCGAGATGTTTTGTTACTACATCTTAGCAGCACAGTTTATGGTTTGGGCCAACTCAGACATAAATGGTGACCGGGTATATTTCTGTTTTACATGATGTATATGCATAAATTCCATAAAAAATAACAACGTGTTATGTGGATAGCAGGAAGGATGAACCCAATTGCAGACAGTAGCAGTGACAACGTTTATTAGTGAACAAAAACAGGGAAAACAAAGCCCACGATGGGGTAAAACACGACAGGGTAGAACACACCAGACTAAGACTAGAAACTAAGACAGGAACAAAACAAAGACAGGAACAGACTTCTCAAACAACAGACTTCTTAGTAAATAACTCACAGTAGGATCACACAACGTTTCACAATGAATCGCACAGGACAGAAAATACACAGGGGTTAAATAGGAAACACTAATGACGAGGACAGGTGAAACTGACTAGACAATAATCACAAGACGAGGATAACAAGGGGGCGGGGTTAAGAGACGAGACAACACAAGCACATGGCCAAACAATCGGCCATGCGCTTGTACACAAAACATGGATCTGCCATGATCCTGCCACAAGACAAAAGAAACCAAAGACATGATGGCAGAATCATGACAGAACCCCACCTTAAGGAGCGGCTTCCAGACGCTCCTCAAGGGGACATCAAACACGGGACAAGACAGACTGAGACATCGACACAAACCAACAAAACATGACAAATAACAGTAACGGCAAACACGAAAACACAACAACAGGGTTAGGATGCAACAATAAAAATAACAAACAAGGAAGAGGTGGCGGAGGAAACACAGAGTTCATGGGGGGTGGTCCAGGGTGGATGGGTGTGCTGGGGGTCCTAGGTCGACGGGACGAGGGCTTCGGACAAGGGTTCTGGGCAGGTTTAGATGGAGACACACGAGGAGAGGTCCTGGGGGAAACAGTCCGGGGCTCAATGGTGACAGGGGAAACAGTCTGGGGACAAGTGGAGACAGGGGCGAACGAAGAAACAGTCCGGGGACTCGTGGAGACAGGGACAAAGGGTGAAACAGTTCGGGGACTAGTGGAGACGGGGGAGACCGGGAAAACAGACGGGGATGCTGCATCAGAGGAAGCAGCAACAGGCACAGACATTGAGGACACAGAGGACGAGGAAACAGGACTACTGACGGGGGACATGACTGGTGACAGGACAGGACTGGGTGTGGCGCTCACGGCGACAGGCGGGGTGCAGCGCTCTCGGCGGCAGGCGCGGGTGCAGCGCTCTCGGCGGCAGGCGCGGGTGCAGCGCTCTCGGCGGCAGGCGCGGGTGCAGCGTCCTCTCGGCGGCAGGCGCGGGTGCAGCGCTCTCGGCGGCAGGCGCGGGTGCTCTCGGCGGCTGGGCGCGGTGCTCTCGGCGGCAGGCGCGGGTGCAGCGCTCTCGGCGGCAGGCGCGGGTGCAGCGCTCTCGGCGCAGGCGCGGGTGCAGCGCTCTCGGCAGCAGGCGCGGGTGCAGCGCTCTCGGCAGCAGGCGCGGGTGCAGCGCTCTCGGCAGCAGGCGCGGGTGCAGCGCTCTCGGCAGCAGGCGCGGGTGCAGCGCTCTCGGCAGCAGGCGCGGGTGCAGCGCTCTCGGCGACCGCGCTGACTGCAGCGGGCTCGGCGGGCTCTGTGACTGCAGCCCTCCTCCTCCTCTTTCTCCTTGGCCGCGGGGCAGAGGCCATGGCCAGAGCTGTGGCTGGTTGGGGAAGCACAGCAGGAACCGTGACTGGCAGTGGAAGGACGGACTCTGGCTGCGCTGACTCTGGTGAGGATGATTCCGACGGAGACTCCCACGAGGTCCGTCTTCCTCGTTTCCCACGAAGACCAGAGAGGGTAGATGGAGTGTCAGGAGTCAAGGAGGAACCAGCCTGGTCCTCAAGCATAGCAACGCCTATCCTTAGACCCTCCTGGATCACTGGCAGTGAGAAAGATGGCAATGTCCTAGTGGGACCCTGCAGCTCCTTCTGACACACATGGTCCACCACTTCACGGAACGGGCGTCGGATCAGCCCCTCCCGTTCAGTCAAAGGAGGAGGAACATTGAGACCCGCAATGAAGTAGGAATTGAAGAGGATCTCCGGCATGAATCTCCTTCTCTCCTCCAGGGCCTGGGCATATCTCTCCAGGGACTCTTCTCCCTGGGGAGGAAACGGAGCCTTACCCCTCTTCATATCGGCGGTAGTCGATTGCCACCATTGTTCATGGTCATCTAACTGGCGTCTGGCAGGATGAGACATACTGTCTGCTGGGTTCAAAACTGGCGATTCATTCTGTTATGTGGATAGCAGGAAGGATGAACCCAATTGCAGACAGTAGCAGTGACAACGTTTATTAGTGAACAAAAACAGGGAAAACAAAGCCCACGATGGGGTAAAACACGACAGGGTAGAACACACCAGACTAAGACTAGAAACTAAGACAGGAACAAAACAAAGACAGGAACAGACTTCTCAAACAACAGACTTCTTAGTAAATAACTCACAGTAGGATCACACAACGTTTCACAATGAATCGCACAGGACAGAAAATACACAGGGGTTAAATAGGAAACACTAATGACGAGGACAGGTGAAACTGACTAGACAATAATCACAAGACGAGGATAACAAGGGGGCGGGGTTAAGAGACGAGACAACACAAGCACATGGCCAAACAATCGGCCATGCGCTTGTACACAAAACATGGATCTGCCATGATCCTGCCACAAGACAAAAGAAACCAAAGACATGATGGCAGAATCATGACACAACGAATACATCAGGTAGGCTACGGTTGAAATAATGACTAAAATGCAGTGGCTTTGCAATCACTTAACCACACTGGGCACTTTGTGATTATAATTTATTTAAACAAGGTAAAGTAAATATATTTACTTTGTGTACAAATCGTGTATTTCATAAAGATAATTCCTGATAATTGTTTCTGTCTTGCTGTGCAAAAGACGTCAGTGGACCTCTATTCACAGCCTGACTAGACGCGTAAAGGACGCCAGTGGACGTCTTCACAACCTCTTAAAAACTACTCGGGCAATTAAATTAATTATTGCAGTATTAACCATGCAAGGATTAAGCACAGCTTTTGCATATTTCACAAGGATTTCATAGAGGGTCATGATGGACTATAAATGCACGTGGAAAAGACGTCGCCAGGTGACGTCCTCTCACCCGATACACTATATTGAACTACGTAGCTAAAAGTTAAAATAACAATTATACATGCAACTCACTGATTCTTGGGATTTTGGATAAAACAGGTTTTAATTTTGAAAATAAAAAGTTAGTTAATTTACAAAATCTGAAGGTATATCATTATAGACCAAGGTCTTGGCTGTTCAGCAATGTACCGGTGCAACCTCCTCATTTTGTATTTTTTTCATAAACTAGGAGTTTTTTCAGTTATTACTTTGTTTTTGTCAACACCGTCAGACTCAATAAAAAGCTAATTATTTTTTATTTATTTGGTCTAATATGTATTTAGAGTTTTAAAATCATTATCTGGCATTCTTAGTACACATATATGCTGTTAAATGTTGAATATTCACTTTTGTTCATTTTTTTTATACTGTTTTACGTGTACTCCCTTAAAAGATCTAACATCATACAACATTTACTTTAAGCCTAAAGACAAAAAGTAATATGTTTTTATTTAACAAACATATTTTTGTATTAAAAGAGGCTATTACTTTAATAACTCAACAGCACTAAAGAAACATATTGTATGCATATTTATTTTAAACAAATAAAACTCCCTCTGACGGTGGTGACTTTAGAACTGACGGTGGTGACACTAATCTGACGGTGGTGACAGTGGCCTCATTACAACATATAATTCCAAACTTTATACCACTCAAGTCAATGGCTTCTTGCTTAACAACTTTATTTAACTATTTGGTCCAAAAAATAACAATCCTGAGCACTGAGATAAACGTTTGTCAAGTACAATTAAGCAATATCATTATTAAAAGTACCCCATCCCCATATCATCAAAAATTAAATCATCATAGTAAAAAATAAAGTCATTACCAGTAGGAATAATGTACAATGCATCACTGACAAAATATTAAACTGTCATCTAGTGTTCTTCTGAAAACTGGACTGTAAACTGTTGGACGTAAAGAACAGATAACAACAATTGTGAGCACTGTGGCAAACATTCAACAAGAAATATATGGGTTCAATTAGCAATAGGCTATCATTAATAAAAGTACCCCAATGAGTGAGGATATCCATGCACATCCTCACTCGACCATAATCTTCACAGCTGATAATCACTCCACCTTTCGCTTTAAACTGCGCAATGCGCAACTTCATTGTTTTTGAACTTGGAATGTTCGGAGCAACCAAGCTGGTTGTTTGGAGCTAATTTTTAGTGCAGGCGAAAATCTAAATGAACGTTAGAAAACACAATTTAATTGCTTTAAACGTGTTACGATGCAAGTTGAACTGCTATATAAAAGCAATATAGCACTCGTGTTCATGAGGATGCTCATGGATATCCTCACTATCACTCGCACTATATTGCTTAATAGTAGCATGCAGTGTAGGCCTGTATGGAAGAAATATAGGTAGAATTATGTAAATAAAAATATAAAAGAGGTTAATGACACATTACCGGTCATATTGGTATTTATTGTGATCAACAATTATATTTCTAGCCTTTGTTGAGGACCATTTAGAGGTTTTTGTCACCACCATCAGACTGTACGTCACCACCGTCAGACACAAAACCTGACGGTGGTGACGTCTGACGGTGGTGACAAAAAGCTACTCTTTCACATGATATGCATGAGTTGTTCACATTAGCCATCTTGTTTACCCTCTGTTGCTAGCTACTTCAGACCTCTTCTTAAAAAGTATACATTTATGTCATAATCTAATCTAATATTTTTATACAAAAGAGACGGTGTTGACATGTTATGGTTGTGACAGTGGCAGTGTCCAAAAATATGAACAAGTTTAAGAGAAAATATAAAACTTAGGAGAGCTTGAGGATCTTGAAGCATGCAGTAGAGCTGAAGGTTTGAAAATGGGGTCCTCAGGAGTGTAGTTGACCTTTTAGTTGCTTGATTTTATTGCTTTTTATAAATATCTGACGGTGGTGACGAATATGTGGGACACATTTTGAGCAACCATGAAATAATATGAAATATTGTTCAAAACTCACTGTTTGTAGTTTTTAATACATATTACAATGTACTCTTTCATGTGGTAAAGATATTATTCAATTCAATTATTACTTTTTAATTTTTTAATCAAGTTAAAATGATTATCTCCTATCCAAGGACAACTGATTTTGTAGGCAACCGGCCAGCATATCATTAAATGAATAAAAAAATAAAAAATAAACCTTTAAAAGAACCTTACATATGTGCAAAGGACCCCCTGATTATAACATTGATTCTTTTTATTCATGAAAATGTTATTGATTTCCAACAGAATTAGCACTTTTCTTAGTGGGACATGTTTTTGCCAAAGTTTCAAGAATCCGTGAACTGTAGACATGTACAAATGTATCTGAATGCATTTTTAGGAAATGTTCTGTGTTACATATTTTTACCGATTTATGCCGTCATACCGCGACTATTTTTGGCCAGGGACACGACGTTGCCGTCGGACCAATGTTTGCTGGGTACCTGATGTGGATCCGAAATACTTTTCTCAAACTGTGTAAAGAACTCCGTGGAATAAACATTTTCAAAACAACATGGTCTGTCTGCATATTTTATTTTTTTATCTAGAGCATGAGAGAAATGCATTGTCATTAACCTGAGCAATATTATTAGTGTTTAAAAACTATACAGCAACATTTTGTGATGCGGTCCGTTACAGCACAGCCGTTTGAGCTCCGTTTTAGGTCCGTTTTATGACAGCGCCAAGTGAAGGCCCGTACACACTACACGCGACTTTATCGCTGCAAGCGACGCGACACCATTCATTTCAATGGTGAGCGGGCGACTTCCGGCGACACGCGCGACAGCGACCGTTGGCGACTAGATGGGGCGTGTCAAGCGACAAGAGACAAGCGACAAAAGTTGAGAAATTTTTAACTTTATGCAAATGAAGAGCGATTTTCGCGAGCGACAACCAATAGGAGTGGAGCGTGATCCTTCTCCTCAGCCCCTGGGCCCTAGTGCACGGTAGTTAAAGATGGATGAGAAATTGATCCTTGCGGTTAGCAATTTTCCAATTTTGTTTGATATGTCTCTGCCAACATAAAGGGACATAAATAAAAAGAATGATGCGTGGAAAGCAGTTTCGGCGATCGTGGGGATTTCCAAGTAGGTTCAAATGATTGAATAGTCTGTACAATTAACTATTTTTTTTGACAGAGACAGTAAACAAAACCTAAGTTAACGTACTATAGTGGCCTTTCTAATATTTTAGTGCTATTTACACTCCCCAATTACATGTTTATATACTCCATAATGTTATTGAAATCAATGTATACTAGATATAAATAACCTATTACTGTACAGTTCAACCTGTTACATAAGTACTGTATACTGATGGACACATATTAATATTATATGTATTCTATGAAATATTCAGTATATCTTGTATCTGTACACAGATATTAATATTCTATTGCAACATATCACAGAATAAAATAGGCCCATACTATGATTACTCATTGCATCTGATCATACTTTGTTATACATTTTCATAAAAGTAATTTGTGTCACATTTGTGTGCTCATACATATATATGTGTTTGTTTGTTTGTTTTTTTGTAGTTGAAGAATGCAAAAAAAAATGGAAAAACCTCCGTGATATATACAGGAGGGAAATAAATAAAAACAAAAACAAAAAAAGTGGCTCAGCAGCTGATCATGCTAAGCCTTGGAAATACAGTGCCATCATGGGCTTCCTCGCCCCCTTTATGGAGTTCAGAAGCACTAGTGGAAACATGCCTCAAGGGTTTGGACAGTCAGCGGGTCAGGGAGAGCCAGCCATCCAGCCATATCCTGTGACAATCCAACTACAGACTTCAAGCAGCCAGCTAGATCCAACCAGCAGCCAGCCTGATTTTACCAGCAGCCAGCTTGATTTTACCAGCAGCCAGCTTGATTTAACCAGCAGCCAGCTTGATTTAACCAGCAGCCAGCTTGATCCAATCAGCAGCCAGCTTGATACAACCAGCAGCCAGCTAGATCCAACCAGCAGCCAGCTTGATCCAACCAGCAGCCAGCTAGATCCAACCAGCAGCCAGCTAGATCCAACCAGCAGCCAGCTAGATCCAACCAGCAGCCAGCTTGATCCAACCAGCAGCAGAAAGCAACCAAGACAGGAGAAAGAAAAGTTTACACAGGGCACTTCAAAAAGGCAGCGGGGGGGTGAGAAACTCTCTTATTTTGAGAAACATCTTGTCACAGCTCTAGATAGGGCAGAGGCAGCACCATCCAATCCTCCACCAGCATCTGAAGACCCAGATGAACTTTTCCTCCGTTGCCTGTTGCCAAAAATCAAAAATCTCACATCTAGAAGGAGGGAAAGAGTGAAATTTGAAATTTACCGAATTATCTTTGAGGCAGAGTGCAGCCAGGAACAGGAAGAGAGCGGGGTTCAGCTGACAAGTCCATGAGGGGTGTTCGTAAGCTTATTTACCCTCATGGTCCTGTCAGCTGTACCCTGCATCCAAGGTTAATATTGTTAAGTGTTTTTGTTATTATGAGAACAAGGTACAGCTGACAAGGTAGTTCAGGTTCATGTTGAGTTTTGTTTTGTTGTTGTTTGGGGGCCTGTTTAAAAAGAAACCAATTGAAATGGCAATTACTTTTCGTTCATTCTTCAAATAAAAATACATTTGCTCAAGAATTTGCAATGTTTATTAAATAAAATATATATATATATATATATATAGAGAGAGAGAGATATAGAGATATAGATATATATACTTAATATTTTCTTGAAATAAGTATTGGATCCAACTGACTTACAACATGGACAAAATTCTTCTAAATGTTATTTGTGTTGTGCTGAAGAAATTTACCCTTAAATATATATATATATATATATATATATATATATATATATATATATATATATATATATATATATATATATATATATATATATATATATATATATATATATATTTAAGTTTGTAGCCTTTCATAGTGTGATTACCATAGTGCAGTCACTTATTATTCATTTGTTTTGCTGTAATGTATATTGGAAAGAAATGTTTATTGAGCATATCTTATAGTATATCCATGCAGGATATAATTTATTATTGAGAAGAGATGATGGAAACACACGGAAACATTGCTCTTTTATTTTAATGTGGGTGGCTCTTAAAAGAGCCTTTGGTTTAGTGCAGAAAAGATCACACCGGTGGCTGCCAGGGAACTGCACCCTCAGCACAGAAGTAGTCGACCAGGGTCTCCCTCACACGCATGGCATCGCGGGAAGAGTTGTTGCTCCCTGCTCTGCTGATGTTCTGCAGCGTAGAGGGTTCCCCTTCCACAGCCAGGGTTGGTGCGTTCCGCATACTCCCTGTTGTCCTCCGCAGAAAGTTGTGTAGAACACAGGTTGCTTTAACACAGGCTTCCACATGATCAGGGCTGACACCAATCACACGCCGATACATTCGCCACTGTGCTGCGAGTATACCGAACGCATTCTCAACTGTCAGCCTTGCCCGTGAAAGCCTGTAGTTGAACACCCTGTGTCTACTGGGCAGGGTGGTGGTACCTGGGAAGGGTCGCATCAGGTTTCTGCGGAGAGGGAAGGCCTCATCTGCCACAAAGACGTGAGGCTGGAGTCCCAGGTGTTCTGCTCCTGGTAGCAGCGTGTCCTCTGGAAGTCCAAGGGTTCCACTTCGAAGACCGTTTCCAAAGGGACAATTTGCCAGAGTCCCACCATCACTGGACTTCCCATAACTGCCTACATCTATGATGCGGAAACAGTACCTGGCATCTACAACTGCCAAGAGGACAATAGAGAATGTCCCCTTGTAGTTGTAGAATAATGATCCAGAGTTGTTGGGAGCCTGGATCACCACATGTTTCCCATCAATAGAACCAAGACAGTTTGGGAAGTTCCAGCGATGGTAGAAATCTGCTGCAATGTCCCTCCAATCTTCGGTGGAAGGAACCGGCATGTAGTCCTCAACCATGGAGTCCCAAATGGCCTTTGACACCTCTGCCACGATACCAGCTACAGTGCTGTGCCCAACCCGGTAGCTGAAGGCAATAGTGCGGTATGAATCCCCTGTTGCAAGGAATCTGTGGAAATATGTATTAAGAATTAAAGTATAAATTTTTATGAAAAGAAAGTATATTATTCTACAATATTGCAGTTAAATAAATACATTATATTTTTATATTTATTTTATAATAATTTAAACGACACATTAAATAAGATTCAACATGTAATATGTCACAACATGTTATATATGATTCTTCTTTGATACACACAAAGCTAAAATATATACACACACTTTACATAAGTATATACTTTAAGTATAAACAAGTATAAATATAAACACACACACACACACAGGCATATAAATATATATATATATATATATATATATATATATATATATATATATATATATATATATATATATATATACACACACATGATATATATATATATATATATATATATATTTATTTATATATTTATCCTCTAGGCTTATCACAGATAGCAAGGTGTCATTGATTAGATATTGAAACATATGTGTGTTTTTATTTACTGATTAAATTAAACGTTGTAGTCTTAGTTTATATAAAAGCATCTAAATCGATTAAATATTTGAATCAACATAGTTTGGTACGCATTTAAATAGGCTTACTTACCGTAAACAAATTGCCAGCCTTTCACCAGGGGAAATGGCTCGGCGGAACCGTGTATTTTCCTTGCAAATCAGGGGACCAACCCTCCGCAGCAGCACCTCAAACTGGGTCCTGTCCAGCCTGAAGTACTGCTGGAACCGGACTTCATCCAGCCGCAGTTCCTGCACCAGCCGGTGGTACTCGCCGTGTTGTCTCCGAGCCTGAATGGTCTCGTGAACCCAGATAGACCGGCGTTTGCGCTTATGCCGTAGATAAACGGCCGCAACGAGAAAAATCAACTTCTGTGTCTCGTTCATCTTCATGCTTCACTACAGACGTTTTTATGTTCGGAGTATATTTATATTTAGTATTTTCCCTCCAAAAATTGTGTTTTTTTAGCGGCAAGAAAGCTGATTCGCTGTCTTTTGGAAGTCCCGCTAGCGACTAGTGATGGGAACGCCCACTAGCGACCTCATCGCCAGCGATTGGCGACTTGCAGCGACAAAGTCGCGTGTAGTGTGAACGGGGCTTGAACGTTGGGTCTCGCTTGACTGTCGTCTTGCAGATACGGTCCACATCCGGCTGCGTTTCCCAAAAGCATCGTAAGCCTAAGTTGATCGTAAAAACGATCGTAGGACTGATATTAATATTATGGTCTGTTTCCCAAAAGCATCGTAACTTAAGTAGCACTTGAAAATCTTCGTAGAACTACGAGTGCTCTGGAGTAATCGTACATCCCCAAGTGCATCGTAAGAAGTCAGAGTTATGAGGTCACCTGCAGGACAACCGGCAGATTACACTTTATCTCGATTTAACAGATTACACTGCAACGTGAGTATAATATAAGGTTTTGATTGTACTTTATTGTACACTTTATTATTGTACCCGTGTTTTGTTTAAATTAATTTATAAATGAAATTATTAAAAAGGGAAGAAAAAATAGAAATACACATCTAAATTAAATGAATGAAAAAAAAAATCATAAACGAAGTAATGTGGGAATCATGTTTTAAAAACTGGGCAAAATAGGGATGAATTAAAAAAAAATGTATTTTGCGGACCTCCTTGCATGACAATCTGGGGCTCAGGTCAGGAAGCAGACAAACTGGCTAAACCGACCGTCTGCTAGCGGCCTCGCGTCACCAAGGTCAGATAAATCCCATCACATAGAGACTCTTTCACCTAGATATCATCATATAGAGACTGTGTCTGTTCCCCGAATTTGGAAATCCAAAAAACTGCCAAACCTTTCTAAGGTTAAAAATCTAATTGATGTTCAACAAATAAAAAACAGATATAATACAGATGAGCAAACGATAAAGCTTGGGTTGCTGAATATTCGATCCCTTAATTCAAAATCGCTCATAGTTAATGATAAGATTAAAGACTATAACCTAGATGTGCTGTGTTTGACAGAAACCTGGCTAAAACCAAACGATTACATTACTTTAAATGAGTCCACTCCGCAAGATTATTGTTATAAACATGAGCCTCGTCCGAAAGGCAAAGGGGGAGGTGTTGCTGTAATTTATAGTAATATTCTCAAAACCACTAAGAAATCTAGTTTTAAATATACTTCTTTTGAAGTGTTGGTGCTTAATGTAAAAATTTATAGTGTAAACAATAAATCACGTTTGAGAATTCTGCTGGCTACTGTATACAGGCCACCAGGGCACCATAAAGATTTTCTCAAAGAATTTGCTGACTTTCTATCAGAATTAGTATTGGCTGCAGATAAAGTCCTAATTGTTGGTGATTTTAATATACATGTAGATAATGTAAAAGATGCATTGGGATTGGCATTTAAAGACATTATAAACTCAATTGGAGTGAGACAACACGTGTCAGGACCTACTCATTGTCGTAATCATACTCTAGATCTAATATTATCACATGGAATAGATGTTGATGGCGTTGAAATTCTGCAGCAGAACGACGACATCTCCGATCACTATCTAGTCTCGTGTAAATTACATTTAGCCAAGGCTGCAAAGCCGACTCCGTGTTATAAATATGTTAGACCTATCACTTCTGCCACTAAAGATTGCTTTATCAATAATCTTCCAAATCAGTTTCATAATCTCAGCATCCCAGATAGCTTAGAAGAACTTGATATTGCAACAGAAACTTTTAACTCTCTCTTTTCCAGCACTTTAGACACAGTTGCTCCGCTGCGCTTAAAGAAGATCAAAAAAAATAGTCCAACGCCGTGGTACAATGAGCACACCCGGGCCCTTAAGAGAGCAGCCAGAAAAATGGAGCGAAACTGGAAGAAAACAAAACTAGAGGTATTTCGGATTTCATGGAAGGAGAGCTCGATTGCTTACAGAGAGGCCTTAAAAGATGCTAGAACTAATTATTTTTCAACCCTATTAGAAGAAAATAAACATAATCCTAGGTATTTATTTGAACAAGTGACTAAACTAACGAAAAAGAAAGCTTCAAGCCCAGAAGTTTATAAGAAACACAGCAGTAATGACTTTATGAACTTCTTCACTTATAAGATTGATAATATCAGGGACAAAATTATAACTATGCAACCGTCTACTACAGTATCGCATCAGGGAGTATATTGTAGTCTCTGTGAGGAACATTTTGATTCATTTGTTGCTATAGGAGAGGAAGAATTTTGCAAAATTGTTAATTCATCTAAATCGACAACTTGTATGCTAGACCCTATACCGACTAAGCTACTGAAAGAGATGCTTCCAGAGGTCATAGATCCTCTTCTAGATATCATTAATTCATCTTTGTCATTAGGATACGTACCAAAAACCTTTAAGTTGGCTATGATTAAACCGCTTGTTAAAAAACCGCAACTTGATCCTACAGAATTAGTCAATTACAGGCCAATCTCGAATCTGCCTTTTCTGTCAAAGATACTAGAAAAAGCAGTATCCTCACAACTGTGTTCCTTTTTAGAAAGAAATAATATCTGCGAGGATTTTCAGTCCGGATTTAGACCGTACCATAGTACTGAGACTGCTCTCATTAAAGTCACAAATGATTTGCTCCTATCATCCGATCGTGGTTGTATCTCTCTATTAGTGTTACTTGATCTTAGTGCTGCATTTGATACTATCGACCACAACATTCTTTTAAATAGACTAGAAAACTATGTTGGCATTAGCGGAATTGCACTAGCATGGTTTAAATCATACTTATCTGACCGTTTTCAGTTTGTATCAGTAAATGAAGAGATGTCTTATCGATCACAAGTTCAGTATGGCGTACCACAAGGCTCAGTACTAGGACCGCTGCTGTTCACTCTGTACATGCTACCATTAGGAGATATAATTAGGAAATATGGAATTAGCTTTCACTGTTATGCTGATGATACTCAGCTGTATATTTCTTCAAAACCTAACGAAACTTACCAATTCACAAAATTAACGGAATGCATAGCTGATATAAAAAATTGGATGACCAGTAATTTCCTATTACTAAATTCTGAAAAAACAGAGATTCTAATCATTGGACAAAAAACTTCCTCACCTAATAACCTAGAATACTGTCTAACACTTGATGGCTGCTCTGTTAAGTCTTCGACGTTAGTTAGGAACCTGGGTGTGCTCTTTGATACCAATCTTTCATTTGAAAGTCACGTGTCTAGTATCTGTAAAACCGCATTTTTCCATCTTAAAAATATATCTAAATTACGTCATATGCTCTCACTGACAAATGCGGAACAATTAGTTCATGCGTTCATGACCTCAAGGCTAGATTATTGTAATGCTCTGCTGGGTGGTTGCCCTGCACGCTTAATAAACAAACTACAGCTAGTTCAAAACGCAGCCGCTAGAGTTCTTACCAGAACCAGGAAGTATGACCATATTAGCCCGGTTCTGTCAACACTGCATTGGCTGCCTATTAAACATCGTATAAATTTTAAAATATTGCTGATTACTTACAAAGCACTAAATGGTTTAGCTCCCCAGTACTTGAGCGAGCTCTTAACGCATTATAGTCCTTCACGTCTATTGCGATCTCAAAATTCTTGCCAGTTGATAATACCTAGAATATCAAAATCGACTGCTGGCGGTAGATCCTTTTCCTATTTAGCACCAAAACTTTGGAACAATCTTCCTAACACGGTCCGGGAAGCAGATACAGTCTGTCAGTTTAAATCTAGACTAAAAACACATCTCTTTGGCTTAGCATACACATAACACATTATAGATTTCTATAATTCAATGTTAGGCTGCATAGATTAGATCAGCCGGAACCGGGAACACTTCCCATAATTCCTGATGTACTTTGTACATCATAAGAAGGATGGCGTCTACGCTAATATTAGTCTCTCTGTTTATCCCGAGGTCTACCGCAGACCGCCGGATCCAGGGCATATCCAGATCTGATGAAGGACCATCACATGGACACAACGACACGCATTATCAGGGCTGTGAAGGCCCATGGAGACATCACCCAACTCATCTCCTCACCGGCCGGATGACCCAACCCAACCAGATGAACTGGATAATATCGTGAAAGTTCTGATCCCATCTGACTCCTGATATTATGCTGCCTAACTCATAATCATACTGTATAAAAGGCTCTCAGGGAAAGAAGACTTCTATTGTGGGACTTTTATTTTGATGGTTATTTTAGAGTGCGATACCCGATGCTTTCAGTAGGAGGCATTATTGGTTTGTTTTGCTGCCTGCTGCGTCAAAATTACGGAGAAGAACGGCAGCTGCGCATCTAGAAGTTTCTTCCTGCCTGTTATTCGGATGTTCGTTTGACATTTAGTGTAAAAAGTATTAGTACATGACCATAAAGTAAGTTTTCTCTGATTTCTCTATGTTTTCACCATGTTTTAAGTGTATTATTACACCTTGTGCATTTAACCGTGCATGCCCGGACATGTACCGATTCATGTGCGATCGTTTGACAGATAAACCAGATGTGTAACGTGATTTCTCCTAAATATAGTCAAATGTGACAGTTAACGTTTTATATGTCTGTAATATGTTAACTAATTATTCTGTGTAAGTATTATCAAGTATTATTTCCCTTTGATTACTCCAATTCGGGAATTTAGGTTATTTGTTTATGCATCTGGATTCATTATTAATATATATTAATGCCCAAGTCAATTTTGTGACCAAACTAATAGTTTATATTGTCTTCCGTTGCCCATCCTATCCATATTTTGAGCTTATTTAGAGGTGATACTGAATATGTTAGTATTCTGTATAAAGATGGGACTGATTCATCTGTTAATGTACACCTTTATACTTCTACTAATGTAATCTGTCTTTTGTTATTTTAGACTAATATTCAATACACTTTGGAAAGAAGCACCAGTCTCCTCATTCTTTGTGTCCTGACCGACACCAGGAGTGTATACTGCTAACAAGTAGAGCTAGAGCCTAGCAGTGAACTTTCCTCTCCAACAAACTGGTCCTTCGAGCCGGATGCAGTGTTCATTCCTGGTACAATGGAGTCAGATGAGGAGATTGTTGGGGCAACCAGACCAAAACGCCGAACACGTCCACCAGTTCGACTCCAAGACTTCGAAGTGCAGTATGTAGGGGGCAGACCTGTAAGTGAACATGCTTTTTCACAACCCTGGGAGGCACCTGCCCACATGACACCTCTCCAGTCATCATGGGATCATCCTGATTACCTCTATGATGATGCTGCTCCTCGCACAGGCCCTCGGTTCAGACCACCAAGCTTCAGTTATGCAGAGCGCAGCGATAACCTACCTCAGTCATTCACACCAGTCCAGCAGAACCGTTACACCGAGCCTGAATACTATAACGAGCTCCAAGCCATTCGCAGAGAAAATGTACAGCTGCTACAATCACACCAAGCCTTTTGTGCTGACCTGATGGAGTTGAAAGAAGTTCGTACTGAGTTCAAAGAGCTGGTCAAAGTTGCCCAAACCCTTAGAGCAGACCTCAGTACCACTAAAAGCTATGATCGTCCTCCAGTGCGACCTGAACCTCAACTGCCATTCAGTCCTTCCTGTCGTGTAGGTCAGACGCAGCTGGCCACATCAGCTGATAATGAAGAGTGGCCTGAGCTTCCACCCTGGCCCGAGCCCGAGTCAGAACTGAGCAGAGGTATGGAGGCTTTAAAGTTAACAAAACCTGACAAAGCTACATACCATCCAGAGGTACCAAAGCATTCAACGGCCTCCCAGGCTCACCCTGCATACAGCCATTCTCAGTATTGCTTTCAGTATCCAGATGTGCTACCACCGCCTCCAACACCCGAAGACCTCAGAGTGTTGTTATCTCCAGCTGCACACACCCTGTATCGGAAACCCTTAAGTGCCCAAATTCCAGTTTCTTCTCCCCTACTTGGGTCCATACCAGCTCAGTCGAGGCATCAAGCGCCTGTGGTCAAGGTAGAGTCAAACATGCCACGTTTAACACACCCCTCAGAGTATGTGTATAGAGGGCCTACCCCTACTATCCCCAAATTTAGCCGGCCAGATCCAAGCGAGTTCGCCAGACTTCGAATCGCTTTGGAGAATCTGCTTCCTCCAGATGGGACTGAACTTTTTAAATATCAGATACTTGTGGACCACTTAAAGTTGGATGAAGCTAAACTGATCGCCGATGCTTTTTTGAACTCGCCAACCCCATTTACCGACACTATGGTGGCCCTCCATGAGAAGTTTGGTCAACCCCACCAACTAGCTTTGAGGAAAATTGCCAGTGTCCTGGAAGCCCCTGATGTAAAGCGTGGGGATACAGTTGGATTCCATAAGTTTGCTCTTCAGGTACAGTCATTGGTGGGTTTGTTGAAGACTTTAGGACCTGAAGGTGACATTGAGCTGAATTGTGGGTCACATGTCGCACGCCTTTTGAGCAGACTTCCTTCTGAACAGCGAGCCGAGTTCCGCCGTCACATGTTTCGGCAACCTGGAGCTGTACCTACTTTACATAATCTCTCAAACTGGCTCCGTTATGAAGCCTGGTGCCATGACTTTGATGTAGAGATTTCCTCCCGAGAAGTTCAGGACCGACAGACGTCTAGACCTGTACAGAGTAAAAGGTCTGTAGCCATTCTTCATGGGGTTGGAGTGGCTCAAAATGTAACTTCCCTGTCCCCTCAGAAGGGTATGACTGCACCGACCAGGTCAGTCGAAGTGAAGCGGTTCTGTCCCTTCTGTGATAGTACCGAGCATTATTTGAGTCAATGCAAACCATTTGCTAAACTTACTACTGACCAAGCCAAAGACTGGATTCGAGGTAATAATCGTTGTTGGCGCTGTGCCAGGACGCATCATGCTGCTCAGTGTGATCTGAAGAAGCCCTGTAACCTGTGTCAAGGCAAACACCTTCGCCCTCTTCACAATGTAAATGTGAGATCCTCCCAAGAGAATACAGTCAGTGCTGAGAAGAGTTGCCTTACCAGTTCCTCTCCTGACAGATTTTACCTGGACAAACCTGTTGTTGGGACCCGTGTCATGCTCAAGGTTGTACCTGTACATATTCATTATGAAGACCGTACTTTAGACACCTTTGCGCTTTTAGATGACGGCTCTGAGAGAACCATTCTGCTCCCAACTGCTGCCAAAGCCCTGGGCATACAGGGTACACCTGAAGATCTCCCATTGCACACCGTGCGTCAAGACATTGAAGTTCTTCATGGGTCATCTATATCATTTCAAGTATCCCCATCCCATAAGCCTCAAACCTGTTACAAGATTGAATATGCTTTCACTGCAGATCGCCTCAATCTGTCACGGCAGTCTTATCCCGTGGAACAACTGCAAAGGAAGTTTAAGCACTTACACGGTCTTCCCATCTTGCCGATCAAAGATGCTCAGCCTCTACTTCTGATTGGGTCAGATCAGCCACATCTCATTACACCAATTGAGCCTATCAGATTAGGTTCTCCAGGTGGACCTGCTGCTGTCCACACACGCCTGGGATGGACCCTTCAGGGCCCCGCATCGTTCATGGGGCGGCCTGCCTCCTCCCAACAATGCCTACTGACATCTGTCCTTCCACCACAAGATGAGCTTTTTAAGAATGTCCAAAGACTCTGGCAAATAGAAGCTGTTCCACACAGGGATGAGAAAGTGGTGACTCGATCGAAAAAAGATCAGGAGGCTTTAAAGTTACTTGAAACCAAGACCATCCATACAGAAGTGAATGGAATTCTTCGACTGGGGACGCCATTGCTCCGACAGAAGGATATGCCTCGGTTGCATGCCCCTAAGGAGTCAGTCATGCCAAATCTGCGCAGTATTGAGAAGCGTTTGTTAAAGGATCCAGTGAAAGCAAAGACCTATAGTGCAGAGATGGAGAAGCTCATTCAGACAGGAGCTGTTCAGGAAGTAACTAAGGAGACAGACTCTGAGGAATGTTGGTATATACCCCATCACCTTGTCAGTCATAATGGGAAATCCCGTGTTGTTTTCAACTGTTCCCATCAATATCATGGCCAAAGTCTCAACCAGTATCTGTTGCCTGGCCCTACCCTTGGAGCATCCTTGCTTGGTGTACTCCTCAGATTTAGGGAGCATCCAGCTGCAGTAAGTGGTGACATCAAGGCAATGTTCCATCAGGTCCGCCTCCTTCCTGAAGATCGCCCCCTACTGCAGTTCCTTTGGCGTGATCTGAAAGTGGATGAGCCTCCGAAAGTCTTTGAATGGCAGGTGTTACCCTTCGGCACTACCTGTAGTCCGTGCTGTGCCACATATGCTCTGCAGCACCATGTGATCGAGCACAGCATTGCCGATGAGTCCATCAGGTTCTCAGTTGAGAAGTGTTTTTACGTGGACAACTGCCTTCAGAGTCTATGTACCCCTGAGGCTGCCAGGCACTTGGTCGACAGACTGAGGGAGATGCTTTCTAAAGCTGGATTTGAGATACGACAATGGGCCAGCAATGTTCCCAGTGTGCTGAGTCACTTACCCCCAGAAGCTCAAGCTGAGAGCTTGGAACTTTGGTTGGCTCAAGACAAGTCTGACATACCAGAGTCAACCTTAGGCCTAAGCTGGAACTGGCAGACTGATACCCTGTCTTACAAGTACCGACCTGTTGTATATGAGACTCCCACCCTCAGGAATATCTACAAGGTCCTAGCCACTCAATACGACCCTTTGGGACTTCTCTTGCCATACACCACTCGAGCGAAGATAATTATTAGGCATCTATGGAGTAAACAGCGGGGTTGGGACGACCCGAACCTACCACCTGAGCTCCTGCAGTCATGGCGTGTCTGGGAGAATGAACTTCAGCACCTACCAAACATCACTCTCCCTAGGACTTATGTCCCTCCTGAGGTAAAGGATGGTGTCACGTATGAAGTCCACATATTTTCAGATGCCTCAGAGCAGGCATATGGAGCTGTGGCATACTTGAGGACCACTGACAAGAGAGGCCAAGTGTACCTGTCCTTTGTGGTGGCTCGATCCCGAGTGGCCCCCAAACGTTCTCTTTCCATTCCTCGATTGGAGCTTTGTGGAGCTCTTGTGGCCGCTCAGTTAGCTAGATTGCTTAAGAAGGAACTGACCTTGCAAATAGAGACCACAGTGTTGTGGACGGACTCCTCTACAGTCCTTACCTGGCTGAACTCTGAATCCTGCCACTACAAAGTCTTTGTTGGCAATAGAGTCGCCGAAATCCAAGAGCTAACCGAGAAGTGTTCCTGGCGTTATGTGGATTCAGCCAGCAATCCTGCCGACGACCTCACTAGAGGACAACCTCTGAATGTCCTTACAGAGATAAACAGATGGTCTCAAGGTCCTCCCTTCTTACTTCAGGATCCAGCTACCTGGCCAGTATTGCCTAGTACAGACCTGGAAGATGACCACACGGAGCTACGTAAGTCTGTCTTCTGCGGCGCCACTGCAGTGCCACCCCAATCAATCATCCCGGATGTCTGGAACCACAATACTTGGCAGGATCTCGTGGATGCCACTGCTAAGGAAATTCCGGTAAACCCTACTTCTGAATCCTTTCCCGATGCAGATGGTTATCGTCAGGCTGAGATCCTTATTCTCAAGCGAATTCAGCAAGAGTCTTTCCCCAATGATTATCAGCGTTTAGTTACTGGGAAACCAGTGTCCTCAGACAGTCGCCTTCTTACCTTAGCTCCTGAACTGGACAGATTTAATGGTTTAATCCGAGTGGGAGGTCGATTAAGGAGAGCAGAGTCCATTGAAGAATCTACCTTACACCCCATTGTGTTGGACGCTCATCACCCAGTTACCCGGCTACTGATTAAGCATTATGATGGCAAGCTGCATCATCCCGGACCTGAGCGAGTGTTTGCCGAAATCCGGCGTTATTATTGGATCATCCGTGGACGTGAAGCCATTCGTCGGCACCAGCATGGGTGTCTAGACTGTCAGCGTTGGAGGGCAAAACCAACTATTCCGAAAATGGCAGACTTGCCTTCTGCCCGTCTCCATCTCCACAAACCTGCTTTTTTCTCATGTGGAGTAGACTGCTTTGGACCAATGCTTATTAAGATTGGGAGACGCACAGAGAAACGTTGGGGGATAATCTTCAAGTGTCTAACCACTAGAGCAGTGCACTTGGACCTCCTCAGTACCATGAATGCTGATTCCTTCCTGATGGCCCTTAGGAGGTTTGTTGCACGGCGGGGAATACCTGCGGAACTGTGGTCAGACCAGGGAACAAACTTCAAAGGGGGTGAAAGAGAGCTCAGAGAAGCCTTTACTGAAATGGCTCCTGAGTTACAGAAACAGCTTGCTCGTCAAAGGATCCAATTTCACTTCAACCCTCCAGCAGCCCCACATTTCGGAGGAGTGTGGGAAAGAGAAGTACGATCTGTAAAGTCAGCCCTTTACACGACCGTGGGAGCTCAATCAGTTCCTGAAGAAGTCCTGCGGACAGTCCTCCTAGAGGTGGAGGCTATTCTTAATTCAAAGCCCTTAGGGTACGTGTCCTCTGATGTTGCAGACATGGACCCAGTAACACCCAACAGTTTGCTCATGGGGCGGCCTGATGGTTCCTTGCCCCAGGTAATCTACCCGGAGTCTGAATTGATGAGTCGCAGACACTGGAGGCATTCACAAGTCCTATCAGACAACTTCTGGTCCAGATTTATCCGAAACTACCTTCCAGGCCTTCAGACTCGGCAAAAGTGGCAGTCCTCTCCCCCAGACTTAACTGAGAAAATGGTTGTCATGGTTGTAGATCCACAGATGCCTAGGGCCCTCTGGCCTGTTGGACATGTCATCAAGACACACCGCAGTCCGGATGGACATGTCAGGTCTGCTGATATAGAAATAAAGGGGCAAGTGTACACTCGACCAGTAGCACGTCTGGTGATCCTCCCAGCTCTGCCAGATGACGGAAAACGTCCTGGAAACTCGCCTTAAATTAAGTCGCCTTTTAGTAGGAGCAAAGTTGCCTAGCACCTTTGGGGGCGGCTGTATAAAAGGCTCTCAGGGAAAGAAGACTTCTATTGTGGGACTTTTATTTTGATGGTTATTTTAGAGTGCGATACCCGATGCTTTCAGTAGGAGGCATTATTGGTTTTGCTGCCTGCTGCGTCAAAATTACGGAGAAGAACGGCAGCTGCGCATCTAGAAGTTTCTTCCTGCCTGTTATTCGGATGTTCGTTTGACATTTAGTGTAAAAAGTATTAGTACATGACCATAAAGTAAGTTTTCTCTGATTTCTCTATGTTTTCACCATGTTTTGAGTGTATTATTACACCTTGTGCATTTAACCGTGCATGCCCGGACATGTACCGATTCATGTGCGATCGTTTGACAGATAAACCAGATGTGTAACGTGATTTCTCCTAAATATAGTCAAATGTGACAGTTAACGTTTTATATGTCTGTAATATGTTAACTAATTATTCTGTGTAAGTATTATCAAGTATTATTTCCCTTTGATTACTCCAATTCGGGAATTTAGGTTATTTGTTTATGCATCTGGATTCATTATTAATATATATTAATGCCCAAGTCAATTTTGTGACCAAACTAATAGTTTATATTGTCTTCCGTTGCCCATCCTATCCATATTTTGAGCTTATTTAGAGGTGATACTGAATATGTTAGTATTCTGTATAAAGATGGGACTGATTCATCTGTTAATGTACACCTTTATACTTCTACTAATGTAATCTGTCTTTTGTTATTTTAGACTAATATTCAATACACTTTGGAAAGAAGCACCAGTCTCCTCATTCTTTGTGTCCTGACCGACACCCAGGAGTGTATACTGCTAACAAGTAGAGCTAGAGCCTAGCAGTGAACTTTCCTCTCCAACACATACACTGTTCATTCGTTGGCCAAAGGAGGACTGGCCCCCCGACTGAGCCTGGGTTCTCCCAAGGTTTTTTTCTCCATTCTGTCACCTGATGGAGTTTTGGTTCCTTGCCACTGTTGCCTTCGCCTTTTGGCTTGCTTAGTTGGGGACATTTAATTTTCAATTGAACAATACTATTACAACATTGTTTTCCTGTTATCTCTGTAAAGCTGCTTTGAAACAATTTGTATTGTAAAAAGCGCTATATAAATAAAGGTGACTTGACTTGACCTCCTTCCCTGATCTTTGAACGCCGCTGGTTGCAGAAGTTTGCAATGTCCTCCCTGATGTTTTTTTTTCCTTATTTGTATGGTGTCCTTTAAATCTGTTAAAAATAAAGTCTTTGTTTCGCTCTATCTAAAATGACATTAATTTGACCTTTTTTAAAGGTATCTTCTCTTGTTTTTTTTTTTTTTTTTTTTTTTTTTCAGCCATTTTGTCAGTGCCTCCGCCTGTATAGATGCTTTAGACTTGTCTTGATTTCTATTCCACAACAAATGACGATTTTTAGGTTAAACGTTCAGAATATGGTTCCATATAAGGTTATATTTCAGCACTTCGCGAATGGACAGCGATGCTTAAGTAGCACGTAGAGCGCGTTCTCGCGCGTTCATGTTAAGTGCACTTTTGGGAAACACACGTGGAATTGCCGCGAGCGTTCGTAACCTTGCACGTAGAGAGCGCTCTTAAGAGCTAAGATACATCGTTATCGGGACATCCGTACTACGGACTTCAGCCAGAAGCGCCAAAAAAAATAAAAAAAATATCATCAAACCAAGCTGTCAACGCAGATTTATCTGACCAGCAAGGCTACCACACGTAAGTTTTTATGTGTTTATTCTATGTGTTTATTATTTACATCTATTTGTATGTGTTTATTCTAATTTACTGTCTATTACTTAAATGTGCAAGTGAAATGCTGTTTGAACAAAAGAAGTCTGTGTTAAAACCGCATCTGCTAGCGCTACTGCGCTATAGAAATAGCCTATGAGTGTAGCACAGAATATGATGATGACCCAATCATAGGATAGCCGAATCAACTTTTTAATATCATGGCATATAGGCTATTTGCGCTAATGTGCTGAATTTTAAAAGGTAGTAGCTTAAATGTCCAGGGCTGAGTTTCCCGAAACCTTCTTAACGCTATACGTCGTTCTTAAGTTACACCTTAAGCTGTACCTTATCGTTAATACGTGTTTCCCGAAACGTTCTTAGTTAAGTATACCTTCTGTAAGTCATACTTTCGGAAGGTTGGTCTGGACCACTCTTAGCTTTACCTTATCACTGTTAAATGTCTATATGAATATAATTCTGAAGTTTTAATACACCCAGACAGTGTTCAATTAGGCTAATTCAAGTGTTTTCATGCAAAGAATAAAATTGTCATTACACTGATTGTTGTTAGAATTTTAATTATATTATTATATAGGCAATAATACAATTTTATAAATTTATTTTAATTAAAGAGCGCTTTTAAAGTCGGGTACTGTCAGTTAAGTCCTATTTGGACGCTAATATTGTTTATCATGGGCTCGTACGGTATTTAAAACATTTACAGGGGTAAATCGGTTATTTTAGTGCCGTCCGAATCCATAATATCAGTGTTTTTTCTCACCCAACCCGCGTAAAAATCTCTGTGCAAATTAGTACCTATGATTTTTGACAAACAGGTCGTGTGGTAATTGAATTGCCGTCTGAATCCACATCTCTGAGTTTACAAGAAGAGATTCAAAATTCACTGTTTAAATCCTTTTTGATCACTACCGTGCACCGTAGCTATGACGTACACTTTTATTACTGAAATGCTTGAAAGTATTTACAAGAACAATATTTCATCGCAGCTCACCTCAAAAATGGGAAAAAACAAAAATGGGAAAGAGAAGAAAGCACATAAAAAATGTAAATGGTTATTATGGCAGCAATATATGATGCAATTTTAAAATATGTAGGCAAGGCTATTATAGGCTGTTATAGTTTGGATAATTTTTTATAATATCCCATGAGTCCTTGTAAATGCAATTTCAACTATTTCTGAAGTGCTTATTTTATAAAGAACAGCGTTTTCTCACATAAACAGCCCCTGCACGAGAGAATAATTGATTCGCGAGTCATCGATATCAACAGATTCAGCACCATCGCCACGGACAGCACCCGGTAACGTCGCACGTAAGAAGGTATATCTTAAGCAGCTTTCTAAGGTATAGTTCGGGGAACACGCCTAGAAATGGTATACCTTCAGTTAAGTTATACCTTAAGAGTCTTCTTAGCGCGCTAAGAGTGAGTGTTATCGGGAAACCGGGCCCAGACGTCCCCGGTTTCAGGGGACAGTCCACGTTTTTGGTTGCCTCCGGGAAAACACAGAACAAACATTTTTGAAGATAAAACTTGTATGTAGGCTATTTCAATCAGATTGACAGTCAAACTAAAAAATGTCCCGTTTTTTCCAAAATGTTGTCATTATGTCCCCGGTTTTGGTCTAGGACATCTGGTCACCTTATCTTAGCTTTAGCTGCTATGCCGTTAAAGCGCTGAGAATAAGGCACACATTCATGAAAATGACATGCTACATTGTGAGCTTAATTTTACACCTTGACCGACCATTTAAACACTCGCTTAAATGGTATGCTGCCAGCCATCATCTAACAGTGTCAATCACTGATGCCACAACCTGCAGCTTTCTTATCTTTTTCAAAAGTCCTAAGAAATCCTAGTTGAGGAAATATGTTAATTTATCATCAATCCTAAATGTGTGCCATTAAGGCCATCAACAACACTTTTTTACAGTAATTTTCAAAGAAACTTGTAATACAAAAAAAAAAAAAAACCTTTTCATGGTTACTTTCATTGTGTAATGTTTCATTTTTATAGGAGTAAAGGGGAAAAAAATAGCCCCATTGGGGTGTATTGTGGCCTGGCCTTATTGGCACACATTTCGGATTGATGATAAATTAACATATTTCCTCAATAGTATGTTGTTCTGGACACCTCATAGAAATTATCTATGCTGAAAAAAAAAATTATTTTACAGTTAGTCTTTCGTAAAATGCTGCCTGGACTAAAAATAAATTAAGTAATTGTGATTATGATTTTTTTTTAATTCATGGCCAAAGTATCATTACTGAAATCCAATATACATTAATTAAAGAAAAGGAAGAGAAAATATATGATAGAACTGATAGAAAGTGGCAGGGACATTAGCCTACATAATTTAGAAATACATCTGAATGTATATGCCACCACTGAACAAAGACCATAACCACTATTCTTCTCATGTACCCAATTACAATTTCAACCTTAAAATTACAATTTTGTTATTGGTATTTTACTTTCATTTTCTTGTAAACAAAAGGGAGTCTTTTATTTATAATAAATAAAATTAAGACAACAACTTACAACATACTTTCCATTTCTTTTTCCAGATGCTGAAAACATGATGCAAACTGATGAGACGAAGGTATAATACTCAGATTTTCATTCCATTCCAAACTCCATACTTTTTTTTAAATTATTATTATTATTATTATTATTATTCAATTTACTTTGAGATAGTTACCTAAATGTAAAAAATAGACGCAAGACACCAGGACTATGTTTATGTGGTATTTTTCATGTTTTCATCAAGCAATCATGTTTTTGATGCGGTGGTGACGCGTTTATAAGGGCGGCGGCGCTGCCGATAAAGCATCTAAAAGCTCTCACAAAGAACCGGCAAAAGCAATGATTATGAATATGTCAAATATAGCAAGGAGATATTTTAATTGTTTATTAATAAAGTCAAGATGAAGTTGACGATGCTTACTCGCGATCTTCGCAGGTTAGTGAATGCACCAGAGAGAAATGCACATTTCATTTCATAAGCAGAGAGCAGTCTGTTTTCTTTCGTTTTGAATTGTTCTGTTTACAGGCATTTCAATATAGATATATTTTTCAGGTCCGTGAATAGGCTACCTTATACACTGAGGCTCCGTGTCGTTAATTAGGCTATCTATAATAGACTATGTGCACGTTAGCATATGCTACTTCCGGCTGCGAAACCGATATGGGGTGTCTAGTTTCCGGTAGCCTGATGGACAACGTAGATTATGTATATTTCTCCAGATGTCTTGGACATTAACCGAAGATTTCAGTCGATATTATAATATAATATTAGAGTCGATGATGTTCATCGACTGGTTAGTGATTTTTCTCCAGCTCCCCAGAGCAAGAGAGAGAAAGGGGTTTAAATATTACATCTCTCAGTATGTCATACAGGGAGTAACTTACACATGTAATACAGGGAGTAAAGGTATCCGACGTTGGGAAAGGGAACTAAAAAAAGTCCTCGCTCTAGACTAGGTACTGAAAGAGTTATAGGAACTTAGTCCGGTCGGAACACGCGAAAAAAATGGTTATAGGAAGGTTCTAGGCACTGCAAAAGTCCCTCCGGGCGGAAAGCGGCTATAGACACCGTGAGTAGTGACTTTTCCCTTGTCAGTGGTTTAAAATATGTAGTTGGATTGTTTCATGTAACTTAGTTCTTCTCCCTCGCTGTGTTATGGCTTTGCTATGTGTGGATACATGTGCTGGTTACGTTCGTGAGACAGCTGATTAGTACTCTTGTCATTGACCGGAAAACAGTAACGTTACAGGAATCACCAACCCGTCGATCGCGGTCGACAAGTCGATCTTGGAAGCATTTTAAGTCGATCACGAAGAGTTTTCAAAATCAGAGAAAAAAGCCTATTGTGTGTAAATGGTGTTCTAATCCATGTTGCTGTTACAATCACGTCATTTTTGCGGCGCGCACCTTTGGGCTCATGCGGACCCGTCGAGTTAAACAAGGCTTTACGCTTTAACCATTAAACCAGCTCAGCCACAGTAAGTTTTTTTATGTTTTAGGTCCATTGCGAACGATTAAACTAAGTTAACGCCGGTCCACTGATGTAAACAAGACGGCAACCGGAAACGAAGTACCCAACGTCCGCCCTCAAGCCGGAAGTTAGCATTTTTCTCGTGCACAGAGCGAATTGACCGTTCGCAAAAGCCACTCCCCCTAGTTATTGTTGCTATGCCCGTCAAACAAATGGTCAAACACGACCAGCGCCACAGATTGCCATGACGGGAAGAGGTATACCCGTGCGTGTCAGTGACCTTTTTTTGGAGCAATACCTCCGCGATATCCTCCAGATCGAGGCACAAGGGGTTACAGTATACAGTGGAGGGATATATTCAAAATATAAAAATACGCAATGAAGGAGACACGACTACGTTAATGCTTACCGGTCTCAAGAGAAACTGTTGCTCTTGCTCTGTGTTAATTGTTGACTTTGTTCATGACTTTGTTGTTCGTTTTTTATAATTAAATCTATGAATTCGTGGTCATTAATTCTGTGTTTGTTAACTTTGTTCACGTTGTTTTAGTAGGCCTATGCGTTTTAATCATTAAAACGATTTATTTCAGCTATAGCCTAAGCCTACGCATTGCTCCAACTAGCCTTTATCAAGTCAAGTCAAGCTTTTTATTTATAAGACCTTGTAGTGAAAATGTTTTTCTGGACATTCCACAGACTGTGAAAAATGTAGGCCTATACCTAGGTAGCATAGGTTAATACCCTAACTGACAAAAATGCCGAAAATAAGGCAATAGGACAATCCAGTGGTGATTTAAGCAGAATCGTAACACATCCGGCACAGCTCCGGTAGGCGGAATCGTTTCACGCACCTGTTACGCATCTGTAACGGGATGATTAGGCGGTGCTGGATCGGCGCTGGCACATATCCGCAACAACCCGTAAAAACAGACCAGAAACGGCTTCGGCCCGATGTGCGTTTGGACTCAGGAACGAGTCCGTGAGGCGGATGCGGGCCAGACCCGGCTCTATCGTTTTGCGGTTGCGGTCCTGTTCCGTTACAGCGTGCAGTGGCTATCTGGGTAGCCTATCATATTTCTTCAAAAGCAGATCGTGGAGTTATCATGTCTGAAAAAATCCGATTCGATCTTCAATTCCCGAGATATAGGCCTATGCAGATTTAATTGAGTTCACGTCACCGAAAACAACAGATATGAGATATGAGCTGCATTTTATTGATCATCAGCTAAAATGTCAAAATCAAAAACCGCAATAGGAGTGAGCGTCAAGCTGGCAACAGCCCTGGTAAGATCTTTTCGTTTCTTTACTTGTTTTAATGAAGCTGATTGTGTTAAGCGTCTGTGACTTAAGCCGCCTTTCCACTGCACACGACATTCGCATACGATTGTCGCATTTCGCCCCCTAGTGTCAGTCGCACGGAACTTTGTAATTGGTCGTGAAGCAACCGTACCCTCGGATATTCACAATGGTAAAATGAATGATTTGAATGAATGTAATGCATGCATGAATATATCCAAACAAAACAAATGACCCCCCTCAATAGATCTAAAATAAAACAGATAGATTTTATAGAGCTAATCAATATAGATAATGATTTAATAATTATAAACAGTTTTTTTCTGCCATAATTATTAATAACCGAGATTTTACAGGAATAGCGTTTAGAGAATAACATTAAAGAGTTAAAATATTGGTAATTCTAGCCTCGCGCTCATAGTTTTGATTAGAAAACATCACATCCGGTCGGCCGGTCGGATACGGTCTAGCCGCAGAAGTTCAGATATTTCAACGGATCCAAAGCTCAAATCGGATCCGAATTTTCCGCATACGCATATGATCGGAAATCCCCGCAGCTCCCGTACGACTCTCCATTGGAAATGAATGACTTCCGGTTTGACGGCTGTCGTTTGTCGTGTGCAGTGGAAAGGCGGCTTTAGGCTACTTTCACTTTGATTTGCGATAGTTTCCACGTTTGCTTGATGAATAGATGCTCATCTGCGGTGATGCGTCGTCATATCTGCCTATAACATAACATATAGCCTAACACGCTCTCACAGTTTATTTATTTATTTTTTTAGCATTTTTTGGGAGGAGTAAAATTTACAAATGTGGTTTCGACATCCAGATGCATTTACTTGTCCAGTTTGGTCTGGAAAGCGGCCCGGACCTCCTCCTGAAGTGGTTTGAGTGATCGGATTTGGCTAAATTAATCAATGATTATGATGACCTATTTTATTTTATATATATATATATGTTATATATGTTTTAATATATACGATTTTTTTTGTTAAAATTTCTTCATTACCTAGATAACGTTATATTATTATACAAAATTCAAAAAGTAGTCAAAACACGTAGGCTACAGAACATCTAAGATTTTTACAAAATGATGTGCTTATTTTTTTAATTAACGAAATGTCAATCGTAATCTTTATAACAGAAGATAGGCTACAACACAATACAACAATCTTCAAGATAGGCTATAGTAAATCTTCAAATGTGTAACAGATTGTGCACCTTAAAAACAGCAATTTGCGTGGTGGAAGCTAATATATAATTAATGGTGCTTGCTGAAAGCAAGGCAACATTAGTGTTATTGTGCATACTTATTAATGGTGCTTGCTGAAAGCAAGGCAACATTAGTGTTATTGTGCATACTTATTAATGGTGCTTGCTGAAAGCAAGGCAACATTAGTGTTCTCTTGCATACTTATTATTAATGGTGCTTGCCTATGGCAAAGCAACATTAGTGTTATTGCTCATACTTATTATTAATGGTGCTTGCCTATGGCAAAGCAACATTAGTGTTATTGCTCATACTTATTAATGGTGCTTGCCTATGGCAAAGCAACATTAGTGTTCTCTTGCATACTTATTATTATTCTTCTTATTATTCCGGACAAAAGTTTGGCGCGTAACTTGTCCCGCAGCTTTTGTCACAGACCCACAAATGAGGCGTCAAATCGTGCGGCCTATTGAGGAGAGGTGTGCTATGACTTTTATAAACGATTGGGGGTACGGTGTTTGCCCCAGGGGCAAAAAAGCGACCAAAAAATCCCATTGACTTAACATTGCGGCGAATTTTGAACACTCGTAGCTCTGAGCGAGAATATCGCAGAAACGTGTGGGTCACCACATTTGAAGAGGCTGACAGGCTCTTTAAGAACATACCTCACAATGGGGTAAAAGTTGCACCCCTGGGGGGCAGGAGCTGCCCAAATTTGCCCCATTGACTTACAATGGTGCAGGACGGCCCTGAAATGAATGTGTTAGTAGTGTCACAGACCCATGAGTGAGGCGTCAAATCGACCGTCTCATTGAGGAGAGTTTTGCTATGACTTTTCTAAGCGATCGGGTGTACGATGTTCGCACAGCGGACGAAAAAGCGGCCAAAAAAATCCCATTGACTTAACATTGCGGAACTTTCAAAAATTCAAATCTCAACTGCCATTTTCACACACACCCACAGAAAAGGGCCTGACAGCCCTGCTGTCAGGCCCTCTCTCTCTCCCTCAGAGGATTTATTTTATCAAGCAGCCAATAAGTAATGGCCTAAAATCTTCATAGCCACACCATAGCAACCAGTTACAGCACCCTAGCAACCGTGGGCGATAGGCACGAGGCCGTGCCATACCAAATAACTCTATAAAACCTCTATAAAAACTCCTTTTAAAAACTCCATAGTAATCATCTGTTAAAAAATACACGCCGACATCACAGACCCCTGATTGAGGCGTCAAATTGTGCGGATTATTGAGGAGAGGTGTGCTGTGACTTTTCTTAGCGATGGGGGTACGGTGTTCGCCCCAGGGGCAAATCATTGGGTAAAAAAAATCCCATAGACTTAACATTGCCACAAACTTTGACGACTTGTAGCACTGACCAATAATTTCTCAGAAACTTGTAATTTACCACACTTGAAGAGGCTGGCAGGCTCTGTAAGAACATACCTCACAATGGGGTAAAAGTTGCACCCCTGGGGGGCAGGAGCTGCCCAATTTTGCCCCATTGACTTACTATGGTGTAGTCCTACACATTGTATAGGTATTTTGTATTGAACATAGCTCTGGATCACAGTGTCATAGAGACAAGGGGGCGGGCTCATTTTACTCAGACGACCAATCAGTCTCTCAGAATCATTGTGAAGTTATTAAGCCACGCCCTAGCAACCATTTAGAGCACCTTAGCAACAAGTTCCATAGACTTCCATTGAAAGAGATCAAAAGGATATCTCCGGATAGAAGTGTCATAGAAACACGAAGGTGGTCTCGTTTGACTCGGGGCAGCGAACAGCCAATCATGAGTCACCTCAACACTTCCTAGCCCCTCCCTAGCAACCATTGTCGAGCTGCTTAGCAACCAAATTCTATAGAGGGATATCTTCCATTCTGAATGTCACAGAGGCATGGGAGTTGGTTTATATCACTCATAGTGAAAAGAAGCCTTTAGAGATTCAACACTGGCAGCTGCCAAGCCACTCCCTAGCAACCAAACAGAGTACCCTAGCAACCATTTTGCAAGACCTATATCTCTGCATCAAAACATCTTATAGAGATGGGGGTTCATTTATATTATTCACACTGACAATCAGCCTTCGGAGTTTCATGATTGGCAGCTGCCAAGCCACTCCCTAGCAACCAAACAGAGTACCCTAGCAACCATTTTGCAAGACCTATATCTCTGCATCAGAACATCGTATTGAGATGGGGGTTGGCTCTTTTGACTCATGCTAGCAAACAGGTCTTCCAACATACTACACATGCTAGCTGTGAATAGCTACATGCTAATAGTGATAAAGTAAGTGCTAAATCATGCCAAGTAAATGTAAGGAACTCCAATAGTAACCATCTGTGACAACAACTAACCACCTAGTAACACCATAGCAACCACCCAGAATACCCTAGCAACCACTTAGCAACGCCCTAGCAACCGCCCAGAATACCCTAGCAACCGCCTAGTAACCACCCAGAACACCCTAGCAACCGCCTAGCAACCATCCAGAATACCCTAGCAACCGCCTAGCAACGCTCTAGCAACCACCCAGAACACCCTAGCAACCGCCTAGTAACCACCCAGAACACCCTAGCAACACCCTAGCAACCATTCAGAACACCCTAGCAACGCCCTAGTAACCACCCAGAATACCCTAGCAACCACCTAGCAACCACACAGAACACCCTAGCAACCGCCTAGCAACCATCCAGAATACCCTAGCAACCGCCTAGCAACCACCCAGAACACCCTAGCAACCACCTAGCAACCAACCAAAACACCCTAGCAACCGCCTAGCAACCACCCAGAATACCCTAGCAACCGCCTAGCAACGCCCTAGCAACAACCCAGAATACCCTAGCAACCACTTAGCAACCAACCAGAACACCCTAGCAACCCCCTAGAAACACTATAGCAACCATCCAGAATACATTAGCAACCACCTAGCAATGCCCTAGCAACCACCCAGAATACCCTAGCAAACACCTAGCAACCACCCAGAACCCCCTAGCAACCACCTAGCAACACCATAGCAACCACCCAGAATACCCTAGCAACCGTCTAGCAATGCCCTAGCAACCACCCAGAATACCCTAGCAACCACCTAATAACCACTTGAACACATGAATAAGCCATATCTCAGCACCAGAACATCGTACAGACATGTTTGTTGGGTCGTATGCAATTATGCACCACACCCAAGGCAACCGAGCGGCGCCACACCCAAGGCAACCGAGCGGCGAGTTTTGCCACTGCAAGCACCATTTCACATTTTCTCCTGGAAATGTACATTCTAGTTAATGGTGCTTGCCTATGGCAAAGCAACATTAGTGTTATTGCTCATACTTATTATTATTCTTCTTCTTCCACTTTTTTTTCGGCGCGTAACTCCTCCCGCAGTTTTTGTCACAGACCCATGAATGAGGTGTCAAAACGTGCGGCCTGTTCGGGAATGGTGTGCTATGACTTTTATAAGCGATCGGGGGTACGATGTTCGACCCAGGGGCGAAAAACGGCCCAAAAAAAACGCATAGACTTAACATGGGGAAAAACTTTGACGAATCATAGCTCAGAGATCAGATTTCACAGAAACGTGTGATTTGCCACATTTGAAGAGGCTGACAGGATCTCTAAGAACATACCCCTAAATGGGGTAAAAGTTGCACCCCTGGGGGGCAGGAGCTGCCCAAAGTTGCCCAAAAAACCCCATTGACTTAACATGGTGAAAAACTTTGAAGAGTCATAGCTCAGAGCTCAGATTTCACAGAAATGTGTGATTTGCCACATTTGAAGAGGCTTACAGGCTCTGTAAGAACATACCTCACAATGGGGTAAAAGTTGCACCCCTGAGGGGCAGGAGCTGCCCAAAGTTGCCCCCATAGACTTACTATGGTGTAGGACGGCCCATGAAATGGGCCGTCCTACACCATAGAAACCGCTTTTATATTGAACATAACTCTAGATCCCAGTGTCGTAGAGACAAAGGGGCGGGCTCATTTTACTCAGACGGCCAATCAGTGTCTCAAGATCATTGTGAAGCTATCAAGCCACGCCCTAGCAACCATTTAGAGCTCCTTAGCAACAAGTTCCATAGACTTCCATTAAAAGAGATCAAAGGGATATCTCAGGATATAAGTGTCATAGAAACATGAGGGTGGGCTCGTTTGACTCGGGCCAGCAAACAGCCAATCCTGAAACACCTCAACACTTACTGGCCACGCCCTAGCAACCATTATCGAGCACCTTAGCAACCAAAATCCAAAGAGGGATATCTTCCATTCTGAATGTCACAGAGGCATGGGAGTTGGTTTATATCATTCATACTGACAAGCAGCCTTTGGAGTTTCATGATTGGCAGCTGCCACGCCGCTCCCTAGCAACCAAACAGAGTACCCTAGCAACCATTTTGCAAGACCTATATCTCTACATGTAGACATCGTATAGAGATGGGGGTTGGTTTATACATTCACATTGACTTTGGAGCTTCATGATTGGCAGCTGCCAAGCCACTCCCTAGCAACAAAACATACTACCCTAGCAACCGTTTTGCAAGACCAATATCTCTGCATCAGAACATCGTATAGAGATGGGGGTTGGCTCTTTTGACTCATGCTAGCAAACAGGACTTGTTACATGCTACACATGCTAGCAGTGAATAGCTACATGCTAATATTGATTAGCTAAGTGTTAAATCATGGCAAGAAAATGCTACAAATCCATAGTAACCATCTGTGACATCTACCAACCACCTAGTAACACCATAGCAACCACCCAGAATACCCTAGCAACCACCTAGCAACCACCCAGAATACCCTAGCAACCGCCTAGCAACGCCCTAGCAACCACCCAGAATACCCTAGCAACCGCCTAGCAACCATCCAGAATACCTTAGCAACCGCCTAGCAACGCCTAGCAACACCCAGAACACCCTAGCAACGCCCTAGCAACCACCCAGAATACCCTAGCAACCGCCTAGCAACGCCCTAGTAACCACCCGGAACACCCTAGCAACCGCCTAGCAACCACCCAGAATACCCTAGCAACCACCTAGCAACCCCATAGCAACCACCCAGAATACCCTAGTAACCACCTAGCAACCACCCAGAACACCCTAGCAACCGCCTAGCAAAGCCCTAGCAACCACCCAGAATACCCTAGCAACCGCCTAGCAACGCCCTAGCAACCACCCAGAACACCCTAGCAACCGCCTAGCAACCATCCAGAGTACCCTAGCAACCGCCTAGCAACCATCCAGAATACCCTAGCAACCGCCTAGCAACGCCCTAGCAACCACCCCGAACACCCTAGCAACCGCCTAGCAACCACCCAGAATACCCTAGCAACCGCCTAGCAACGCCCTAGCAACCACCAGAACACCCTAGCAACCACCTAGCGACCAACCAAAAAACCCTAGCAACCGCCTAGCAACCACACAGAACACCTAGCAACCACCTAGCAACACCCTAGCAACCATTCAGAATACCTTAGCAACCACCTAGCAACGCCCTAGCAACCACCCAGAATACCCTAGCAACCGCCTAGCAACGCCCTAGCAACCACCCAGAATACCCTAGCAACCACCTAGCAACGCCCTAGCAACATCCCAGAATACCCTAGCAACCGCCTAGCAACCACCCAGAACACCCTAGCAACCGCCTAGAAACACTATAGCAACCATCCAGAATACATTAGCAACCACCTAGCAATGCCCTAGCAACCACCCAGAATACCCTAGCAACCGCCTAGCAACCACCTAGCAACCACCCAGAACACCCTAGCAACCACCTAGCAACCACCTAGTAACACCATAGCAACCACCCAGAATACCCTAGCAACCGTCTAGCAATGCCCTAGCAACCACCTAGATACCCTAGCAACCACCTAGCAACCACCTGAACACATGAATAAGCCATATCTCAGCCCAGAACATCGTACAGACATGTTTGTTGGCTCGTATGCAATCATGTACCACACCCTAGCAACCGAGCGGCGAGTTTTGCCACTGCAAGCACCATTTCACATTTTCTCCTGGAAATGTACATTCTAGTGTTGTAATTACTATTCACCCAGACAAAACTTCGGCACGCAACTCCTCCCACATCTTTTGTCGTAGACCCATGAATGAGGTGTCAAATTGACCGGTTTATTGAGGAGAGGTGTGCTATGACTTTTATAAGCGATCAGTTGTACGATGTTCGTCTGGCAGGCGAAAAATTTACCGAAAAATCTCCCATAGACTTAACATTGGCAAAAATTTGTAAAGTCATATCTTTGGCTCAGAAGGTCATATCGGCTTGGGGTTGGGCTCTTTTGATTCGTCCTATTAAGCAGCTAATGAGTAATGACATATCAACTTCATAACTACGCCCTAGCAACCAGTTACAGGCCCCTAGCAACCATTGAACAACATTTACAAGCCATATCTCAGCAACAAAACATTGTAAAAACACAGAGTTGGGCATTTTTTTGACCCAGATGTGCAAATACTCTTTAAATATTACCCCATAAACTGTATAAATAAGACTTAGCAACCATTTGGAGTACCCTAGCAACCGTACAAACACATGAATGAGCTATATCTCAGAACCAGAAAATCATATAGACATGGGGCTGTGCTTCTTCGTTTCGTTTGGGAAACCAGTCTGTAAATATCATCATGATAACATGTAACCACACCTTAGCAACCATTTGAAGATACCTAGCAACCATATTGCAACATATAGAAGCCATATTTCAGCTCCACAACATCGTACAGACATGGTTGTTGGCTCGTATGCAATTATGTACCACACCCTAGCAACCGAGCGGCGAGTTTTGCCACTGCAAGCACCATTTCACATTTTCTCCTGGAAATGTACATTCTAGTTATTATTATTATTATTCTTCTTATTCCGCCGCTTTTTTGGCGCGTAACTAGTCCCGCAGTTTTGGTCACAGACCCACGAATGAGGCGTCAAATCGTGCGGATTATTCGGGAATGGTGTGCTATGACTTTTATAAGCGTTCGGGGGTACGATGTTTGCCCCAGGGGCAAAAAGCTGCCGAAAAATCCCATAGACTTAACATTACGACAAAGTTTGACGACTCGTAGCTCTGAGCGAGGATTTCGCAGAAGCGTGTGATTTACCACATTTGAAGAGGCGACAGGCTCTGTAAGAACATACCTCAAAATGGGGTAAAAGTTGAACCCCTGAGGGGCAGGAATTGCCCAAAGTTGCCCCATAGACTTAACATGGTGAAATTTGAAGACTCGTAGCTCAGATCGAGATTTTCGCAGAAACGTGTGATTTGCCACATTTGAAGAGGCTGACAGGGTCTGTAAGAACATACCTATAAATGGGGTAAAAGTTGCACCCCTGGGGGGCAGGAGCTGCCCAAAGTTGCCCCAAACCCCATTGACTTAACATTGTGAAAAATTTGATGACTCGTAGCTCAGAAATCAGATTTCCCAGAAGCGTGTGATTTGCCACATTTGAAGAGGCTGACAGGCTCTGTAAGAACATACCACACAATGGGGTAAAAGTTGCACCCCTGGGGGGCAGGAGCTGCCCAAAATTGCCCCATTGACTTACTATGGTGTAGGACGGCCCATGAAATGGGCCGTCCTACACCATAGAAACCGCTTTTATATTGAACATAACTCTGGATCCCAGTGTCGTAGAGACAAAGGGGTGGGCTCATTTTACTCAGACGGCCAATCAGTGTCTCAAGATCATTGTGAAGCTATCAAGCCACGCCCTAGCAACCATTTAGAGCTCCTTAGCAACAAGTTCCATAGACTTCCATTAAAAGAGATCAAAGGGATATCTCAGGATATAAGTGTCATAGAAACATGAGGGTGGGCTCGTTTGACTCGGGCCAGCAAACAGCCAATCCTGAATCACCTCATCACTTACTGGCCACGCCCTAGCAACCATTATCGAGCACCTTAGCAACCAAAATCCAAAGAGGGATATCTTCCATTCTGAATGTCACAGAGGCATGGGAGTTGGTTTATATCATTCATACTGACAAGCAGCCTTTGGAGTTTCATGATTGGCAGCTGCCAAGCCACTCCCTAGCAACCAAACAGAGTACCCTAGCAACCATTTTGCAAGACCTATATCTCTACATGTAAACATCGTATAGAGATGGGGGTTGGTTTATACATTCACATTGACTTTGGAGCTTCATGATAGGCAGCTGCCAAGCCTCTCCCTAGCAACCAAACATAGTACCCTAGCAACCGTTTTGCAAGACCAATATCTCTATATCAGAACATCGTATAGAGATGGGGGTTGGCTCTTTTGACTCATGCTAGCAAACAGGACTTGCTACATGCTACACATGCTAGCAGTGAATAGCTACATGCTAATATTGATTAGCTAAGTGTTAAATCATGCCAAGAAAATGCTACAAATTCCATAGTAACCATCTGTGACATCTGCCAACCACCTAGTAACACCATAGCAACCACCCAGAATACCCTAGCAACCGCCTAGCAACCACCCAGAATACCCTAGCAACCGCCTAGCAACCGCCTAGCAACCATCCAGAACACCCTAGCAACCGCCTAGCAACCACCCAGAACACCCTAGCAACCGCCTAGCAACGCCCTAGCAACCACCCAGAACACCCTAGCAACCGCCTAGCAACCACCCAGAACACCCTAGCAACTGCCTAGCAACCACCCAGAACACCCTAGCAACCGCCTAGCAACGCCCTAGCAACCACCCAGAATACCCTAGCAACCGCCTAGCAACCACCCAGAACCCTAGCAACCGCCTAGCAACCATCCAGAATACCCTAGCAACCGCCTAGCAACCGCCTAGCAACCATCCAGAATACCCTAGCAACCGCCTAGCAACGCCCTAGCAACCACCCAGAACACCCTAGCAACCGCCTAGCAACCACCCAGGACACATTAGCAACCGCCTAGCAACCACCCAGAACACCCTAGCAACCGCCTAGCAACGCCCTAGCAACCACCCAGAACACCCTAGCAACCGCCTAGCAACGCCCTAGCAACCACCCAGAATACCCTAGCAACCGCCTAGCAACCACCCAGAACACCTAGCAACCGCCTAGCAACCATCCAGAATACCTAGCAACCGCCTAGCAACGCCCTAGCAACCACCCAGAACACCCTAGACACGCCTAGCAACCACCAGAACACCCTAGCAACCGCCTAGCAACCACCCAGAATACCCTAGCAACCACCTAGCAACGCCATAGCAACCACCCAGAATACCCTAGCAACCGCCTAGCAACCACCCAGAACACCCTAGCAACCGCCTAGCAACCATCCAAAATACCTAGCAACCATCAGCACACCCTAGCAACGCCTAGTAACCACCCAGAATACCCTAGCAACGCCTAGCAACCTACCCGAACCACCAGACCCTAGCAACCGCCTAGCAACACCGCCTAGCAATGCCCTAGCAACCACCAGAACACCCTAGCAACACAACCAAACACCCTAGCAAACCCTAGCAACACCAGAATACCAGCAAGCGTCTAGCAATGCCTAGCAACCAACCAGAATACCCTAGCAACCGCGTAGCAACCACCTGAACACATTTATAAGCCATATCTCAGCACCAGAACATCATACAGACATGTTTGTTGGCTCGTATACAATCATGTACCACACCCTAGCAACCGAGCGGCGAGTTTTGCCACTGCAAGCACCATTTCACATTTTCTCCTGGAAATGTACATTCTAGTTATTCTTCTTCTTCTTCTTCTTCTTCTTCCACTTTTTTTTCGGCGCGTAACTAGTCCCGCATTTTTTGTCACAGACCCATGAATGAGGTGTCAAATCGTGCGGATTATTCGGGAATGGTGTGCTATGACTTTTATAAGCGATCGGGGGTACGATGTTCGCCCCAGGGGCGAAAAACGGCCCAAAAAAAACGCATAGACTTAACATGGGGAAAAACTTTGACGAATCATAGCTCAGAGATCAGATTTCACAGAAACGTGTGATTTGCCACATTTGAAGAGGCTGACAGGCTCTTTAAGAACATACCCCTAAATGGGGTAAAAGTTGCACCCCTGGGGGGCAGGAGCTGCCCAAAGTTGCCCAAAAAACCCCATTGACTTAACATGGTGAAAAACTTTGAAGAGTCATAGCTCAGAGCTCAGATTTCACAGAAATGTGTGATTTGCCACATTTGAAGAGGCTTACAGGCTCTGTAAGAACATACCTCACAGTGGGGTAAAAGTTGCACCCCTGAGGGGCAGGAGCTGCCCAAAGTTGCCCCCATAGACTTACTATGGTGTAGGACGGCCCATGAAATGGGCCGTCCTACACCATAGAAACCGCTTTTATATTGAACATAACTCTGGATCACAGTGTCATAGAGACAAGGGGGCGGGCTCATTTTACTCAGACGACCAATCAGTCTCTCAGGATCATTATGAAGCTATCAAGCCACGCCCTAGCAACCATTTAGAGCTCCTTAGCAACAAGTTCCATAGACTTCCATTAAAAGAGATCAAAGGGATATCTCAGGATATAAGTGTCATAGAAACATGAGGGTGGGCTCGTTTGACTCGGGCCAGCAAACAGCCAATACTGAATCACCTCAACACTTACTGGCCACGCCCTAGCAACCATTGTCGAGCACCTTAGCAACCAAAATCCAAAGAGGGATATCTTCCATTCTGAATGTCACAGAGGCATGGGAGTTGGTTTATATCATTCATACTGACAAGCAGCCTTTGGAGTTTCATGATTGGTAGCTGCCAAGCCACTCCCTAGCAACCAAACAGAGTACCCTAGCAACCATTTTGCAATACCTATATCTCTGCATCAGAACATCGTATAGTGATGTGGGTTGGTTTATATCATTCACATTGACATAAGCCTTTAGAGATGCATCACTGGCAGCTGCCAATCAACTCCATAGCAACCAAACAGAGTATCCTAGCAACCATTTTGCAAGACCTACATCTCTGCATCAGAACATCGTATAAGATGGGGGTTGGTTTATTCATTTACACTGACAATCAGCCTTTGGAGATTCATCATTGGACGCTGCCAAGCCACTCCCTAGCAACCAAACAGAGTACCCTAGCAACCATATTGCAAGACCTATATCTCTGCATCAGAACATCGTATAGTGATGGGGGTTGGTTTATATCATTCACACTGACAATCAGCATTTGGAGTTTCATGATTGACCACTGCCAAGCAACTCCCTAGCAACCAAACAGAGTATCCTAGCAACCATTTTGCAAGACCTACATCTCTGCATCAGAACATCGTACAGATATGGGGGTTGGTTTATATCATTCACACTGACAATCAGCCTTTGGAGTTTCATGATTGACCGCTGCCAAGCCACTCCCTAGCAACCAAACAGAGTTCCCTAGCAACCGTTTTGCAAGACCAATATCTCTGCATCAGAACATCGTATAGAGATGGGGGTTGGCTCTTTTGACTCATGCTAGCAAACAGGCCTTGCTACATGCTACACATGCTAGCAGTGAATAGCTACATGCTAATATTGATTAGCTAAGTGTTAAATCATGCCAAAAAATGCTACAAATTCCAGAGTAACCATCTGTGACATCTAACAACCACCTAGTAACACAATAGCAACCACCCAGAATACCCTAGCAACCGCCTAGCAACCACCCAGAATACCCTAGCAACCGCCTAGCAACCGCCTAGCAACCATCCAGAATACCCTAGCAACCACCCCTAGCAACGCCCTAGCAACCACCCAGAACACCCTAGCAACCGCCTAGCAACCACCCAGAACACCCTAGCAACCGCCTAGCAACCACCCAGAACACCCTAGCAACCACCTAGCACACACCCAGAACACCCTAGCAACCGCCCCTAGCAACGCCCTAGCAAACACACCCAGAATACCCTAGCAACCGCCTAGCAACCACCCAGAACACCCTAGCAACCGCCTAGCAACCATCCAGAATACCCTAGCAACCGCCTAGCAACCGCCTAGCAACCATCCAGAATACCCTAGCAACCGCCTAGCAACGCCTAGCACCCAGAACACCCTAGCAACCGCCTAGCAACCACCCAGAACACATTAGCAAACGCCTAGCAACCACCCAGAACACCCTAGCAACCGCCTAGCAACGCCTAGCAACCACCCAGAATACCCTAGCAACCGCCTAGCAACCACCCAGAACACCCTAGCAACCGCCTAGCAAACCATCCAGAATACCCTAGCTAACCCCTAGCAACGCCCTAGCAACCACCCAGAAACACCCTAGCAACCGCCTAGCAACCACCCAGAACACCTTAGCAACCGCCTAGCAACCACCCAGAATACCCTAGCAACCACCTAGCAACGCCATAGCAACCACCAGAATACCCTAGCAACCGCCTAGCAACCACCCAGAACACCCTAGCAACCGCCTAGCAACCATCCAGAATACCCTAGCAACCATTCAGAACACCTAGCAACGCCCTAGTAACCACCCAGAATACCCTAGCAACGCCTAGCAACCAACCAGAACACCCTAGCAACCGCCCAGCAACCGCCTAGCAATGCCCTAGCAACCACCCAGAACACCCTAGCAACCAACCAAAACACAATAGCAACCGCCTAGCAACCACCCAGAATACCCAAGCAACCGTCTAGCAATGCCCTAGCAACCAACCAGAATACCCTAGCAACCGCGTAGCAACCACCTGAACACATTTATAAGCCATATCTCAGCACCAGAACATCATACAGACATGTTTGTTGGCTCGTATACAATCATGTACCACACCCTAGCAACCGAGCGGCGAGTTTTGCCACTGCAAGCACCATTTCACATTTTCTCCTGGAAATGTACATTCTAGTTTTTATTATTATTATTCTTCCACACAAATTTCGGCGCGTAACTCCTCCCGCAGCTTTTGTCACAGACCCATGAGTGAGGTGTCAAAACGTGCGGCTTATTCGGGAATGGTGTGCTATGACTTTTCTAAGAGATCGGGTGTACGATGTTCGCACAGCGGACGAAAAAGCGGCCAAAAAAATCCCATTGACTTAACATTGCGGAACTTTCAAAAATTCAAATCCCAACTGTCGTTTTCACACACACCCACAGAAAAGGGCCTGACAGCCCTGCTGTCAGGCCCTCTCTCTCTCCCTCAGAGGATTTATTTTATCAAGCAGCCAATAAGTAATGGCCTAAAATCTTCATAGCCGCACCATAGCAACCAGTTACAGCACCCTAGCAACCGTGGGCGATAGGCACGAGGCCGCAGGCCTCGTGCCATACTAAATAACTCTATAAAAACTCTATAAAAACTCCTTTTAAAAACTCCATAGTAATCATCTGTTAAAAAATACACGCCGACATCACAGACCCCTGATTGAGGCGTCAAATTGTGCGGATTATTGAGGAGAAGTGTGCTGTGACTTTTCTTAGCGATGGGGGGTACGGTGTTCGCCCCAGGGGCAAATCATTGGGTAAAAAAAATCCCATAGACTTAACATTGCCACAAACTTTGACGACTCGTAGCACTGACCAATGATTTCTCAGAAACTTGTAATTTACCACATTTGAAGAGGCTGGCAGGCTCTGTAAGAACATACCTCACAATGGGGTAAAAGTTGCACCCCTGGGGGGCAAGAGTGGCCCAAAGTTGCCACATTGACTTACTATGGTGTAGGACGGCCCATGAAATGGGCCGTCCTACACCATAGAAACCGCTTTTATATTGAACATAACTCTGGATCCCAATGTCGTAGAGACAAAGGGGCGGGCTCATTTTACTCAGTCGGCCAATCAGTCTCTCAGGATCATTGTGAAGCTATCAAGCCACGCCCTAGCAACCATTTAAGGCTCCTTAGCAACAAGTTCCATAGACTTCCATTAAAAGAGATCAAAGGGATATCTCAGGATATAAGTGTCATAGAAACATGAGGATGGGCTCGTTTGACTCGGGCCAGCAAACAGCCAATCCTGAATCACCTCAACACTTACTGGCCACGCCCTAGCAACCATTATCGAGCACCTTAGCAACCAAAATCCAAAGAGGGATATCTTCCATTCTGAATGTCACAGAGGCATGGAAGTTGGTTTATATCATTCATACTGACAAACAGCCTTTGGAGTTTCATGATTGGCAGCTGCCAAGCCACTCCCTAGCAACCAAACAGAGTACCCTAGCAACCATTTTGCAAGACCTATATCTCTACATGTAAACATCGTATAGAGATGGGGGTTGGTTTATACATTCACATTGACTTTGGAGCTTCATGATTGGCAGCTGCCAAGCCACTCCCTAGCAACCAAACATAGTACCCTAGCAACCGTTTTGCAAGACCAATATCTCTAAATCAGAAAATCGTATAGAGATGGGGGTTGGCTCTTTTGACTCATGCTAGCAAACAGGTCTTGCTACATGCTACACATGCTAGCAGTGAATAGCTACATGCTAATATTGATTAGCTAAGCAACGTAACGCCTAGCAACCATCCAGAATACCCTAGCAACCGCCTAGCAACGCCCTAGCAACCACCCAGAACACCCTAGCAACCGCCTAGCAACCACCCAGAATACCCTAGCAACCACCTAGCAACGCCATAGCAACCACCCAGAATACCCTAGCAACCGCCTAGCAACCACCCAAAACACCCTAGCAACCGCCTAGCAACCATCCAGAATACCCTAGCAACCATTCAGAACACCCTAGCAACGCCCTAGTAACCACCCAGAATACCCTAGCAACCGCCTAGCAACCACCCAGAACACCCTAGCAACCGCCTAGCAACCGCCTAGCAATGCCCTAGCAACCACCCAGAACACCCTAGCAACCAACCAAAACACCCTAGCAACCGCCTAGCAACCACCCAGAATACCCTAGCAACCGCCTAGCAACGCCCTAGCAACAACCCAGAATACCCTAGCAACCGCCTAGCAACCAACCAGAACACCCTAGCAACCGCCTAGAAACAGTATAGCAACCATCCAGAATACATTAGCAACCACCTAGCAATGCCCTAGCAACCACCCAGAATACCCTAGCAACCACCTAGCAACCACCCAGAACACCCTAGCAACCACCTAGCAACACCATAGCAACCACCCAGAATACCCTAGCAACCGTCTAGCAATGCCCTAGCAACCACCCAGAATACCCTAGCAACCGCCTAGCAACCACCCAGAACACCCTAGCAACCGCCATGCAACCGTCCAGAATATTCTAGCAACCGCCTAGCAACGCCCTAGAAACCACCCAGAACACCCTAGCAACCGCCTAGCAACCACCCAGAATACCCTAGCAACCGCCTAGCAACCACCCAGAACACCCTAGCAACCGCCTAGCAACCACCCAGAACACCCTAGCAACCGCCTAGCAACGCCCTAGCAACCACCCAGAATACCCTAGCAACCGCCTAGCAACCACCCAGAACACCCTAGCAACCGCCTAGCAACCATCCAGAATACCCTAGCAACCGCCTAGCAACCGCCTAGCAACCATCCAGAATACCCTAGCAACCGCCTAGCAACGCCCTAGCAACCACCCAGAACACCCTAGCAACCGCCTAGCAACCACCCAGAACACCCTAGCAACCGCCTAGCAACCACCAAGAACACCCTAGCAACCGCCTAGCAACCACCAAGAACACCCTAGCAACCGCCTAGCAACGCCCTAGCAACCACCCAGAATACCCTAGCAACCACCTAGCAACGCCCTAGCAACCAACCAAAACACCCTAGCAACCGCCTAGCAACCACCCAGAATACCCTAGCAACCGCCTAGCAACGCCCTAGCAACAACCCAGAATACCCTAGCAACCGCCTAGCAACCAACCAGAACACCCTAGCAACCGCCTAGAAACAGTATAGCAACCATCCAGAATACATTAGCAACCACCTAGCAATGCCCTAGCAACCCAGAATACCCTAGCAACCACCTAGCAACCACCCAGAACACCCTAGCAACCACCTAGCAACACCATAGCAACCACCCAGAATACCCTAGCAACCGTCTAGCAATGCCCTAGCAACCACCCAGAATACCCTAGCAACCACCTAGCAACCAACTGAACACATGAATAAGCCATATCTCAGCACCAGAACATCGTACAGACATGTTTGTTGGCTCGTATGCAATCATGTACCACACCCTAGCAACCGAGCGGCGAGTTTTGCCACTGCAAGCACCATTTCACATTTTCTTCTGGAAATGTACATTCTAGTTAATGGTGCTTGCCTATGGCAAAGCAACATTAGTGTTATTGCTCATACTTATTAAGTTGGCTTGAGAAAGCCAACTTACTGAAATCCTATTTAAACTTATTATTATTATTATTATTATTCTTCTGACTCTAAAATTTAAACTCTAACTCGTCCTAGAGCTTTAACTCTACAAACTCCAAACTCGGGTCAGACCTTCAAACTGTTCTGACTTAGTGTGCTATATCTTTTCAGACTGATTTGACTTTCAGATTTCTTAAAAATTAATATTAAAAATCATAAAAATCCCATTGACTTTCATTGGAACAGTTCAAAATGAGCCAAGACTACGGTGGCCCAGTAGTTAGCCAAATAAATAAACTCAAATCTAAATTCCCTAAACCCTTGGACTCAATTAAACTCCCATTCTATATGTACTAATGAACTCTATCTATCTATCTATCTATCTATCTATCTATCTATCTATCTATCTATCTATCTATCTATCTATCTATCTATCTATCTATCTATCTATCTATCTAACTAATCTATCTTTCTTTCTTTCTAACTAATCTATCTATCTATCTATCTATCTATCTATCTATCTATCTATCTATCTATCTATCTATCTATCTATCTATCTATCTATCTATCTATCTTACTTTCTTTCTTTCTTACTTTCTAACTAATCTATCTTTCTTTCTAACTAATCTATCTCTTTCTAACTAATCAATCTCTTTCTAACTAATCTATCTCTATCTATCTATCTATCTATCTTTCAAACTAATCTTTCTTTCTTTCTAACTAATCTTTCTTTCTCTTTCTTTCTAATCAATCTATCTTTCTTTCTAACTAATCTTTACTTCTTTCTAACTTTCTATCTTTCTAACTAATCTTTCATTCTAACTAATCTATCTGTTTTTAACTATCTATCTTTCTAACTAATATTTCTTTCTCTTTCTAACCAATCTACATTTCTTTCAAACAAATCTTTCTATCTTTCTAACTAATCTTTCTTTCTTTCTAACTAATCTATCTTTTTCTAACTATCTATCTTTCTAATGTATCTTTCTTTCTAACTAATCTATATATCTTTCTAACTAATTTTTTCTTTCTTTTTCTTTCTTTCTTTCTTTCTTTCTAACTAATCTATCTTTCTCTCTTTCTTTCTAACTAATTTATCTTTCTAATCTATCTATCTTTCTACCTAATCTTTCCTTTCTTTCTAACCAATCGTTTTCTTTTTTTAGAACTATTCTTTCTTTCTAACTAATTCATCTATCAAACTTCAAACTACTTTAAACTTCTTCAAACTCTCTGGTCCGGCTTTCTCAAGCCAACTTAAAGTTTGTCTCATCAAACTTTTTTTCTAGTTATTATTAAGTTGGCTTGAGAAAGCCAACTTACTGAAATCCTATTTAAACTTATTATTAAGTTGGCTTGAGAAAGCCAACTTACTGAAATCCTATTTAAACTTATTATTATTATTATTATTATTATTATTATTCTTCTGACTCTAAAATTTAAACTCTAACTCGTCCTAGAGCTTTAACTCTACAAACTCCAAACTCGGGTCAGACCTTCAAACTGTTCTGACTTAGTGTGCTATATCTTTTCAGACTGATTTGACTTTCAGATTTCTTAAAAATTAATATTAAAAATCATAAAAATCCCATTGACTTTCATTGGAACAGTTCAAAATGAGCCAAGACTACGGTGGCCCAATAGTTATCACCAAATAAACTCAAATCTAAAATCCCTGACTCAATTAAACTACCATTCTATATGTACTAATGAACTTTATCTATCTCTATCTATCTATCTATCTATCTATCTATCTATCTATCATCTATCTATCTATCTATCTATCTATCTATCTATCTATCTATCTATCTATCTATCTACTATCTATCTTTTCTTTCTTTCTTTCTAACTAATCTATCTTTATTTCTTTCTAACTAATCTATCTTTCTTTCTTTCTTAACTAATCTATCTTTCTTTCTTTCTAACTAATCTATCTTTCTTTCTTTCTAACTAATCTATCTTTCTAACTAATCTATCTTTCTTTCTTTCTAACTAATCTCTTTTCTTTCTTACTAATCTATCTTTCTTTCTAACTAATCTATCTATCTTTCTTTCTAACTAATCTATCTTTTCTTTCTAACTAATCTATCTTTCTTTCTTTCTTTCTAACTTTTCTCTTTATTTTTTCTAACTAATCTATCTATCTTTCTTTCTAACTAATCTATTTTTCTTCCTTTCTAACTAATCTATCTTTCTTTCTAACTAATCTATCTATCTTTCTTTCTTTCTTTCTAACGAATCTATCTTTCTTTCTAACTAATCTATCTTTCTTTCTTACTAATCTATCTTTCTTTCTAACTAATCTATCTATCTTTCTTTCTAACTAATCTATCTTTCTTTTCTTTCTAACTAATCTATCTTTCTTTCTTTCTAACTAATCTTTCTTTCTTTCTTTCTCTTTCTTTCTTTCTAACTAATCTCTTACTTTCTTTCTTTCTAACTAATCTATCTATCTTTCTTTCTAACTAATCTATCTTTCTTTCTTTCTTTCTAACTAATCTATCTTTCTTTCTAACTAATCTATCTTTCTTTCTTTCTAACTAATTTATCTTTCTTTCTAACTAATCTATCTTTCTTTCTTTCTAACTAATCTATCTTTCTTTCTTTCTAAATAATCTATCTTTCTTTCATTCTAACTAATCTGTCTTTCTTTCTAACTAATCTATCTATCTTTCTTTCTAACTAATCTATCCTTTCTTTCTAACTAATCTATCTTTCTTTCTTTCCTTCTTTCTAACTAATCTATCTTTCATTCTAACTAATCTATCTTCTTTCTTTCTTTCTAACTAATCTTTCTTTCTTTCTTTCTAACTAATCTTTCTTTCTTTCTTTCTTTCTTCTAACTAATCTTTCTTTCTTCTTTCTAACTAACCCTTCTTTCTTTCTAACTATCTATCTTCTATCTATCTATCTATCTTTTCTTTCTAACTAATCTATCATTCTTTCTTTCTTTCTTTCTAACTAATCTATTTTTCTTCCTTTCTAACTAATCTATCTTTCTTTCTAACTAATCTATCTATCTTTCTTTCTTTCTTTCTTTCTAACAAAATCTATCTTTCTTTCTAACTAATCTATCTTTCTTTCTTACTAATCTCTTTCTTTCATTCTAACTAATCTATCTTTCTTTCTAACTAATCTATCTATCTTTCTTTTAACTAATCTATCTTTCTTTTCTTTCTAACTAATCTATCTTTCTTTCTTTCTAACTAATCTATCTTTTTTTTCTCTTTCTTTCTTTCTAACTAATCTATCTTCTTTCTTTCTAACTAATCTATCTATCTTTCTTTCTAACTAATCTATCTTTCTTTCTTTCTTTCTAACTAATCTATCTTTCTTTCTAACTAATCCTAATCTATCTTTCTTTCTTTCTAACTATATCTAACTATCTTCTTCTTCTTTCTAACTAATCTATTCTTTCTTTCTTTCTAACTAATCTATCTTTCTTTCTTTCTAACTAATCTATCTTTCTTTCTTTCTAACTAATCTATCTTTCTTTCTTTCTTTCTAACTAATCTATCTTCTTTCTTTCTAATAATCTTTTCTTTCTTCTATAATTCTTCTTTCTTTCTTTCTAACTAATCTTTCTTTCTTTCTTTCTAACTAATCTATCTTTCTTTCTTTCTAACTAATCTATCTTTCTTTCTTAACTATCTATCTTTCTTTCTTTCTTTCTAACTATCTTTCTTTCTAACTTCTTCTTTCTAACTAATCTTCTTTCTTTCTAACTAATCGTCTTCTTCTTTCTAACTAATCTTCTTTCTTTCTAACTAATCTATCTTTTTTCTTCTTCAACTTCTTCTTTCTCTCTTAATTTCTTCTTTTCTTTCTATATCTATTTCTTTCTTCTCCTAAAATTTACTTTCTTTCTAACTAATCTGTCTTCTTTCTTTTCTAACTAACTCTTACTTTCTTTCTAAATATCTAATCTAATCATACTTTCTTTCTTTCTAACTAATCTAGTCTTTCATTCTAACTAAAGAATCTATCTATCTTTCTTTCTACTATCTATCTTTCTTTCTAACTATCTATCTATCTATCTTTTCTTTCTAACTATCATCTTTTCTTCTTTCTAACTAATCTATCTTCTTCCTTTCATTAACTAATCTATCTATCTTTTTCTTTCTAACTAATCTATCTTTCTTTTTCTATCTAATCTATCTATCTTTCTTTCTTTCTAACTAATCTATCTTTCTTCTTTCTAACTAATCTATCTTTCTTTCTTTCTAACTAATCTTTATTTCTAACTAATCTATCTTTCTTTCTTTCTAACTAATCTTTCTTCTAACTAATTTTCTCTAACTAATCTTTCTTTCTTTCTAACTAATCTATCTTTCGTTTCTTTCTAACTAATCTATCTTTCTTTCTTTCTAACTAATCATCTATTTTCTTTCTACTATCTCTTTCTTTCTAACTAATCTTCTTTCTCTAATAATCTCTTTCTTTCTAACTAATCTATCTTTCTTTCTTTCTAACTAATCTATCTTCTTTCTTCTACATCTACTTTCTTTCTAACTAATCTATCTTTCTTCTTATTCTAATCTAATCTATCTTTTCTTCTTCTTCTATCTAATCTATCTTTCTTTTCTTTCTAACTAATCTATCTTCTTTCTTTCTTTCTAACTAATCTATCTTCTTTTACTATCATCTATCTATCTTTCTATCTAATCATCTTCCTATTCTTTTCTACTATCTATTTCTTTCTTTTTACTTTCTTTCTTTCTAACTAATCATCTTCTATCTTTCAAACTATTTTAAACTTTCTTTCTTCAAACTATCTTTTCCCTTTCTTTCTAATAATCTACTTTCTTTCTTCTAAATTTTTTCTAAATTATTATTTTTTCTTTCTAACTAATCTATTATATTCTTTCTAAAATAATCTATCTAATCTTTCTTTCTAACTAATCTCTTTCTTTCTAACTATCTATTATTTTATCTTTCTAACTAATCTATTTTCTTTAATTTCTTAAAAATTAAACATTTTTCATCATAAAATCCCATCTTTCTTTCATTTCAAAATAAATCTACGTTGCCCTTCTTGTAACTAAATACACTTATTCTTTCTTCTGCCTAACTAATTCTATCCATTCTTTATTCTAATAATCTCTTCTTCTTTCTAACTAAACTATCTTTTTTATCTATCTAACTAATCTATCTTTTCTTTATTTCTATCAAACTAATCTATCTTTATCTTTCTATCTATCTATCTATCTCTTTCTAACTAATCTATCTTTCTTATCTATTTTAATAATCTATCTATCTTTATCTTCTATCTATCTAATCTATCTTTATCGTATCTTATCTATCTAATCTATCTTCCTTTCTAACTAATCTATCTTTTTCCCTTTTTAACTAATCTATCTATTCTTTCTTTCTAACTAATCTCTTTCTTTCTAACTAATCTTCTTCTTTCTTTCTAACTAATCTTTCTTTCTAACTAAT
>CM070834.1:655000-660000 GCA_036326025.1 Chrosomus eos
AGCCAGTTTCGCCAGATTAGCTTGCTGAATGTAGAGGGAAAGATCTTCTTCAGTGTCCTGGCCCAAAGGCTTGCTACATTTCTGCAAAGAAACAATTTGTTGATACATCGGTGCAGAAGGCCGGGATCCGGGGTTTCTCAGGATGTCTGGAACATGCTAATATCATCTGGCACCAGATACAAACTGCAAAGAAGGAACAGAGAGACCTACATGTGGTGTTCTTGTACCTAGCCAATGCCTTCGGCTCAGTCCCCCACAAGATCTTGTGGACAGCCTTTAACTACTTTGGCATACCAAACCACATCACAGAGTTGGTCAAGAGCTACTTTCAGGATCTCCAGTTCTGTGTAACATCAGAGAACAACACCACTGCCTGGCAGCATCTGGAGATCAGCATCATGGCAGGTTACACAATTTTTCCTCTGGCATTCGTCATGGCAATGGAGCTGATCATACGGGCATCTCAGTGTGTAGTGTGAGATGAGAGGACCAAGAGTGGTTTGCGTCTTCCACCAATTTGAGCCTACACGGACGACATGACTATCATCACAACAACAAAACCATGCACTAGACGCTTGCTTCAGAAGCTCTAGGAAAATATCCAGTGGGCAAGAATGGAGTTCAAGTCAAGTAAGTCTCGTAGCATCTCTGTCATCAAAGGCCAACTAACAGGCGAGCAGTTCTACATCGGCGATAAACCGATTCCAACAGTCCTAGAGAAGCCCATCAAGAGCCTCGGACGATGGTATAACGCAGACCTCAAAGACACCCAGAAACTCGAGCAACTCTGGCAGGACGTGGCTAACGGCCTTAAGCAATCGACAACACTGCACTACGGGGGAAACTGAAGCTCTGGTGTTATCAGTTTGGGCTGCTACCTAGACTCTTGTGGCCACTGATCATGTACGAGGTCTCGCTTAGCCATGCCAATCGACTGGAAAGGCTAGTGAATTCCCGAGTGAGGAAGTGGCTTGGTCTCCCCAAATGCCTTAGCAGCGTCGGACTCTACAGCGACGGAGCCCTGGCACTGCCAATTTCTAGCTGGGTTGAGGATTTCAAGTGTGCCAAGGTGAGACTGGATATGTCCCTCACTGACTCCCGGGACCCTGTGGTAAGAGGCGCCGCTTCTACCCTAGCAACAGGGAAGAAGTGGACCCCAGCCACAGCCGTGCTACAGGCCAAATCTGCTCTTCTCCATCGTGACTTGGTGGGCCACGTCCAACAAGGCAGAGGAGGCTTTGGCCTAGGAACTGTAAAACCTCTCTGGCAAAAGGCATCTGCAACCGAACGTCGAAGAATAGTGGTAGAGGAGGTGCGCTGACAGGAGGAAGCAGCCAGATGCTCCAAAGCCGTAGCACAAGCCAAGCAGGGTCGCTGGATGACGTGGGAGGGGGTTGAGAGGAAAAAACTCACATGGAGCGAACTCTGGGGCATGGAATCCAACAGGCTGAGCTTTATCGTTAGAGTTACGTATGATGTGCTGCCCTCTCCCACAAACCTGAAGCTATGGTTTGGAAAGGACCCATCCTGCCCACTGTGTGCAACCCCTGCAACACTCAAGCACATCCTGGTTGGCTGTAGGACCAGCCTCACTCAAGGCAGATACACATGGAGACATAACCAGGTCCTCAGGTGTCTAGCCGACAAGCTTGAGTGCAAGAGGGTATCCATCAACGCCCAACCCTTTAACAACCAGGATGTGCGCCGACACCCACCATCGTTCATTCGTGAGGGGGACAAGTTGAGGACTAGCCCCTCAAACCCTGATCTGACCCCACTGCATGTAGCCAGGGACTGGCAGATGCGAGTCGACCTAAGTCAGGAGCTAATTTTCCCTACGGAGATCGCAACAACCAACCTGCGACCAGACCTCGTTCTCTGGTCTAAGTCCTGCCGGCTCGCCTATATCATAGAACTGACAGTTCCCTGGGAGGACGCCATTGAAGAAGCGTACGAGCGTAAGAAACCGCGCTATTCCAACTTAGCAGCTGAGGCAGAGGACAGAGGCTGGAAGATAAGGGTGCGTTCGGTGGAGGTGGGGTGTAGGGGCTTTGTAGCCAGCACAACAGCGAAGCTTCTTAGGGAAATTGGAGTCAGGGGGCAGGGTTACAGACAAGCCATCAAAGAACTGGCCAACACCGCAGAGAGGACGAGCCATTGGCTGTGGCTGAAGAGGAGCGACACCACCTGGGCTGCTAAGGCGAACAGCTAACCGCGGGACACACATCCAGGCTTGATCAACCTGTGGTGGGCCTGCCTCAGCAGAGGGTGTATTGTGATAATTGGCCGAAACACCCTGTGATGCTGCGGTACACAACTGACGATGTGTCCCGCTGGTAAAGCCATCCTTCAAGAACTTCCGAATTAGAAGTGGTGCAAACATTAGGGATTGCAACATCTAGTCCTTTTATCAAACCTCTGGAACATGAACCGGAGATCTGGAGATCTGGAATATGAACTGATATCCTGATATTTCTCTGAATGCTCATAGTTTCCATTTTGAGTTTTGACACAAATATTGTTGGACTGGATGTTTCTGTCAAACACTGACGTCCAGATGTGGAGCAGTTTGATCTGTAACACACACACACACACACACACACACACACACACACACACACACACACACAGTCTGTAAACTCACTGTCTGCTGATTAAAGGCTTCACTAAACACGCCGTAATTGAAACGTCTTTTAGTTATTTTGAGATGGTGAGTGGGAAAGAAAGGAACGAGTGTTTTGTGTGTGTGTGTGTGTGTGTGTGTGTGTGTGTGTGTGTGGGTGTGTGTGTGTGTGTGTGTGTGTGTGTGTGTGTGTGTGTGTGTGTGTGTTGTGTGTGTGTGTGTGTGTGTTGGCGCTCTTCTCTTGATCAAATTCTGTTTAAGCAAACATGAATTTCTCTAGTCAGCGTCTTTTTCTTGTTCTAGTAATAATCGTTTGTGTGTGTGTTGTGTGTGTGTGTGTGTGTGTGTGTGGTGTGTGTGTGTGTGTGTGTGTGTGTGTGTGTGTGTGTGTGTGTGTGTGTGTGTGTGTGTGTGTGTGTGTGTGTGTGTTTATGTGTCGTCACTGATCTCACAGGTGGCCACGTCTCATCAGAGACACACAGAAGCAGTGAGACAGTTCACCCACCACACACACACACACACACAACACACACACACACACACACACACTCACTCACTCACTCACAAAACACACCCCATATACACGCTCGCACACAACACATCTCTCACCACTCTCTCTCTCTCTCTCTCTCTCTCTCTCTCTCTCTCTCTCTCGCACACACACACACTCACTCTCGCACACACACACACACATACACACACACACTCACACACTCACACACACACAGTTTTGGGTCAGTAAGATAAAATCATCCTCTTATTCAGCAAGGACGCATTAAATTGATCAAAAGTGACAGTAAAGACATTTATAATGTTATAAAAGATTCTGTTTCAAATAAATAACTTTTTATTCATAATAAAAAAATATCACGGTTTCCACAAAAATATTATCTTTACTGTATTTCTGGTGAGCAGAAAAGTCTTTCCAAAACATTTAAAAATCCTGATTATTCCAAACCTGTGACTTGTAGAGTCACATGACCAAACACATCATTTACGAACACCAATGTTTTATCATATCAGTCTCATAACACTTTCATAACAAAATATGATTTAACTTTAATTATATTTCATCACTGCAGTCATGCACAGTGTGTGTGTGTGTGTGTGTGTGTGTGTGTGTGTGTGTGTGTGTGTGTGTGTGTGTGTGTGTGTGTGTGTGTGTTGTGTGTGTGTGTGTGTGTGTGTGTGTGTGTGTGTGTGTGTGTGTGTGTGTGTGTGTGTGTGTGTGTGTGTGTGTGTGTGTTGGTGGACTTTCCCTGGAATCAGCAAATGTGTAAAACTGAGTGTTTTTCTCCCATAAAGAAAGTTAATATAACTCGTCTAGACCGTATTCCAGCATTAATGCAGTGGCTAATTACTGCTTTATTGTCCTCGTTTTCCTCCAGTCTCTTTGTTTTCCAAATGTTGTCGTTCAGTGTGAGTGTGTGTGAGTGTGTGAGCTCAACTGAAGCATTCATAAGTCATGAATAATGCACAATATTTTATTTTTTCATGCTGAATATCCAAGATAAATGTGTTGTGAACGCTGACATTAGTATCAGTTATTATCAAACGATAACTAGTATAGATATATACAGTATCATAGATAGATACAGTATATATAGATCTATAGAATCATGTTTCATAACGTCCCACACACAGATATGACACAAATTATGATTCTTTCACATATTCTAACATTAATCTGCTGCACAACTACTGAAAGTGAATGAGAAACACACACTGATGAACAAGCTGGAACTATACAATCTCCTTTTCATTTTTTCTACGCAATTCCAAGTTTTATATTTAGCAATTCTGATATTTTTCGCAATTGCGATTTTAAATTTCACAATTATTATTTTTTTCTACGCAATTCCAATTTTTAATTTTGTAATTCTAACATTTTTCTTGTGATTGTGATTTTATATTTCGTAATTCTGACATTTTTTTACAATTCCAAGTTTATATTTCGCATTTCAGAAAATTTTCTTGTAGTTCCATGTTTATATTTTGCAATTCTGACATTTTTCTTGTAATTGTGAGTTTATATTTCGCAATTTATATATTTTTCTCGCAATCCAAGTTTATATTTCACAATTCTGACATTTTTCTCGTAATTGTGATCTCATATTTCGCAATTCTGACATTTTTCTCGTAATTGTGATCTTATATTTCGCAATTCTGACATTTTTCCTTACAGTTTTTTACAGTCGCTAGGACACATTTTCAATACTTAGGTCACTTTTTCTTCACTCTTCACACAGTGAGCACAACAGAAGTATATGTGGGCTAAACTGTGGATCATTTATCATTGCTTTGGCACAAAACTGCATTCAACTACATCTTTCAAATTACATTAATTATTTTCTCACCTCGACACAACAACCGCCAA
>CM070834.1:665000-737500 GCA_036326025.1 Chrosomus eos
CACATTTAAACACTTTTTCTTCATGCTTTAAAATATTTTGAATGTAACTCTACACCCTTGCCACATTTAGTATGCGTGGTTCTATGAATATGCAAATGAGCCCCGCCTCCACTCACTCACTCACTCAGAGATCCACTGGTTGACGATCACACGTTGATTGATTGGTTACAAGGTAGTTTGTGACGTCAGAAACACCAGCGATTTCAGTGTTTTTGAGTCTCATTGTTTTAGGTATTAACACGTAATTTTCAAAAGATAGAAAACATACTTTTTTGTACGTTTGGATAGATGCTGAAACGTATTTTATGGACGTATCTGCAACATTTAAACGTAACATTATTACGATTTTTGGGCAATTCCGCGCAAAGGTCATCTTTACCATGAAAAAAATAAAGTTTTAACCAAAAGAACAAAACCCATTTTAAGTTGTCCATTTAGGTCTGTAATATACTGTATTAATGTGCTTTAACACAAAAATTAAGAAAATTGTCTTGTTTATCCACCAGATATGAGGTGAGCAACAATGCTTAAATTACATTTTCAACCAGCCATATTTCATGCTTTCAAAAAAAGGTATCAAAGACCCCCCTTTTTAAACTTTATTTTAACAGTAAGCATTTTGCAGAAAGATGGAGGCATGCCTGATACATAAATATACTAATTTGGTCATAACAGCACTGCCTGTTGAGTTTATAAGGGCTATAATAAAGAGGTCTTGACGCTTCAGTGCACTGTCACGTCCATAACGTTTTAAAGGTTTAGTTTATTTAATAATCTTCAGAATCATTTCAGACAGTCTTCTTAATGTGATAACACAGCCATTATGCGTCAACAAAAGTGCCATGATGGTTTGATTGTTGATTTTCCAAACAGATTCTATGTATTTCAGACGCGTCACATCCATAACAGGGTTTTCGTCACATCCATAACGTTGGTTTTTCCTCATAATACACTTCATAAAAATATATATATATTATAACATTGATATTTTTATGTTCAGCTAAGACCCCTTCATCATGTGGATAGCAATATTTATACATTGGATTTAAAAGTTCACAGACTTTAAAGGAAATCGAACAGTATACCAAAAACACTGTAATTTCCTGTCACATCCATAACGCATGCATATTTTCCTTTTTTTGGGGGTGCTTAATATATATTTTAGAAAAACATATTTTGCCTGTCAATTCCCCAGATGGGGTGCTCTGAGAATATGCATTTCCAATTTAAATATTGTAAGAAGTTTTTTTTTCTGAGACATTTCACCTGTCATTATGACTTCAAATGTCACATCCATAACGCTGGAATTACCCTTTTACAGCTACAAAACGTTAACTATTTACGAATCTTTCATTTCATAAAGCTATCTGTATAATTTCCCTTTTACCATTTTATAGATACATGTAAGATCCCTTAAAGGTGCCCTAGAATGTGAAATTGAATTTATGTTGGCATAGTTAAATAACAAGAGATCAGTACATGGACATGACATACAGTGAGTTTCAAACACCATTGTTTTCTCCTTCTTATTCAAATCTCGTTTTTAAAAAACACCCCTGAAAAACAGGCGAATCTCCACATAATACCGACTGTGACGCAACAGTCGGGATCATTAATATGTACGCCTCCAAAGATTTGCATATCCCAGCCCTCAATGCCAAGCACTGCACAGCCGATCCATCGGAACAAGCGAGGATCAGAGAGAAAATGGCAGATCATGGAAATAAATGTTTGTTCCAGGCTGTGCAGGGGATGTGAGGTCTTTTCATACCCTTCCCACAGAAAAGAAATATCAACAGGCGTGGTTGATGTTTATATATAATCGGATACCGCAACAGTTTAATTCGAAGTTGTTAGTTTGCTCTGCCATTTCACCACGGACTTATTTTCGAACCTGGGACAATATCAAGCTTCTCTCAGCGTCTCAAACTGAAGAAGGGGGTAATTCCAACTATATTCCCGCAACCGGTAAGTAGTGATTTATAAAGATAATTTACACTGTGTTAGATCCAGCGCAAGATCCTAGTACAGTAACAAAAGCAAACTCCAAGTAACGAGCATAGCTGCTACATAACTAACGTTAAATAGGCTAATTCTCAGTGAATAAACTATACAGAAAGCGGTCAAAGAACAATCCACACAGCGCGAGTTTATCTCTCTTGCCAAACTCGTTATGAAATCAATGACGCTGTTACACTGCACAACGAAGCTCTTACTGTATGTCATCTTTCGTTTGCATTGGTGAAAGCATGAGAGAGAGAAACTGCGTTGTCTCGCGATCAACAGACTGTCATCTGCTTGCTCAATGCTCATCACAGCAACATTTTATGTGATGGAATTTGATTTGAATACTTTAAAAACATCTCACGATTCATTAATCTCGATATCTGTAATAGTTAAAACGTATATAACAGCTGTAGTGAAAGTATTCGAGAGAGTTTCACATGTTATATTTCATATAGCAAGCAGGGTCAGACCAATCACAGCAGTGGGCGGTTCTCACAGCAGCCAATCACAGCAGTGGGCGGTTCTCACAGCAGACACGCCCCTTCAAACAGAGTGTTCAAATCAGAGACTAAAATCAGGCTAGGAAAAATGCCTTTTATTTCTAAATTATGACTAATTTTTATCTAAAAAACATACCAACATTATAAGGGCAACCCAGGAAACATTATAAAATAATATAAAAAAACATTCTAGGGCACCTTTAACCCTACTCCCAAACCTAAACATACCAGTTTTATACAGAATATAAAAAGGATAAAACTAATGGACAGAGATAGGAAAATGGCAGTTTTTTTTAACAATATAGTATTAAAATATATTTTGAGCAACTGATCCTACTCCTACCCATAACCATTTCTTAAAACTACGTATACAGAAGAAAAATGTTTATGAAGAAAAGCATAACAGACAGACAAGTGTAATCATAATAATTTACGTATTGAGATAATGTTAAAACCGGTACCAAACGTTGCAGTCCTCTCTGGCAGTATGTAATAGAGTTGTATGAGGTACAGAGCAGAATTTAAATTATTAATCCATGAAAAAGAGTGAAGGCGCACGCGGTTCTCCATTCAAATGTAGTACACCGACTGGAACACGGCATGTCGCAACCTGTGACGAAGCAGGCGAGAGCCAATGAGCGTTTGATATCACTGACGTAAAACATGTCGTAACGCTTCTTTAAGGCGCAATTTTTGAATTTGAATTCATCACGAGCGCGGGATTTGACGTTACGGTTGCTGAGAATGGAGATGAAGATCGCTGGATAAACGGCTGAATTTGCATATGTTTCTTGCAAACGTATGGATTCTAAAGATTTGGATTACATCAAGCTAATAAAATTGATGTCTTTTGTGAATTTATGTTTTGTTTTGGTTTATTATGGTTCTATTGGAGAAAAAAACATTAGGCGTCTCACGGTAAATAAACTATATTACAAAATGGTTAAAGAATGTATTTTTTAGGTTTTTAGTGTAGTCTTGTTTAACACCATGTAGGCTAATCCTCCGAAACGAGTTTGCAGCAAAAGACACGAACAGAGCGAAATGTTATTATTTCTTAAATGTGACTGAAAACGTAATTAATAAGGCAATAGTCAAAACATTAACGCCACTTTTCTGAGTTTATAAAACATAAGTAAATGTACGTGTGTGTCACGATTCAATGTGTTTAGTTATGTTTTGAGATCTTGTTTCCCCCTGTCTTTGTGATTTTTGGTTTAGTCCTGTTAGTTTTCCCGCTCCTCGTTTGTGTCCAATTCTCTTCACCTGTTTTCAGTTAATTATCTCGTTTGGTTCAGTTCATTTAAGTCCTGTGTTTTCCCTCAGTGTTTGTTGGTCGTCGTCGATGTATGGTTGTGAGTTCACTGAATTCCTCGAGTTTGTTATTTTTGTTCCTGAAGTTAAGTTTGTTTAATAAATCAACTATATCTCAGATCCGGTGTCCTCGTCTTCAGCTACCTGCACCAGCAACCCTGACAGAACGACCAACCTACAAACGAAAATGAGTCAGCGTTTCGGGGAACCCGTCTGGCCATATTTCGCGGGACCCGTGGAGGCCGCAGTAGAGGCGGTGGTCGAGAGGAGTCCCAACACCACTCTCCACTCTGGCCCCTCTTCGAGCCTGGGTTGATTCCGTTCAGCCCAGCCAAGCCTGCACCACTGGTTCCGTCCAGTCCAGCCAAGCCCTCACCGCTGGTTCCGTCCAGTCCAGTCAAGCTCTCACCACTGGTTCCATCCAGCCAATCAATGCCAGCTTCCATTGATCCTGCACCTGATCCTTTTGATGACCTTCCAGAGCTTCTTCCCCCAGAGACGTCACCAACCCGTCCCTGCCCCAGAGCCTACCGTCGCCTGCCCGCCAGAGCCTGAGCCCGTCGCCTGCCCGCCAGAGCGCCTGGAGCCGCCGTCGCCTGCCCGCCAGAGCCTGAGCCCGTTGCCTGCCCGCCAGAGCCTGAGCCCGTCGCCTACACTCCAGAGACTGAGCACGCCGCACTTGAATCTGCTCATGAAGACACAGTGCTGATATTAGTGTCTACGGCTATTCTGTGTGTGTGGGCAACACACACATTGATTATGGTCAATGAGTCCTGCCCCGAGTTTCCTGATTTGCTGGCCCCGTCCAGTTCCGTATCCCATGATGTGCTGGCCCCGTCCAGTTCCGAGTCCCATGATGTGCTGGCCCCGTCCAGTTCCGAGTCCCATGATGTGCTGGCCCCGTCCAGTTCCGAGTCCCATGATGTGCCAGAGCCCGTTGATCCTGCGCCAGAGCCCGTTGACCCAGACCCAGAGCCAGAGCCCATTGACCCAGACCCAGAGCCAGAGCCCGTTGACCCAGACCCAGAGCCAGAGCCCGTTGACCCAGACCCAGAGCCAGAGCCCGTTGACCCAGACCCAGAGCCAGAGCCCGTTGACCCAGACCCAGAGCAGGCCGTTGACCCAGACCCAGAGCCAGAGCCCGTTGACCCAGACCCAGAGCCAGAGCCCGTTGACCCAGACCCAGAGCCAGAGCCCGTTGACCCAGACCCAGAGCCAGAGCCCGTTGACCCAGACCCAGAGCCAGAGCCCGTTGACCAGACCCAGAGCCAGAGCCCGTTGAACCCAGAGCCAGAGCCCGTTGACCAGACCCAGAGCCAGAGCCCGTTGACCAGACCCAGAGCCAGAGCCCGTTGACCCAGCAAACCAGAGCCCGTTGACCCAGAGCCAGAGCCCGTTGACCACAGAGCCAGAGCCCGTTGACCCAGAGCCAGAGCCCGTTGACCCAGAGCCAGAGCCGTTGACCCAGAGCCAGAGCCCGTTGACCCAGAGCCAAGCCATTGACCCAGAGCCAGAGCCCGTTGACCCAGAGCCAGACCGTTGACCCAGGCCAGAGCCATTGACCCAGCGCCAGAGCCCATTTATTTCAAGTCAGTTCCCGATCCTGAGCCTGTCCTCCCCAAGAAAATTTTGGGGGGGGGGCTATATGCCTTCGCCGTGGCCGGCCGAAGACCCACGGAGGTCTGAAAAAAGATCCTCACCACCACGGCCGCCCGAAGGGTCCTCACCACCACGGCCGCCCGAAGGGTCCTCACCACCACGGCCGCCCGAAGGGTCCTTCCACCCACGGGCACCTGAAGGGTCTTCACCGCCGTGGCCACCTGAAGGGTCTTCACCGCCGTGGCCACCTGAAGGGTCTTCACCGCCGTGGCCACCTGAAGGGTCTTCACCGCCGTGGCCACCTGAAGGGTCTTCACCGCCGTGGCCACCTGAAGGGTCTTCACCGCCGTGGCCACCTGAAGGGTCTTCACCGCCGTGGCCACCTGAAGAGCCTGCACCGCCATGGCCGCCCGAGGGGTCCTCACCGCCGTGGCCGCCCGAAGGGTCCTCAACGCCATGGCCGCCCGAAGGGTCCTCACCGGAATGGACGCCCGAGGGTCCCACAGCTCCAACCTGGACGCCCGAAGGTCCCACAGCTCCGCCGTGGCCACACCCACAGCCTGCTCCGCCGTGGCCACGCCCACAGCCTGCTCCGCCGTGGTCACGCCCACAGCCTGCAGGCCGTGGCCACGCCCACAGCCTGCACTGTCGTGGCCACGCCCACAGCCTGCTCCGCCATGGCCACGCCCACAGCCTGCTCCGCCCTGGAGGCTTCCTGGACCTGCACCATGCCCTCGTCAGCCTCCAGGTCCTGTTAGTTTTCCCGCTCCTCGTTTGTGTCCAATTCTCTTCACCTGTTTTCAGTTAATTATCTCGTTTGGTTCAGTTCATTTAAGCCCTGTGTTTTCCCTCAGTGTTTGTTGGTCGTCGTCGATGTATGGTTGTGTGTTCACTGAATTCCTGGAGTTTGTTATTTTTGTTCCTGAACTTAAGTTTGTTTAATAAATCAACTATATCTCAGATCCGGTGTCCTCGTCTTCAGCTACCTGCACCAACAACCCTGACAGTGTGGTAGAACTACTTTACCTAAATATACACACGTATTCTCGTGAGATCATGTGCAGCCAAGGAGAAAATTCTCAGCAATTGTGCCGACTTATGAATTTACACATGGTTTGTGTTAAAGCATATTAAAAACAGCACATAGACATATAAACAACATTAAAAGCTGGATTTTCATCCCAGGGAGACTTTAACAAATGACACTCAGGAGGGTTTAGAACAGAAACCAAGAGTTTGTTGACAGAAATGCAATATCATATACTTAACTATGTTCCCTTTATCGAAAAGGGAACTCGCGATGCGTCATCAACGCCATGGGAACGCCCCCCAGCGTGAATGCGTCTGTCAACTAGTCCAATGGGAAGAATGAGCGTCACGGGCAGGTGACGTCATGACCAGGAAATGATATAAGCCGGCGCGTTAGCTTTTGCGCCTCAGCAAGCGATCTGTGTATACTGTCTCTGTCTATTTATTGTTGTCTGTTGCAATATATTGGGAAACGTTATGGCGAAACAAGTTTACAAGCAGTGTGTTCCTCCCTGCCCGCGTTATTTAACGGGTGGGGACACACACGAGCTTTGTGTGATTTGTTTGGGTGTGGAGCATGCGGTCTCAGACTTCGAGGGGGCTGAGTGCCAACACTGTGAAAATGCTACCGCTTCGCATGCTCCGCTCTCGCCTGTCACTCTTCGATAAAGAGAGTGGGCAGGCTCGCGATCCTCAGGGATCAGGACCCGCGTTTGCCGAGGCATCGCGGAGAATGCATTCCTGGGGATCGCAGATGGATCTTTCGGAGGGATTGGAGACGGGTCCGAGGGCCTTTTCTCCGTCCTTACCCGGGAGATCCAGCGCTCTCCCCCCGGTGTCGGAAGCACGTTCTGCGGCTTCTTCCGCCGGGGAGAGAGCCCATTACTTCAGTGCTCGTCTTCCGAGGAAGGCGATGTTATGAGTTTACACAGTGAAAGCACACACACACACGGGGAAATAGATTCGCCATCTGTTTCCCCAGCATATGAGTAATTGGTGGAGGTGATTACACGGGATGTAGATAAATTAAATATTGAATGGCCACCCGAGAATGTTAGCGCTCGTCCAAAAGTAAATTAGACGAGCGCTTTCTCCCTTCAGTCACATCATCTCCATCACGAAGCCTGCCCTTTTTCCCCGATTTACATGAAGAACTACCTAAATCATGGAATAAGCCATACTCATCTCGTCTTTTTAGCCCTCAGGTTAAATTATATTCTGATATAAGCGGGCTGAAAGAGTACGGATATGAGGCGATGCCCCAGGCTGAACAGACACTCGCGAATTATTTATCGTCTGGTCCTGCGTCATCTTTAAAGGCTTCAGAACTGCCCACTAAACCGCTTAAAGCCACTTCTAGTTTAGTGGGCAAAGCTTTTTCGGCAGCAGGTCAAGCTGGAGCGTGTTTACACACAATGGCAGTGCTCCAGGCTTATCAAGCTGACCTGCTGGGGGATATTGATAGGAGTAAGGGAGTTAGTCCTGACGAAATTTGAGAACTTCGTTGGGCTACTGATCTGTCTCTCAGGGCGACTAAAGAGACCGCCAGGGCTATTGGTCGTTCTATGGCCGCCCTGGTTGCCACTGAGAGGCATCTTTGGTTAAATTTAGCCGAAATAAAAGAAAAAGATCGAGCTTTTTTATTAGATGCTCCGGTTGAGCCTTCTGGTCTCTTCGGCGACGCAGTCTATACGGTCGTCGAGAGATTTCAAGAATCTAAGAAGCAATCAGATACTTTTAAAAAGTTCTTCCCTTGCCGTGCTCATCCCCCTGGGGCTGCTGGGCGTGAGCAGCCCCAGCCATCTAGTTCCTCATATCGTGTGCAACAAAAGGAGAGTGTTGCGTCTCGTGCTCCTCCACAGAAACACTGGAGACAGGCGCAGCACTCTCAGTCGAAGCCTTCTAAACCGGATCTGAGGACCGTTCTTCAGGCGAAGAGGGCTTCGTCTTTTAATAAATAAAAAAAAACCTGATGTTCATGCGTCAGGTCTGTGAGGACAGCCCCGACCGAAGTAGAGCGGTGTACACCTCATTATACGGTGCCCGTTCCATTTCGGGGTCCTCACGAGACCGTTCTGCCAACCCTACCACCCTTGGTGCTTCAGGGCGCAGCGGTCTCCAGCGAGTCGCCGGTGCTATGCTGCGGCACAGCACCGGTTTCGCACCCTCTGAGGGGGGTTTTAGAGCAGCCAGTTCAGGTAGTTCCTGCCATAATGTTTCAGGCTCCAGAATTAGCTGTCTCAGTAACACCAGAGACCAGCCTCGAGAGGAAGCGTGGAAGCTTCTGCCGAATATTTCTCATTGGGTCCTGCAGATTGTAGAGAAAGGATACAGAATCCAGTTTGGTTCTCGTCCCCCTCGTTACAACGGGGTGCTGCCCACAGTGGTGCATCTCGAGCAGGCTCTGGTAATGGAGCAAGAGGTAAAGGCCCTGTTAGCAAAGAATGCTATAGAACAGGTGTACTCACCCGACTGAGAGTCGGGTTTTTACAGCCGTTATTTCATTGTTCCAAAAAAGGATGGGGGGTTGCGTCCCATTTTAGATCTTCGTCTGTTAAATCGGTCAGTTCAGAAACTAAAGTTCAAGATGCTGACACTCAAACAGATCGTGACTCAAATCAGATCCGAGGACTGGTTTGTCACGATAGATCTGAAGGACGCTTACTTCCATATCTCCATCCTCCCTAAGCACAGGAAGTTCCTAAGGTTTTCTTTCGGGGGGCAAAGAATACCAATATCGGGTTCTTCCTTTCGGCCTAGCTCTATCACCCCGCACGTTCCCGAAATGCGTGGATGCAGCTCTAGCCCCTCTCAGGCTTCTGGGCATACGTATTCTGAACTACATCAACGACTGGCTGATTCTAGCGGAATCGGAGTGGCCAATCTAGCGGCCAATCTATCGCCCGTTCGTGTAGCTGCTATCCTGGCAGCCTCCAAAGAGCTAAAGCTAGGTCAGTCACGCACTGTAAAATAGTTCGAGAGACTGTTGGGTCTACTGGCAGCAGCGTCCAACGTGATACCTTTTGGCCTGCTGTACATGAGGCCTTTACAGTGGTGGCTCAGGACCAGAGGGTTCTCCCCGAAGGGAAACCCACTTCGTATGATCAAGGTCACGCGGCGATGCCTTCGTGCCTTAATTATATGGAAGAAGCACTGGTTCTTAACCCAGGGTCAGGTGTTGGGAGCTCTTTGCCATCGTGTTACTATCTCGACAGATGCTTCCCTCACCGGCTGGGGAGCGGTAATGGAAGGGTCTGTGGAAAAGTCATCATCTTTCGTGGCACATAAATTGCCTGGAGATGATGGCTGTCTTCAATGCGTTGAGGCATTTCCTTCCAGACCTAAGACCCTGATCCATCTCTTAGACGGTCCTCCCTTGGAGATCCCGATCAGGAGTGTTATAGAAAAATCATTATTTTAGTTTTCTCTTTGATATTGTATGGGTTTTCCTGTATTTTAATCATGTATTTTCTCTCTTGGATTATTTTGTATACCTGGGGGAAACTGAGACACACACCCACAGCAACTGGTCAGACAGCCTCTAAATTCTTTAGCATGGATAATCAGGAAAGACAAGTAGGACTATTCAGCCTTTTGGCCTCACAGGTGGGGAGATAGTGAAAGTCCAGGAAGGGGGGCTAGGAAGGACCATTGTACTTCTAACAAACCTGCTTTATCTGTTTTCTCTAACGAAACTAGAACTGGTTTAACTGAGATGAGTGGAAATATCGGCTAGAACTGGTTAGTTTGGGATGAATGGAAAACTACAGAGAAAGGACTCTGAGGAAGGGGTATAAAGTCTGTCTGTTTGCATTGTGTGTCAGATCTGTGTTTCTATCGCGAGGTAGCTGTCGCGATACTTTTGTAAACCAGTCTCCTCTAAAAGAATAAACATCTTTTAGAGTACAATTTGAATCTGATGTCTCTTACTATGATGTTATTTGATGTTATTTGTTAATTAAATTGTTTTTGCCACAACAATTTTGGTGTCAGAGAGTGAGGATCTTACGGCAGTTTTTCTTCTGGTCCTGAGACGGATTTGACGGAGTGAATCGCCCCGGTACCAGGCTACTGGTCTCATACCTCGACGGTTTGAAATAGAACTCAACAGATTACGAGAGAGAGAGCCAAATCCCGATTTCTCAGGGCCAGGAGGGACTCCGAGATCTGAAAAGAACCCGGTGGCAGTAAAACATCTTGGTAAGAGACCTAAAATTTATTTTATTTTTGTTTATCGTATCGTGTAATTTGATATAACTATTGGGCGAACCATTGTGGTTGAATTTTCTCTTTGGTCGGGCATAGAAAGTTTGTCGAGGGGCGAATTGAGGTGGTGACGGACAGTACGACTCTTTTCCGTGAACTGGCTCATTTGAATCGACTCACTGGGGAAGAGTCGTCACGTGCGACCCGTCACTAGCCAATTCTATGCCGAAAACTAGCTCGTAGAGCGGACGAAGGAGCCGCTGGTGAACGAAAGAATCACGACTGAATAATTGGTTAACGAAATTGTTTTTTAATCGGCACCTGAGGAAGTCGGACCAATTTTATGCCTTGGAGTTAACCATTATTACAGAGCATATTTGCTAAACCTTGCCGAATCGAGGTGACAGAATCGGATCTGCTGGAGACGTTCAGACAGATTGTGGGCGCGCGGAAATAAAAAGCCAAGAGAGGAAGTACAACCAGAAATGGGGTCGTTTAATAAAAACCTAGGTATTTTCATACATCAGTTTTCGAAAATGAAGCCGAGATTGTCTTTGTATTGAGAGCCATGAAGCTGAATCACGATCTCGACTGCTCTCCGAGTCCGATCCCAGTACAAAAGGCAGCACAAGACGCACAAGAGCGAGCAGCTGCAGAAGCAGCGAAAACAAACAAGCCTAAAACTAAACAAAGGAGAGGACCGAAATGGCGGTGTTTTGTGTGTGCTTCGAACGATCATTCGTTCAGAGACTGCACAATATGCAGAATTTGCAAGAGAGATGGGCATTGGCGAAATACGTGTCCGAATTTGAAATCGGATGGAAACGGAGAGCAGGAGAGGATCTGTGTCAGAGCGGGAGGCGATTGTTTCCGCCAGAGAGGGAAGTGAAATTTTTTTTTAATAACACACAAACACACACACACACACACACACACACACACACACACACACACACACACACACACACACACACACACACACACACACACACACACACACACACACAGGCCTATACTGATTTAAACTATGCTATCTGAAAGAAATAGACTGCTGTGAATCCTTGTGTGCTTTTGTGAATTATGAAATTTTAGCAGTGTTTTAGATGAATGTTTGAAGAAAAAAAAAAAGTGAAAAGCAGTTGTGATTGTATTTGTAATGTGTATAAAGGATAGATATAGGGAAAATGCGAGTTTTTCCACACAGTGAGTTGTGGGATCGAAGAAAATTGAAAAGAATCAGAATGTAGAAATAGAATGTATAAGGAAAGAAAATTTGTATGTAGGGAGATGGAGAACGGGAACACTACTAGTGTTGAGAGAAAGATAATAACTGGTTAGAGAAGAAAATGTCTGATTTTTGGGACTATTAATGAACGCCCGTTAACTAAGTTGAAGTAATATGAAAACGAGTTTCATAGAATATGATCAAACAGTAATATGAAGAGTTTTATCAAGTAAAACGGGAAAATTCTGTATATTAATGATCGATATGATGATATAAATGCGCTTTATTGTATTGATATTATGAAAACAGGGAAATTAAAGAATAGATTGCCATATTTTTTAGATTGGAAGATGCAAGCAGCTATGATAGGGGGAATTTGACCTAGGAGGGGAAGACAGTGAAGCCCAGGGTGGAGGCCAGAAGGATCACTGTATTATTATACTATTTTAACTTCACAGGGGTGACAACTATAAAAACGCCCACTGTTAAATTGCATCTTTAACCTAATAGATCTGGTTTTGCTGGTGTTGATGTAAATCTACAGATAAAGAATGAGTTGCAAATTACTTTTAAAAGTATTTCAAATTGCAGATTGGTAAACTTTTAGAAAAGAAAACATGAAAGTTAGATATTAAACTATAGTAATTGAAAACCTGACAACTAAAATTTAGATGAAATTTGAAACATTATCATTTTTATAAAGATAAAATACCCTAAGCAGAAACAGTGTTAGGGATTAAAAACTAGATGTAAAATGTGTTTGAAAAGGCATTTGTTTAAACAAAAGCTTGTTATTGTTGACCAAGAAAGAATTAGAAGTTAATATGTGTGATTTTAGAGAAAGGTTGTGATTTGACTGAAAAATTTGCATCTGAATCTTGTGTGAGACTGAATCGCGGCAGACTCAATCTGAGTGAAATTTGTTAATGTCTAAATTCCCTGCATGGGCAAGAGAAAAAAAATGAGTTTAGCTTGTATTAAAAATACATACAATTTATGGAAAAGATGCCTTAAGCTGGGCTAGAATTAAAAGATGATAGATAAAGTCTGAAGTTAGAAAGTTTATAAATGCAACAGTACCAGGTCCTGAAATAACTCAGTCAATCTCTCTTATTAAGATGTTAAAATAAATCATGGCCATTCAGAGGGCAAGTTATATTTGAATGTTGTAAATGTAAAACTGAATGACTTTAAAGAAGTTTTTTAAAATAATGCAGACCTTATACAATAGAAGTGACATTTTTGATTAGTTTAAAATAATGAAAAGTCTGGATGACGAAGTTTAATGGTAAAAGGTTATTGTGATGAATTTAATATATTTAATATTACATTCTGTCTAAATTATATTCTTAGAAGGCTGTTGAAAAAAAAAAATACTATTTGTTTATAGTGGGAGAGACTTCTTGAATGGAGGAAGGGCATGGCACTCTGTGTTTTTCTGTTGTAATTAAGCCAAAGCGGAAGAAATGTATGATACAATGAATCAAAAAACCAACACAGCTGACTTTTCTAAAATCAAATGAATAAGGAACAAACATGTTTTTGAAACTATAGTTAAGAGGCCATAGAAAATAATTAGATAAAAGGCTGTAGGTATATGCAGGGCTTAAAATATCATTTAAACTGTAAAATATTCTTTAGAGAAAGGATGTTAATGGGTTATTCTGAAGAAATATGAGCGGTTCATATTTAGATGTGTTTGATGGTGACTGCACTTTATGTCTTGATAAGAGCGAGTTTAGAGGAGTTACTCTGTCCAAATAGTGTGTATTATTTGAAAAGGGTTAAGGCGAGTTGATGGTTCTGAGATAATCTGATCATAAAGCTTTATCTATTAGTCAGTCATTTTGTCATTTGTGACGTACAGTAGATTTGAATTACTTTCTGGATCAGTTTAAGTATTGATGGAAACAATACAGAGAATTTTGTGATAAAAAGTTGAAAAGTTATAGATGGCTGGTAGATAAATAAAACAAATTCGTAGACTTGATTATTAATGTAGATTTGATATTGGTTTTGAAGCATTAAAGTGACATATTGGCTAAGATATCGAATTATCAAGGGAGCCATTAACATTCTTGATTATTGTAAACAAAAGGAAAAAATTATGACTGACACTGACAAGTCTGTACAGCATGACCTGACGTGACAGAAACAATCGATGAGAGGGCACCATTGCGTTAATTTTTGATGCACAAATTGGATTCATGCATCAAAAAGGGGGGATGGGTAACAATGGCAAAAATAATGGCAAGAAAATGATTTGCAAGAAAATGATTTGCCAGGGGACAAAAATGCCCTAATAAGATTTTGATACGGGGATGTACCCAATAAAACAATGACTATGTTGAATTTCTTTGTTTTCCTTAGTGTTGTTCTCCTTAGTGGAAAACTCTGCTGTTTTTTCAATAATAGCTAGAGCAAGACCAGATAAAGGAACACAGAATTATCATGTGGTTAAAACATGATTCACAATTGCATTAACCTTGAAAATATTTTCCTCACAACAGGATTCAGCAACTTTGCACTTTTTATCATGTTTCCTAACAAAGATATTTGTGTGGGAGAATTTGAGCCAGGTCACATCTCACTCAGGCTGGTTCCCTGTTTGATTCAGGACTAAATTTACAACACGATTGTAATAAAACCCACTCTCTGTTTTGAAACATGATAAATTTACACATAGCCACAAGTTAAATTGTGATCTCCACACAAAATCAAATCTACATCCATCTGATTCCGCCTCACAAAAGATAATACATACAATTTTATTATTTTTATTTTATTGAATTGTTTGTTTTGTTTTTCTTTGAATTCACTCACGTTATCATTTGTCTCACCAAGTTAAAATCATTATTTTTAATTTTTCATCCAAGTACAAATAATTGTATTCTCATTAGTGCTTTGAAACATTTCTGAAATTTATTTTGATTTCTGCTTATTTTTATTTTAGTTTTGTTCATTTTACTTTCATGTTTTGGGACATTAATTCAATTGAATTTCTGTGTTTGGTTACACTGAATGGTTTGCTGATACTTTTATAGTAATGCAATTTATTTAAATGTTTCCAGAAAACAGTGTAAGAGCTTGTAAGATCGTTTACTCTCCCTTGACCATATTTTGAATTACATAAATTTAAGAAAATTTTAATCTGACCATATCGAACCTCTGAACAATGAAGAATGCCGAATGCTTTGTTGGTTGTTGTGCTATGTTTACAGAATCCATGCTAAGTTCATATCCAGTGTCCTGTCTAAGAAAGAGACAGCTCCCAGTTTGTTCGAAGGTCCAGTGCCTGTTTCTTGTGGAAGTGTGAAAGGTGTGATGGACATAATGAAGAGCACGCACATTTCTATTTCTGTGAAAGCCCATGTAAGTGGACCGACGTAAAAGCATACGCTCATCACTACAAGACGGAATACGACGAAAGATTTCAGGTGTGCGCTGTAGATGAAATGAATAACAACAGATACGGAATGAGAGTAAAATTGGAACAGGCGACACGTGCGGACCAAGGCAGGTATTACTGTGCCTTGGATTTGATTGAAACTGACTGGTATGAGACAATAGACATTATGGTAATCGAGGCAAGCAGACCTCGAACAACAACGACGACGACACCTTTCTTGTCACCTGTGTTACCCGAGGTCGAACAGGCTACTGGAGAGGAACTGGCCTGGATGGAAAACGGAGACATAAGCAAAGGTAAAATAAATCCTGAAGTGCGGAAAGTCATGATGAAATGCCAAGGGAACAAAGCCTGTACGCTGGCAATGCTACAGTGGAACTGGAGATCAAAAACGAGTTGCTGGATGTGTCTGCAAATATCTCATGCCTGGAAAGCCGTCACTCTGAGGACAACAACAGTCAACGAGACTAAGTGTCTTATTCCCCAACAAATGACTGATGTGCAAAAAACTGCTGTGAACCTGAAGGAAGGAAGGACACCAACGAAACAGCCCGATGAAAATAGCAATTCCACCCTTAAGAGTCAATTGTACAGCGATCATCAACAACAAAGAAATCAACTTCACACGCCCATTCAACAAACCGAACGAAAGTTCACCAGCTGTGGTGTGGGTATGTGGTGACAGAGCTTATCGCCGTTTGCCAAAGATAATATAACCAACATAATTGAACACATGAGAGAAGCCGTAAAAGAACCTGAAAAGACTGACAACCAGTGGATCGGATGGATTATGTCTTTGTGGGGGCAATGGATGTACTGGATAATTCGAACTGTTCTGCCAATTGTAGTGATTGGAATTCTGATTCTGTTATGCTTGCCATGTATCATGAAATGTGTTTCCAAATCAGTACAGAGATTGGTCAGGGCAGGGACGTCCACACAGGCAGTGAAACTGACTGTTAACCCGATAGATGATGCAGACAAATGGGATGAGTATGAGAGCGACGAGAGTGCGGACATTTACACACAGGTGTGATAGGTTGGAAAATAAGGAGTGGTTTTTATTTTTATTTATTTTTTATTATTATTTTTTATTTCCTGTTTATATTTTTATTATTCTTTTCTTTATCCCTAATATTCTACTTTTAAATTTTTATTACTTTCCAAGATTCAAGTAGAATGATCAGGTATACGAAAAATCAGACATGAAGAGTATAACTGTGATGTAAAGACTTGAAATGATTGTAACCATTTATGGGTTTGATGTAATGATGTCTTTATCTATTAATTTTTTATTTATTTCATTTTATTATATTTATCTTTTTATTTTATTATTTTGAATGATAAATAGGAGGGATTGTTATAGAAAAATTAATATTTTAGTTTTCTCTTTGATATTGTATGGGTTTTCCTGTATTTTAATCATGTATTTTCTCTCTTGGATTATTTTGTATACCTGGGGGAAACTGAGACACACACCCACAGCAACTGGTCAGACAGCCTCTAAATTCTTTAGCATGGATAATCAGGAAAGACAAGTAGGACTATTCAGCCTTTTGGCCTCACAGGTGGGGAGATAGTGAAAGTCCAGGAAGGGGGGCTAGGAAGGACCATTGTACTTCTAACAAACCTGCTTTATCTGTTTTCTCTAACGAAACTAGAACTGGTTTAACTGAGATGAGTGGAAATATCGGCTAGAACTGGTTAGTTTGGGATGAATGGAAAACTACAGAGAAAGGACTCTGAGGAAGGGGTATAAAGTCTGTCTGTTTGCATTGTGTGTCAGATCTGTGTTTCTATCGCGAGGTAGCTGTCGCGATACTTTTGTAAACCAGTCTCCTCTAAAAGAATAAACATCTTTTAGAGTACAATTTGAATCTGATGTCTCTTACTATGATGTTATTTGATGTTATTTGTTAATTAAATTGTTTTTGCCACAACAGGAGAGAGCTTCTGTCTCAGGCCGGGGGCACAATATTTCACCCTCGACCAGAGATTTGGAACTTGTGGGTTTGGCCTCTGAGGGGGCCCAACTCTTAGAGAGTGGTCTCTCAGCTGAGACTGCTGAGACCATTCTAAGCTCCAGAGCTCCAGCTACTAGGAAACTTTATGCGCTTAAATGGAGAGTTTTTTCTATATGGTGTCACCGACATCAGTGGGATCCTGTTATCTGTTCTGTGAACACAGTACTCGAATTCCTGCAGGAGCGCTTTATGTCAGGTCTATGCCCTTCCACGCTGAAAGTCTACGTGGCGGCCATTGCGGCTTACCACGCCCTGGTGGGGGGTACATCATTGGGTCGAGACCCCTGATTACACGTTTCCTTCGTGGCACTTTGAGGCTAAGGCCTGCAACTCGCACTAGGGTGCCAGCTTGGGATCTTGCTATGGTACTAGAAGGCCTGTCTAGGGCTCCATTCGAGCCCTTAGATTCGGTTTCAGAAAAGTTTCTTACCTTTAAGACTATCTTTCTGCTAGCTATTTCGTCCCTCAAGAGAGATGGAGACCTTCAGGCCCTTTCGGTTTCCCCCACTTGCCTTGAGTTTGCTCCGGGGATGGTCAAGGCATTCTTATATCCAAAACAGGGATACGTCCCCAAGGTGCCAACCTTGACTCCGAGGCCTATTGTGCTGCAGGCTTTCTGTCCTCCTCCGTTTACATCTGCGGACCAGGAAAGACTGAACCTCTTGTGTCCAGTGCGAGCACTGAACACTTATGTGCTTCGGACATCCTCATGGAGGAAGTCCGACCAATTACTGATTTGCTTTGGATCACCTAAGAAAGGTCTTCCTGCTTCTAAACAGACGGTCAGTAAGTGGATAGTTGAGGCTATTTCACTTGCATACGAGTACTCGGACCAGCCGTGTCCTTTGGTGGTCCGAGCTCACTCGACCAGGAGTATGGCGGCTTCTAAAGCCTTACTGTATGGGGTTTCTCTTCAAGATGTCTGTGATGCGACGGGCTGGTCCTCTCCGCTCACATTCGTGAGATTTTACAGTTTAGACCTTGATGCTGCCCCAGGTTCTCAGGTGCTTAGTGTTTAGTTTACAACAGACTGACACTCAGGTATTTGGAATTCTGGCGCTTTGGGTATTCTCGTTCCCATGGCGTTGATGACGCATCGCGAGTTCCCTTTTCGATAAAGGGAACGTCTCAGGTTACTATTGTAACCATAGTGTCCTGAGAACAGGGAACGAGACGATGCGTCACCCTGCCATACTTCCTGCATCCCTGCGATCGGCTTGCTTCGGCGATTTCAAGCTAACGCCGGTCTGCACCGAATGGGCTTATATAATTTCCTGGTCATGACGTCACCCGCCCGTGACGCTCATTCTTCCCATTGGACTAGTTGACATATATGCTTCAGACGCATTCACGCTGGGGGTCGTTCCCATGGCGTTGATGACGCATCATCTCGTTCCCTGTTCTCAGGGAACTATGGTTACAGTAGTAACCTGAGACGTTTTCTGTGGTGTATAATGAAGCGTTATGTTTTTATTACCTTAGAACGAGCCATTTCTCTTTCTCTACACACACCGTGGGTCTCCTCACATCCACATGTTTCTACAGGAGCCCTAAACGGACAAACACATTTCGTCAGTATGTTGTTCTTCATGCAAAGAAGCTTCTAAAGTCAATAATATTTGCAATAACATAACGTTTTACTGAATAATTAGGTAAACATAATTCCTTTATCTTTGTAAAGAAACCTCATTGTTTAACTGGGGACTCTCTGCTGTCTCAGACGACGACATTACTTCCTGTCTGCCACCGTTGGGTGCAATTCACAACCTCACCACTAGATGTCACTAGAACTTACACACTGCGCCTTTAAATGCTTCAATCCAAAATGTGCACAGCATCTTAGATTAGAGAGATGGAGAGGAGGAGAGAGAGAGAGAGAGAGAGAGAGAGAGAGAGAGAGAGAGAGAGAGAGAGAGAGAGAGAGAGAGAGAGGAGAGAGAGAGAGAGAGGGGGAATAACTGGCAGATGTCCTCTCAGGTGGAAGCGGATCCTCTCCGTCAGCAGATGGAAGTGTGGAAAAGCGTCACAGAGGGAACTCTGCTCTAAAAACAGCCTGAACGGAAGAGATATGAGAGAGTGAGGCACTCTATCAACACAGATCTCCTCTAAACACTGAGGGCCATATTCTATCAATCTAAGCTCATGGTGTAAATGCCCATAGGGCGCGTCCGAATCCACTTTAGCTAGTTTAACGACAGGGAAAAGGGTCGGCGGTCCCGGTATAAAGTTCAACATAAGCCTACAGCTACTATTAATGAAGTGGAATCAACGTTTTTTAATCAGTTTTATTTTGATAAACATAACACAATACATCCCGACTACATGAAACGAGTGATTACTGTTATAAAAAAACAGATTTGTGAGATTTAGTGGAACTGAAGGTGTGAGAATAAACACGAAACGCACGTGATCGTTGTCATGCGGTGAATCAGGCGAATCGTGGAACAGCTGTGTCGTCATCAGTGCTCCTGCAGCCGCTCATCAGAAGCTGCGCTGGCTGAATCCTGCGGCTGCTCTCGAATCGCTCTCGCGCTACTTTGATGGTATACGTCACAGTCATGTGGAGTCAGCGCTGCATCAAGTCGGACAAAATTTCTAACCGGCATCCACTGTTTCAAGTCAGCCGCCGATCGGTCTGCGCAGAGCTGCATGAAGTCGAACAAGCCTTATAACAGGGGATCACATGACTATAGGCTTATTCGACTTCATGCAGCTCTGCGCAGACCGATCGGTGGCTGACTTGAAGCAGTGCATGCCGGTTAGAAATTTTGTCCAACTTGATACAGCGCAGACACCATGTGACTGTGACGTATGCCATCAAAGTTCCGCGAGAGCGATTCGAGAGTAGCCGGAGAACTCAGCCAGCGCAGCTTCTGATGAGCGGCTGCAGGAGCTTTGATGACGACACAGCTGTTCCACGATTGGCCGGATTCACTGCATGACAACGATCACGTGCGTTTCGTGTTTATTCTCACACATTTAGTTCCATTAAAGCGCACAAATCAGTTTTTTATAACAGTAAACACTCTTTTCATGTAGTCGGGATGTATTGTGTTATGTTTATCAAATAAAACTGATTAAAAACGTTGATTCCACTTCATTGATAGTAGCTGTAGGCAGAGCCGGACAGTATTGGAGTACATTTACTTGAGTACAGTACTTGAGTACAATTTTGAGGGATCTGTACTTTACTCGAGTATCATTTTTGGGGAGTACTCATGACTTTACTCAAGTACATTTGAGAGGCAAATATTGTACTCTTTACTCCACTACATTTCTATCCATGACCGTGAGTAAAAAAAAAAAAAGGAAAAGAAAAAAAGAAATAATTTGTTGTTTCCCTCTCAAACATGATTGGATTGTGCAGGCGCCACTGATTGGGACAGCCTATCAGCAATCACCTTCAGCTTTCCGCAAGTCAACTCCATGGTCAGATTTAGATAAGAGACGAAACGGGTTCAAATGTGGGTGCAAAAAAATCCATTAAAACTCTAGCAGAGGTTTGTCAGAGCGTTACCATTGTGCATTGCTTTGTGGGCAAGTGAGAAATGTTAAATAAAGCAACATGGTAAAAAGATGAAAATTACTTGAATTAACTGGTAACGCTTCCTTTTACAGTCCATTTACCCATGTAAATACTATTTAGATTATCAAAGGTATTAACATTAACATTTTTCATAACTCCATGTAGGACGTTTCTGTACATAAATGTAAGCACGGTTCACGTACCTACCCCGAAGTGATAAAATAAAATTCTGTATCAAATTTATAGGCAAAGACAAGTAGTTTGTTTAGGCATGGTTTGTAGGGAATTACAAACCTGCACACATATATTCGAACACACATAACTATAATCAATTCTTAACGCGCATGTGAACGCCATCAGCGTTAATCACAGGTTCAGTTGAAAGTCTATTTAGAGAGAACGGCGTCGTCTTAGCGGCCCCTAATTTAAAGGAGCTGTATGTAAGATTGTGGCCAAAACTGGTACTGCAATCACTTTCAAATTACTGCATCCCCTCCCCCTCCTTCCTGACTCGAGGTTGCCAGATAGGCTGCGGGATCCAGCAGGAACGTGTGTAGCTGCAGCTGTGGGAACTAGAGCAGAGCTGGCAACCCGGATGCTTCAACATTACTGACTTTGTGATTGGTAGATAGGTGGAGGGTGGAGCATCAGACTAAAACACAACATGACAACATCAACATCAGTTGAGGGCTGCAACTTCACTTTTTAAATGACAATATCCTGGCCAGATTACTGTTGTCAGTGATATAATTATTTGAAATGAACATGATTTCTTAATGTCTAGTGACATATCAGGGCCATTTTTTGATTAATTGAAATACATTTCTTACATACAGCTCCTTTAATAACAAATGATCATTTCGAGGGAAGTGAATAAATCAAAACTAACTTTAGCTGGAAACAACATTATTCAAGAATCGCTATAAAGCCAAAACAATCTCTGTTACCTTAAATTATTCTCTGTAAAGCTGCTTTGAAACAATCTACATTGTTAAAAGCGCTATATAAATGAAGATGACTTGACTTGACACTGTGGCAGTAGTAATGCAATATTTAGAAAATTTACTCTTGTACCCTTGATACTTAAGTACTTTTAAAAACAAGTACTTTAGTACTTTTACTTAAGTAGACATCTGACTGTAGTACTTTTACTTGTACTTGAGTAAAATTTAGCAAGGGGGATCTGTACTTTTACTCAAGTAACGAAGCTGTGTACTCTGTCCGCCTCTGGCTGTAGGATTATGTTGAACTTTATTCTTGTTCAAACAGACGCTGTGAAGCAGTACATAAATTATTGAATGAAAATGTCTCTGAAACATCTGTGTATTTTGCAAATATTGCATTTATTTCACTTCAGCTGTGGTAAAGTATACAAACACCACGTGAGCGGTCACTACGGGAACCAGAAAGTGTCCGACTTCACGTCTCCGTCTGCAGCTCCTCCCCGCCTGCACGCGGCTACTCTCGCCGATCGCTTACATCCAGCCGCAGCCGATGTCGAACACACCTAATAACAGGGGATCACATTACTATAACGGGATCACATGACTATAACAGAGGATCACATGACTATAACAGGGGATCACATGACTATAACAGGGGATCACATGACTATAACAGGGGATCACATGACTATAACAGAAGATCACATGACTATAACAGAAGATCACGACTATAACAGAGGATCACATGACTATAACAGAGGATCACATGACTATAACAGGGGATCACATGACTATAACAGGGGATCACATGACTATAACAGAGGATCACATGACTATAACAGAAGATCACGACTATAATAGGGGATCACATGACTATAACAGAAGATCACATGACTATAACAGAGGATCACATGACTATAACAGAGGATCACATGACAGACATGAAACCAGAACATGACGGGCAGAAACACGCTGCACGTGTGTGTGTGTGTGTGTGTGATGGTCCTGCATGTTCTCTGTCCTCTACACTGAGAACTGATAAACCGCTCTAGCACTCCTGAAGCGAGCTGCTGTGAGTCTGGCATCAGTGGCTTCTGGCTCACACACACATCTATTCCCGGACCTCTCCTCGGGACTCACAGGATCTCCATGTTTAGAGCACCTGATATAGACACATCTCCAGGTGGAGCAGAAGCACCTGTGGCTGCTAGACGGAGCAAACATCATCCTGTTATAGTTAGATAAAACTAAAGCCAACATTTCTCATTTGCATTCGCTTTAAACTCTGCAAAAAAATGCTTTTCTTACTCATACCCGTCGCAATGGGCCGGGCCCGCCCCCAACATATCTGCCAACCTTGAGACCTCAGAATTCGGGAGATATTCAAAAGGACTGGGGGGAAAAGGACCGGGGGGTTGGGGGTCAGCATATATCACAAACGCAATTTTTTTTACAATATTTGTTGTATATATATATTTTGTAAAATAGAGAGCAATTTTCACTGACAGCAGCCATAAATTACTTACAAGAGAAGTGTAAATACAAAATACATACTTTATCCGTGTTTCTGCTTGTGCTTTCATCACACATCAGCAGGGCTCTCAAGTGTCACGCATTGAAGAGAGAGAATATAGGGCGGTTTTTGTCACTTTGAGTGATTTATGACCCTTGATTGACCACGCCCCTTTTTCCCACGCTTAGCCCCGCCCCTTTTCCCCCACACTTAGATCCGCCCCCTTTTCCCACGCTTAGTCCCGCCCCCTCCCACCCACTTCCGGAGAGGTCATGTGACCGTGGGAATTCCCACGGTACGGAACCCCTCCCATCCGAACCGGCACCGAAACCCATCCCATCGGACCCGGTCCGGACGGAACACCTGCTGTACACCTGTTACGGGTATCTGACTTGATCAATGTAAAAATGTTCAAAATGATGGAAAAACATTCAAAACAATACATTTTCAATCCTTTTAAGAAGGATGGCAGAAAACAGAGATAGGTTTAGTGTTTTTTATATTAACATGTAGTGATTTAAAACCATTAAATCCATTTATATCATTAAAACACAGTAATGTTCCATTTTACATAAAACATCTGTTTTAAAAAAGTGTTTTCAATCACAATAATAACTAAAACAGCGTGTATTAAAATTATATCAAGTAAATAGTTATGTTTTCTTAAAACATCTAACATCGCTTGTATTAAAATTACATCAAACAAATAGATCTAATATGTCTTCAGTGTTCACACACACTTGTAAGTTGTTTAAACTGCATTTCTTAAAGTTATCAAAGTGTTTTAGTTCTTAAAACATCTAACATCGGTTGTATTAAAACTATTTCTATCATACATTTACAACTATTTTCTATCATACATTTAAAAAAGTTGTGTTTTTCACAATAACACAGTGTTTAAAACTATTAAAATAACTTATATCATTAAGATACTATTGTCTTTAGTGTTCATACACGGTGCTAATATTAAAAATATATCAAGTAAATAGTTGTTTTCTTAAAACGTCTAAAACCACGTGTATTAAAATTATATTATGCAAATACATCTAAAACAATAGTTCTATTTTTATCATACATTTAAAAAAAGGTGTACTTTTCACATAACACTCAGTGATTAAAAACCATTAAGTCATTTTTATATCATTAAAACACAGTGTAGACCTTTACCTTTACACATTATTTAGTAAAATGTTCCATTTTACATAAACCATATGTTTTAAAAAAGTGTTTGCAATCACAATAATAACTAAAACAGCGGGTGTTTAAATTATATCATGTAAATAGTTTTTTACTTAAAACATCTAAAGACGGTTGTATTAAAATTACATCAAACAATAGTTCTATCTACATTTAAAGAAGGTGTGTTTTTCACAATAACGCACGGTGCTTAAAACTATTAAAATAACTTATATCATTAAGATACTATTGTCTTTAGTGTTCATACACATGAAAAAAAGTTTAAAAGTGTTTTCTTAAAGTTATCAAAATGCGTTAGCATTAAAAACATCTAAAACCGTGTGTATTAAAATTATATCATGCAAATATTTATGTTTTCTTAAAACATCTAAAATCGGTTGTATTAAAACTATTTCTATCATACATTTACAACTATTTTTTATCATACATTTAAAAAAGTTGTGTTTTTCACAATAACACACAGTGCTTAAAACTATTAAAACAACTTATATCATTAAGATACTATTGTCTTTAGTGTTCATACACTGTGCTAATATTAAAATTATATCAAGTAAATAGTTGTTTTCTTAAAACGTCTAAAACCATGTGTATTAAAATTATATTATGCAAATACATCTAATTACTATATTTGAAGTTGCACTTTTCACAATTACACATCGTTTAAAAATATTAAAATGCTGTATAAAGTTAAAATACACATATCTTTAATGTTTATTACACATTTGTAAAAGGTTAAAATGCATTTTCTAAAAGTTATCAAAACGCTTTAGCATTAAAACTTCTAAAACAACGTGTAGTGCATTTTTTTCTATCAAACAAATATTAAAGCATATCAAAACTTTATGTTAAAAATCATAATATTAAAAACACATACATGCATACATTTTAAAAAACTGACTTACGTTTTTACAACCTGTTTTGTTATCCTGTTTAAAGATTTAATCCACCAGCAAAGATACATCCAGCACCAGCGGGATTGTCCAAAGGTATTAATCCATCTCAAAAGATATATCCAAAACTTTAGAGATTTTAATTCCAAAAGCTGTGTAAATGTAATTTCCCGGGAGCTCCACGAAACACGTCCGAACACACCAGAGACAATCCCAAGACTGACTACAAACTAACCTGACACAGACTCCACCCCTAGACCCTCCCACACCTAGACCCCACCCACGCCAGGTGTTGATGCGTGAGAAAAAATAACAACAGATTCCCACACTCAGGGTCCTCGTGACCGTTCAGCTCATAAAACCCCTCCCCTCCCCATTTATGGCTTTGCACACACAGCGTGGGATTTTCCCACGATAACCAGGCCCCTTTCTCCACCCACTTCCGAGGATGTCATGTGACTGTGTGAATCCCCAAACCATCCCTTAGGGGTGTGAACACCTGAAGAGTGGTGGGGTGGGGGGTGTCACCCCACGATTACTAGTTCTCAATGTGAAAATGTTCAAAAAGGATGAAAAAACATTCATTCAAAACAATATGTTTTCAATCTTTTTAAAGAAAATGTATAATAAGGACATAGTCAGAGATGAGTTTAGTGTTTTTTATTAAAGACTTTTCATACATTTCAAAACAATGTGTTAAAAAGTATAATTTATCTTAAAGTTATCAAATATTGTGACATTGTTAAAATAGGTGTGTTACTTTTTAAGATGTTAAAATGTAATTTATAACGTTTTTCAGTAAACAAGTTAGAGTTTTTAACTTCACACAGTAATTGTAAGATTGTTCAAAACTGTTTTCAAACACACCATAATATTTAAACTACATGTTTAAAATCATATTAATACCTTACATTTTTACAAACCGTTTTGTTGAAATGTCATGTGACTGTGTGAATCCCCAAACCATCCCTTAGGGGTGTGAACACCTGAAGAGTGGTGGGGTGGGGGGTGTCACCCCACGATTACTAGTTCTCAATGTGAAAATGTTCAAAAAGGATGAAAAAACATTCATTCAAAACAATATGTTTTCAATCTTTTTAAAGAAAATGTATAATAAGGACATAGTCAGAGATGAGTTTAGTGTTTTTTATTAAAGACTTTTCATACATTTCAAAACAATGTGTTAAAAAGTATAATTTATCTTAAAGTTATCAAAAATTGTGACATTGTTAAAATAGGTGTGTTACTTTTTAAGATGTTAAAATGTAATTTAAAACGTTTTTCAGTAAACAAGTTAGAGTTTTTACCTTCACACAGTAATTGTAAGATTGTTCAAAACTGTTTTCAAACACACCATAATATTTAAACTACATGTTTAAAATCATATTAATACCTTACATTTTTACAAACCGTTTTGTTGAAAAATAACGAAAACTTTGGTTTGCAAAAAGATCCCATGTGTATTTTCTCAAAAGTTTAGAACAATGTGCTAAAAAGTATACATTTTCTTAAAGTTATCAAAAAATGTGGTAGTGTTAAAATGATATCAGACAAATAGTTGTGTTTTGTAACATACTTTTTAAGATGTTAAAAATGTTAAAATGTCATTTAAAACAAGTTAAAGAGTTTTTACCTTAAAATTGTTAAAACTGTTTCAAACACACCATAATATTTAAACTACATGTTTAAAATCATATCAAAAAATACCTTACGTTTTTACAAACCGTTTTGTTGAAAAATAACATGAATTAACCAGTTCGCTGTTTAAAGATGTGTAAAAGTGAACAGTGTATTTTCTCCAAAGTTTAGAGATGTTTCAAGTAATCTCCTTGAGTAATGTGAAACGCGTCCGTTCGCACCGGAGGCCTAGCCGAAAAATGACAGCCCAAGAGTGTGCACAGGGCCACACGTAGACTCCTCCCACGACACACCTTCCACACCTGTGAGCGTGAGAAATAGAACACACACACACACACACACACACACACACACACACACACACACACACACACACACACACACACACACACACACACACACACACACACACACACACACACACACACACACACACACACACACACACACACACACACACACACAATGTGGTCCTTCACATAGGCCTACAGATTTAAAAACCATTCAAAACAACATCCCGATGTGCAATCATTTAAAACAAGTTTAAAATAAATAAATAAAGTATGGAATATAAGTTTTTGAACATTTAAACGATTTTGAACATTTATAAATTTGTGTGTTGCAAAAGCAGAAGTCTATTTGCTTTAAATAAGGATGTACCTTTTTATTTTCTTTAAATAAAGATTTGCCCTTACTTATGTTTTAATTTCTTTAAATCAGTCTGATGACATATTTCTGTGATTAATTGATTAGTAATGTTGCGAGGGGGTTTCCTCACACGAGTAAAAGCACTTTAGATGTGTTTGTGGCAAACACATTGTATTTACTTAGACTTTTTAAATGTATTTAACATTTTAAATGTTTTTCTTCTGTCCAACTTACATTTCATATGAATTACCTGAGATGTTTAACAACCACATAAAGGGAATGCATGTTGATTAGTACACTGTACCACTACCGTCACTGTAGTATTCTGAGGAAAAATCAGTTACTTACTTGGGATAATCTCATTAAAGTCAAAAACATTTGTTTAATTTATAAAATCAGACATGGTCTAGCACCTCATTCTTCCTGTGTGCATTTAAACATTATATATTTATTTTATATAAAATGTATTTCTTAACCATAATGTGGTGTATGTAATTTTATTTTTGTGACGCCTTTAAGGTTGCCTTTTATTACACCCGGCTGAGGGACTAACCTGGGCTAACTTGGGTACATTTACATTGTTTTAATGCTGATTAATGTAACACGACCACCCTTTCAAATAAAGAGAAAATGAAAATGAAAAAGTACGTTTCAGGCAAAGTACAAACATGCAATGTTCGAGAAAAGATCAAATTGGTGTAGTCTTACAAATTGGTGGTTTAGGTCTCACCCCAAATTGTGTTGGGATGACCCAGACATACCTTTACTAAAATAAACTTTATGGAAGTCATTTTCAAGCTGTGAGTATGCTTCGACACGTAACTATACCATATTTTATATATTATGGTCCCATGTTGCTTTAAAGTCTTTGTTTGTTTGTTTGTTTGTTTGTTATTAACTAATACTTTTTATTTTTTAACTAACACTTCAACATCCTACACAAATTAAAGAGACATATGAGCTAAGAATGTTCTCTAACACCAAATAAACAGATAATGGAATGTTTTAAATCTACAATATGTTAGACATTACTCAGTATGTGTGTAAATAATTGTTTAAATCTTTGGGCGTATTTTACACACATCAACATATTTTGTCAGAAAGTTCCACACTCTTGTAAAGCCTATGAACTTTAAAACATAATCTTTATACAGAAATCACACATGTCCAAAACAAACATACAAGACCAAGACCAAAAGACCAAATCACTAAGAAAAAGAGGGATGAAAAGCATTTGTTAATAAGAAATACACAAAAGTTTGCAAATGACGGTTTATCATTAGTTTTTAGTCATCTTGCTCAGATAGCAGATGACACCGTTCACATCTTGTTTCTCAGATTGTACATGTTTTAGGCGAAGACTTTTCTTTGAGAGCCGTCAACATTCAGTGGTTATAGGAATAAATAATAATTAAGAATTTATGCGATAGTCTTTCTGTTTGAGAATGCTTGACTATCTATGACTACTATGACGCTGAATCACACAAAGTATAATAAGTGCATGCTGTTTTACACTTAAACTATTACCACAGAATCAGTTAAATTAAAGCTTGAGTTAAGTTAAAACCAAACGTATCTTCATACCTGTTGTGCCAGACACAAATTGTTCTAACAATCTTTTTTGTTTTATAAATACTCGTTTCTTAGTTCTTTATGCAAAAAAGCAGATTAATTAAAAACAACAACAATACAAATAGTGTAAGTTGACATAAACAAAACATCCCTTGATCATCCCATAAGTTATAGTAAACATTTACAATGTGTAATTCTGTCAGTTTGACACGATGTACCTGTATACCATAATGCAAACACATTTGAGGGTAAAAAGGGATATTTTTAAAACCATAAAATAACTAATTTTATATTCTGGCATATGTGCTGTTGACTTTCGACTTGTTCACATTCTTGCACATGGGTATTCAAAAGAGATTGTTTTACCCGTTGTAAATTTAGGTATGATAGTATGTTTCTAGATTATTTATTTTGACAGCTAATATAGAAAGTTGAAGAGTTCGTTGATTATATCAATTCAATGAAGATTGAATAATCTTTGAATTACAGTAATTATTTGTATGTCTCATCCATGAAGATGCAACAATGTTGGATGTTTTGAGAACCAGAACCAAGATAACTGAGGAGTTGAACTTTAGCTATAGTCTGTGCTCCCCATTTATTAATATGACTGGAGGCAGTGTGTAATAAAATAATAATAATTTTTAAAAACCACTCCGTATTTCATGATTCCTAATTCGTTACTGTCCCAATTAAGCACAAATTAACTGTATTCAGTTGTTTAGGCACTAAACCAGTCCAATATATTAGTCAAACTCATTTTTATGTTAAAATAATTAAGATTTCATGGCTCCGCCAGGACATGACAGCGATTAGGATCCTCCCTAGCCACACTGTTGTGTAGGGTGTACGGGGTTTGTCATCAGGAAGGCATAAATAACTATGTAAATGACAGTCACAATACATCAGAAGAAGTAACTGCAAGTCCTGCATGTCACCAGAGAGAAGTTTTTTTTTTTTTTTTTTTTTTTTTTTTTTTTACTCAATCAAGTTACAATTTTTTTACTAAGCATCACAAGATCAAACACATATGCATGCTGTTCGCAATAGATCCATAACACTCATTTAGGTATTAGATTATTTATTTTGACAGCTAAATATACGCAATGTACCTATTGTATATAGGCCACACATCAGCTTTAAAACAATAATCTACATTCTGAATAAACCATTATTACGTCTGTAACATACATATTCTTTGAGGTGGGGAACACTGTTTCCAATCACAAATAAACATCCAGCAAGAAACACTGAGATAATGTAGAGTAACACAAACAGATCTAAGAACTCAATCCATTACATTGTCATTCTACAAATAATGGTTTTGCTGTAACACAATGGTCTTTTCAATACATGTAAACACTTGGCATTCCTTAAACTCATTTTAAACAGCTTGTCTATTATCTATCTGGTTCTCAAAACATCCAACATTGTTGCATCTTCATGGATGAGACATACAAATAATTACTGTAATTCAAAGATTATTCAATCTTCATTGAATTGATAAATCAACGAACTCTTCAACTTTCTATATTAGCTGTCAAAATAAATAATCTAAACCATACTATCATACCTAAATGAGTGTTATGGATCTATTGCGAACAGCATGCATATGTGTTTGATCTTGTGATGCTTAGTAAAAAAATTGTAACTTGATTGAGTAAAAAAAAAAAAAAAAAAAAAAAAAAAAAAAAAAAAAAAAAAAAAAAACTTCTCTCTGGTGACATGCAGGACTTGCAGTTACTTCTTCTGATGTATTGTGACTGTCATTTACATAGTTATTTATGCCTTCCTGATGACAAACCCCGTACACCCTACACAACAGTGTGGCTAGGGAGGATCCTAATCGCTGTCATGTCCTGGCGGAGCCATGAAATCTTAATTATTTTAACATAAAAATGAGTTTGACTAATATATTGGACTGGTTTAGTGCCTAAACAACTGAATACAGTTAATTTGTGCTTAATTGGGACAGTAACGAATTAGGAATCATGAAATACGGAGTGGTTTTTAAAAATTATTATTATTTTATTACACACTGCCTCCAGTCATATTAATAAATGGGGAGCACAGACTATAGCTAAAGTTCAACTCCTCAGTTATCTTGGTTCTGGTTCTCAAAACATCCAACATTGTTGCATCTTCATGGATGAGACATACAAATAATTACTGTAATTCAAAGATTATTCAATCTTCATTGAATTGATATAATCAACGAACTCTTCAACTTTCTATATTAGCTGTCAAAATAAATAATCTAGAAACATACTATCATACCTAAATTTACAACGGGTAAAACAATCTCTTTTGAATACCCATGTGCAAGAATGTGAACAAGTCGAAAGTCAACAGCACATATGCCAGAATATAAAATTAGTTATTTTATGGTTTTAAAAATATCCCTTTTTACCCTCAAATGTGTTTGCATTATGGTATACAGGTACATCGTGTCAAACTGACAGAATTACACATTGTAAATGTTTACTATAACTTATGGGATGATCAAGGGATGTTTTGTTTATGTCAACTTACACTATTTGTATTGTTGTTGTTTTTAATTAATCTGCTTTTTTGCATAAAGAACTAAGAAACGTGTATTTATAAAATAAAAAAGATTTGTTAGAACAATTTGTGTCTGGCACAACAGGTATGAAGATACGTTTGGTTTTAACTTAACTCAAGCTTTAATTTAACTGATTCTGTGGTAATAGTTTAAGTGTAAAACAGCATGCACTTATTATACTTTGTGTGATTCAGCGTCATAGTAGTCATAGATAGTCAAGCATTCTCAAACAGAAAGACTATCGCATAAATTCTTAATTATTATTTATTCCTATAACCACTGAATGTTGACGGCTCTCAAAGAAAAGTCTTCGCCTAAAACATGTACAATCTGAGAAACAAGATGTGAACGGTGTCATCTGCTATCTGAGCAAGATGACTAAAAACTAATGATAAACCATCATTTGCAAACTTTTGTGTATTTCTTATTAACAAATGCTTTTCATCCCTCTTTTTCTTAGTGATTTGGTCTTTTGGTCTTGGTCTTGTATGTTTGTTTTGGACATGTGTGATTTCTGTATAAAGATTATGTTTTAAAGTTCATAGGCTTTACAAGAGTGTGGAACTTTCTGACAAAATATGTTGATGTGTGTAAAATACGCCCAAAGATTTAAACAATTATTTACACACATACTGAGTAATGTCTAACATATTGTAGATTTAAAACATTCCATTATCTGTTTATTTGGTGTTAGAGAACATTCTTAGCTCATATGTCTCTTTAATTTGTGTAGGATGTTGAAGTGTTAGTTAAAAAATAAAAAGTATTAGTTAATAACAAACAAACAAAACAACAAACAAAGACTTTAAAGCAACATGGGACCATAATATATAAAATATGGTATAGTTACGTGTCGAAGCATACTCACAGCTTGAAAATGACTTCCATAAAGTTTATTTTAGTAAAGGTATGTCTGGGTCATCCCAACACAATTTGGGGTGAGACCTAAACCACCAATTTGTAAGACTACACCAATTTGATCTTTTCTCGAACATTGCATGTTTGTACTTTGCCTGAAACGTACTTTTTCATTTTCATTTTCTCTTTATTTGAAAGGGTGGTCGTGTTACATTAATCAGCATTAAAACAATGTAAATGTACCCAAGTTAGCCCAGGTTAGTCCCTCAGCCGGGTGTAATAAAAGGCAACCTTAAAGGCGTCACAAAAATAAAATTACATACACCACATTATGGTTAAGAAATACATTTTATATAAAATAAATATATAATGTTTAAATGCACACAGGAAGAATGAGGTGCTAGACCATGTCTGATTTTATAAATTAAACAAATGTTTTTGACTTTAATGAGATTATCCCAAGTAAGTAACTGATTTTTCCTCAGAATACTACAGTGACGGTAGTGGTACAGTGTACTAATCAACATGCATTCCCTTTATGTGGTTGTTAAACATCTCAGGTAATTCATATGAAATGTAAGTTGGACAGAAGAAAAACATTTAAAATGTTAAATACATTTAAAAAGTCTAAGTAAATACAATGTGTTTGCCACAAACACATCTAAAGTGCTTTTACTCGTGTGAGGAAACCCCCTCGCAACATTACTAATCAATTAATCACAGAAATATGTCATCAGACTGATTTAAAGAAATTAAAACATAAGTAAGGGCAAATCTTTATTTAAAGAAAATAAAAAGGTACATCCTTATTTAAAGCAAATAGACTTCTGCTTTTGCAACACACAAATTTATAAATGTTCAAAATCGTTTAAATGTTCAAAAACTTATATTCCATACTTTATTTATTTATTTTAAACTTGTTTTAAATGATTGCACATCGGGATGTTGTTTTGAATGGTTTTTAAATCTGTAGGCCTATGTGAAGGACCACATTGTGTGTGTGTGTGTGTGTGTGTGTGTGTGTGTGTGTGTGTGTGTGTGTGTGTGTGTGTGTGTGTGTGTGTGTGTGTGTGTGTGTGTGTGTGTGTGTGTGTGTGTGTGTGTGTGTGTGTGTGTGTGTGTGTGTGTGTGTGTGTGTGTGTTCTATTTCTCACGCTCACAGGTGTGGAAGGTGTGTCGTGGGAGGAGTCTACGTGTGGCCCTGTGCACACTCTTGGGCTGTCATTTTTCGGCTAGGCCTCCGGTGCGAACGGACGCGTTTCACATTACTCAAGGAGATTACTTGAAACATCTCTAAACTTTGGAGAAAATACACTGTTCACTTTTACACATCTTTAAACAGCGAACTGGTTAATTCATGTTATTTTTCAACAAAACGGTTTGTAAAAACGTAAGGTATTTTTTGATATGATTTTAAACATGTAGTTTAAATATTATGGTGTGTTTGAAACAGTTTTAACAATTTTAAGGTAAAAACTCTTTAACTTGTTTTAAATGACATTTTAACATTTTTAACATCTTAAAAAGTATGTTACAAAACACAACTATTTGTCTGATATCATTTTAACACTACCACATTTTTTGATAACTTTAAGAAAATGTATACTTTTTAGCACATTGTTCTAAACTTTTGAGAAAATACACATGGGATCTTTTTGCAAACCAAAGTTTTCGTTATTTTTCAACAAAACGGTTTGTAAAAATGTAAGGTATTAATATGATTTTAAACATGTAGTTTAAATATTATGGTGTGTTTGAAAACAGTTTTGAACAATCTTACAATTACTGTGTGAAGGTAAAAACTCTAACTTGTTTACTGAAAAACGTTTTAAATTACATTTTAACATCTTAAAAAGTAACACACCTATTTTAACAATGTCACAATTTTTGATAACTTTAAGATAAATTATACTTTTTAACACATTGTTCAGACAGGGCTACTCGTGGTGGGGGAGTAGCCACTTATATCTCTTCTCATTTATCTTCTGAACTCATTATGCCAAAGGAGAGAGCTGTACATTTTGAATGCTTATTTGTTAATATTGCTTTTCATGAAAACAAACAGATAACTATAGGTAACATCTATAGACCTCCGAATTCTCCTGTTGAATCGACAAACTGTATTCTTGCTACGATTAATTCTTTAGACCATGCAAACGAGCTGATTTTATTGGGTGACTTTAATCGTAATTGGTTGGATCGTTCATCTTCTCATGAGAAAAATTTATTTAATGGTCTAAACCTTACTCAACTCATTACTGATCCGACTAGGGTAGTTAATAAATCCAAGTCTCTTTTGGATTGGATCTTGGTTACCCACCCAAATAGAATCTCTCAATCTGGTGTATTACCTGATTGTTTTAGTGATCATTCAATTGTTTTTTGTGTTTGGAAAATAAGATTGCCCAGTCTGCCACCTAAAGTAATTAGAATAAGGCAGTGTAAAAAACTGAACACAGAGGCTTTTATCCAAGATTTAATAAGTATTAACTGGTCCAGATTTCAATTAATTCCTTATGTTGAAGACGCCTGGGATTTCTTTCTCTCAGAGGTTCTTAAAGTCATAGATAAACATGCACCTTGGACATCTGTTAAGGTCAAGGGTAGTCATTTACCTTGGATTGATGGTGATTTAATACATTCATTTAAACAACGAGACAAAGCTTGGGCCAGATACCGTATGACAAAGGACGTTGTTGATTGGTCTGAATATAAGAAATTAAGAAACACCTGTACAACTAAAACAAGGAACGCAAAATCACATTACTATAAACACTCTTTATCAGACATTAAAAACCCTAAGCAATTCTGGAAGAGACTTAACTCCTTAATTAACAAAACCAATACAAGTTCTCTTTCCAAACTGAGAGTGAACAATAACATTATCACTGATCCTATCTCAATTGCCAATGCCCTTAATCAACATTTTTCTTCTATTTGTTGTTCTCAATCATCTGAGCTTTTCTATTCTAGCATAACAAATACTTTAAATAATAGCTCTTTCTCATTTTCAACAATTTATCCCTCTGATGTTCAACAAGCAATCTTAGAAATAAAATCTTCTAATGGCGCTGGTCCTGATGGTCTGGACATGAAGTTTATTAAACTTTCTTCTCATGTCCTAGCATTTCCTCTTTGTGATTTATTTAATTTATCACTTTCAACCTGTGTAATTCCATTAATGTGGAAATTTGCGAAAGTAATACCACTACACAAAGGTGGTGACTCACTTGATGTCAACAATTATAGGCCAATTTCTATAATCAGTAATGTAGCTAAGATTTTTGAAAAGCTTATTTTTAGGCAACTGTCCAAATATATTAATGACTTTTCCCTTTTGACTCCAAATCAATCTGGATTTAGACCTTATCACTCTACAACAACAGCCCTTACAATATTTACCAATGATATTTTTTCTGCACAAGATAATAACAAGTTCACTGGTGCAATCTTTATTGACCTCACTAAGGCATTTGATATGGTCAATCACTATATTCTTCTTGACAAACTATATGCTATTGGTCTTTCCAAATCAGCTGTTCTCTGGTTTAATTCATATCTTCATTACAGACGTCAAAGTGTGTCTTTTAATGCTGCTCTCTCCCAGCCTAGAGTAATGGAAACTGGTGTCCCTCAGGGTTCTTCCCTAGGGCCCCTTTTATTTTCTATTTTTATAAATGATCTCCCACAAATATGTTTAGATTGTCAGATTCATCTATATGCAGATGACACTGTTATATATACATCTAAAAACGATATACCTAATATTCAAACCTCACTCCAATTTGATTTCAATCTTATTCAAACATGGTTCTCTTCTAATTTGCTTGTACTGAATAAAAAGAAGTCTTATAGCATGCTCTTTGCAACTAGATCTGCACTCCATAAGCAAAATAATTCTCTTGAGATTAAATTCCTGGACGGTATACCTTTAATAAATGTTGATGAGTTTAAACATCTGGGCCTTTGGCTCGACTCCCGACTTACTTTTAGACCTCATATCGATTCTATTGTAAAAAATGTAAATCGTAGCTTAAGAATGTTATACCGTTCAATTAATTGTTTTACAAAACAGGTTAGATTAAAAATTATTACTCAACTATTATTGCCCATAATTGATTATGCAGATGTTGTTTATCAGAACACAGCCGTAACCAATCTTAAACCTTTGAATGTGATTTATAATAGTCTCTGTAGATTTGTTCTGAGGTGCCCATTTAGAACTCATCATTGTCAAATGTATCAGTCATTGAATCTTCTTTCACTAAGTGCTAGACGACAGTATCATTGGTTGCAGTTTGTTCATAAATGTATTTTCTCAAATTATCCATCCTATTTGAAACAATACTTGGTTCCATATCAAACATCATACAGCCTAAGAGACACTGACCATCTTTTATTTTCTGTACCAAAGGTATCTAAAGAAAGTGGGAGGAGAGCCTTTAAATTTAAAGCCCCTTCTGATTGGAATGGTTTACCTAGTTCTTTTAGATCTATCTCCTCTTTTCACCAGTTTAAGATGTCTCTTCTTAATTATTTGCATACAAGCTGCAACTGTTTTCTTCATGCTTGAAATATTTATTTTATTTTTATTATTATTATTTTTTTATTATTATTATTATTTTAATTATTATTATTTATTTATTTGTATTTATTTATTTATTTATGTATATATATTTTTTTTCTCCTTCTTCAATTGTCTATATGAATGACCTTAACTGTTTATTGCCTAATATCAAATGGTTGGATTGGGAAGGATATGGGTGGTTTTGGTGTGTTGGAGAGCTTTTGTCTTTGTTCTGTTAGTATGTATGTATGTATGTGAAGTATGTTTTCTTGAGGTCCCCTTGAAAACGAGATGTCACATCTCAAGGGGTTTTCCTCTTAACAATAAAGTTAAGTCTTTAATAAAAAACACTAAACTCATCTCTGACTATGTCCTTATTATACATTTTCTTTAAAAAGATTGAAAACATATTGTTTTGAATGAATGTTTTTTCATCCTTTTTGAACATTTTCACAATGAGAACTAGTAATCGTGGGGTGACACCCCCACCCCACCACTCTTCAGGTGTTCACACCCCTAAGGGATGGTTTGGGGATTCACACAGTCACATGACATTTCAACAAAACGGTTTGTAAAAATGTAAGGTATTAATATGATTTTAAACATGTAGTTTAAATATTATGGTGTGTTTGAAAACAGTTTTGAACAATCTTACAATTACTGTGTGAAGTTAAAAACTCTAACTTGTTTACTGAAAAACGTTTTAAATTACATTTTAACATCTTAAAAAGTAACACACCTATTTTAACAATGTCACAATATTTGATAACTTTAAGATAAATTATACTTTTTAACACATTGTTTTGAAATGTATGAAAAGTCTTTAATAAAAAACACTAAACTCATCTCTGACTATGTCCTTATTATACATTTTCTTTAAAAAGATTGAAAACATATTGTTTTGAATGAATGTTTTTTCATCCTTTTTGAACATTTTCACATTGAGAACTAGTAATCGTGGGGTGACACCCCCCACCCCACCACTCTTCAGGTGTTCACACCCCTAAGGGATGGTTTGGGGATTCACACAGTCACATGACATCCTCGGAAGTGGGTGGAGAAAGGGGCCTGGTTATCGTGGGAAAATCCCACGCTGTGTGTGCAAAGCCATAAATGGGGAGGGGAGGGGTTTTATGAGCTGAACGGTCACGAGGACCCTGAGTGTGGGAATCTGTTGTTATTTTTTCTCACGCATCAACACCTGGCGTGGGTGGGGTCTAGGTGTGGGAGGGTCTAGGGGTGGAGTCTGTGTCAGGTTAGTTTGTAGTCAGTCTTGGGATTGTCTCTGGTGTGTTCGGACGTGTTTCGTGGAGCTCCCGGGAAATTACATTTACACAGCTTTTGGAATTAAAATCTCTAAAGTTTTGGATATATCTTTTGAGATGGATTAATACCTTTGGACAATCCCGCTGGTGCTGGATGTATCTTTGCTGGTGGATTAAATCTTTAAACAGGATAACAAAACAGGTTGTAAAAACGTAAGTCAGTTTTTTAAAATGTATGCATGTATGTGTTTTTAATATTATGATTTTTAACATAAAGTTTTGATATGCTTTAATATTTGTTTGATAGAAAAAAATGCACTACACGTTGTTTTAGAAGTTTTAATGCTAAAGCGTTTTGATAACTTTTAGAAAATGCATTTTAACCTTTTACAAATGTGTAATAAACATTAAAGATATGTGTATTTTAACTTTATACAGCATTTTAATATTTTTAAACGATGTGTAATTGTGAAAAGTGCAACTTCAAATATAGTAATTAGATGTATTTGCATAATATAATTTTAATACACATGGTTTTAGACGTTTTAAGAAAACAACTATTTACTTGATATAATTTTAATATTAGCACAGTGTATGAACACTAAAGACAATAGTATCTTAATGATATAAGTTGTTTTAATAGTTTTAAGCACTGTGTGTTATTGTGAAAAACACAACTTTTTTAAATGTATGATAAAAAATAGTTGTAAATGTATGATAGAAATAGTTTTAATACAACCGATTTTAGATGTTTTAAGAAAACATAAATATTTGCATGATATAATTTTAATACACACGGTTTTAGATGTTTTTAATGCTAACGCATTTTGATAACTTTAAGAAAACACTTTTAAACTTTTTTTCATGTGTATGAACACTAAAGACAATAGTATCTTAATGATATAAGTTATTTTAATAGTTTTAAGCACCGTGCGTTATTGTGAAAAACACACCTTCTTTAAATGTAGATAGAACTATTGTTTGATGTAATTTTAATACAACCGTCTTTAGATGTTTTAAGTAAAAAACTATTTACATGATATAATTTAAACACCCGCTGTTTTAGTTATTATTGTGATTGCAAACACTTTTTTAAAACATATGGTTTATGTAAAATGGAACATTTTACTAAATAATGTGTAAAGGTAAAGGTCTACACTGTGTTTTAATGATATAAAAATGACTTAATGGTTTTTAATCACTGAGTGTTATGTGAAAAGTACACCTTTTTTTAAATGTATGATAAAAATAGAACTATTGTTTTAGATGTATTTGCATAATATAATTTTAATACACGTGGTTTTAGACGTTTTAAGAAAACAACTATTTACTTGATATATTTTTAATATTAGCACCGTGTATGAACACTAAAGACAATAGTATCTTAATGATATAAGTTATTTTAATAGTTTTAAACACTGTGTTATTGTGAAAAACACAACTTTTTTAAATGTATGATAGAAAATAGTTGTAAATGTATGATAGAAATAGTTTTAATACAACCGATGTTAGATGTTTTAAGAACTAAAACACTTTGATAACTTTAAGAAATGCAGTTTAAACAACTTACAAGTGTGTGTGAACACTGAAGACATATTAGATCTATTTGTTTGATGTAATTTTAATACAAGCGATGTTAGATGTTTTAAGAAAACATAACTATTTACTTGATATAATTTTAATACACGCTGTTTTAGTTATTATTGTGATTGAAAACACTTTTTTAAAACAGATGTTTTATGTAAAATGGAACATTACTGTGTTTTAATGATATAAATGGATTTAATGGTTTTAAATCACTACATGTTAATATAAAAAACACTAAACCTATCTCTGTTTTCTGCCATCCTTCTTAAAAGGATTGAAAATGTATTGTTTTGAATGTTTTTCCATCATTTTGAACATTTTTACATTGATCAAGTCAGATACCCGTAACAGGTGTACAGCAGGTGTTCCGTCCGGACCGGGTCCGATGGGATGGGTTTCGGTGCCGGTTCGGATGGGAGGGGTTCCGTACCGTGGGAATTCCCACGGTCACATGACCTCTCCGGAAGTGGGTGGGAGGGGGCGGGACTAAGCGTGGGAAAAGGGGGCGGATCTAAGTGTGGGGGAAAAGGGGAGGGGCTAAGCGTGGGAAAAAGGGGCGTGGTCAATCAAGGGTCATAAATCACTCAAAGTGACAAAAACCGCCCTATATTCTCTCTCATTGAGCGTGACAGTCACTCATTTCGGTCTTTTGTCACGCTCTCCCGCCACACATTGTATTTCTCACGCTGAAAAACTATTTGTAATATATAATTAATATGCCGCAGCGCCCAAAACTCTGGCCGCGCTGCTCTCACTGTGGAACCGGCAGGAATCAAGCGCGTCTCCTCTGGTGTTGTTCGTCTGGTGTTGTTAGCCAATCAGAAAATAGCACTATTGTATCTGGGTAAGATTTAACGCAACAACCAATGACACCCCGTCGGCTGGGTGTCACTCTCGCACCCGCACTCGGAAATCGGGAGAAATTCGGGAGAAAGGTTGGTCCGGGCGATTTTCGGGAGGGGCTTTGAAATTCGGGAGTCTCCCGGAAAAATCGGGAGGGTTGGCATGTATGGCCCCCAAAAATGCTTGTGCTATAACCGCGCATTTTTGAAAGCTGGATGATTTTTCGTTCAGTTCTGTCGAGAGAGGACAGCGCTGCCGGTGGTTCAAAGTCTCTGTGCGTGTGTGATGTTACCGGGGCGGAGTGGCGATCGGGAGAGTCAGGAGTTTCCCCGGTGGGCCGCCAGTGTTTCGAGGCCGCGAGGGCCGGTCTGATACATGCAACTTCTTAGCAACACCATCCGCTGCCCGCTCGTCAAACTGTGCAGTCTCTCTGCTCAACCCGTAAAGAAATGCATCGATCCGCAAAGTTTTATTTGAGTTCTTCAATGGTCTAGTGGGAGATCTTTTGCCAAGCGTGTCAGAGGTTACGGGTTCTAATCCGCACTTTTATCTCTCATCAGAATAGAATATGTCCATCAGTGGTTACAGTGTGTGTCAGTGTGTGTCAGTGTGTGTGTCAGTGTGTATCAGTGTGTGTGTCAGTGTGTATCAGTGTGTGTGTCAGTGTGTATCAGTGTGTGTCAGTGTGTGTCAGTGTGTGTGTCAGTGTGTGTGTCAGTGTGTATCAGTGTGTGTGTCAGTGTGTGTGTCAGTGTGTGTGTCAGTGTGTGTGTCAGTGTGTGTCAGTGTGTGTGTCAGTGTGTGTTAGTGTGTGTGTCAGTGTGTGTCAGTGTGTATTAGTGTTTATCAGTGTGTGTCAGTGTGTATCAGTGTGTGTCAGTGTGTATCAGTGTTTATCAGTGTGTGTCAGTGTGTGTCATGTGTGTGTCAGTGTGTTCAGTGTTTATCAGTGTGTGTCAGTGTGTGTCAGTGTGTGTCAGTTGGTGTGTCAGTGTGTGTTCAGTGTGTATCAGTGTGTGTGTCAGTGTGTGTGTCAGGTGTGTCAGTTGTGTGTCAGTGTGTGTGTCAGTGTGTTCAGTGTTGTTCAGTGTGTGTCAGTGTGTGTCAGTGTGTGTCAGTGTAGTGTCAGTGTGTATCAGTGTGTGTCAGTGTGTATAGTGTTTATCAGTGTGTGTCAGTGTGTTCAGTGTGTGTCAGTGTGTATCAGTGTTTATCATGTGTGTCAGTGTGTACAGTGTGTGTGTCAGTGTGTGTCAGTGTGTATCAGTGTGTGTCAGTTTCAGTGTGTGTCAGTGTGTGTCAGTGTGTGTGTTCAGTGTGTGTCAGTGTGTATCAGTGTTAGTTCAGTGTGTGTCAGTGTGTTCAGTGTGTGTCAGTGTGTATCAGTGTTTATCAGTGTGTGTCAGTGTGTGGTCAGTGTGTGTTCAGTGTGTATGTGTATAGTGTTTATCAGTGTGTGTCAGTGTGTATCAGTGTGTGTCAGTGTGTATCAGTGTTTATCAGTGTGTAGTCAGTGTGTGTCATTTGGGTGTGTGTTCAGTGTTGTGTTCAGTGTGTGTCAGTGTGTGTCAGTGTGTATCAGTGTGTATCAGTGTGTGTTTTCAGTGTGTGTCAGTGTGTGTCGGTCAGTTTTTCAGTGTGTGTCAGTGTGTATCAGTGTGTGTGTCAGTGTGTGTGTCAGTGTGTATCAGTGTGTGTCAGTGTGTTATCAGTGTTGTGTCAGTGTGTTCAGTGTGTGTCAGTGTGTATAGTGTTATCAGTGTGTGTCAGTGTGTATCAGTGTGTATCAGTGTGTATCAGTGTGTATCAGTGTGTTTTCAGTGTGTGTCAGTGTGTTCAGTGTGTATCAGTGTGTTATCAGTGTGTGTCAGTGTGTGTCAGTGTGGTTTGTGTCAGTGTGTATCAGTGTGTTGTCAGTGTGTATCAGGTGTGTAGTGTGTGTCAGTGTGTATCAGTGTGTATCATGTGTGTATCAGTGTGTGTCAGTGTGTGTGTCAGTGTGTATCAGTGTGTTCAGTGTGTGTGTCAGTGTGTGTTCAGTGTGTGTGTCAGTGGTGTGGTCAGTGTGTAGTGTGTTCAGTGGTGTTATGTGTCATGTGTGTGTCAGTGTGTTCAGTGTGTGTCAGTGTGTTCAGTGTGTTTCAGTGTGTGTCAGTGTGTGTCAGTGTGTGTCAGTGTGTGTGTCAGTTGTGTGTTCAGTGTGTGTGTCAGTGTGTGTCAGTGTGTGTGTCAGTGTGTTGTCAGTGTGTGTGTCAGTGTGTGTCAGTGTGTGTCAGTGTGTATTAGTGTTTATCAGTGTGTGTCAGTGTGTATCAGTGTGTGTCAGTGTGATCAGTGTTTATCAGTGTGTGTCAGTGTGTGTGTCAGTGTGTGTGTCAGTGTGTTCAGTGTGTGTCAGTGTGTGTCAGTGTGTGTGTTCAGTGTGTGTCAGTGTGTGTGTCAGTGTGTGTCAGTGTGTATTAGTGTTTATCAGTGTGTGTCAGTGTGTATCAGTGTGTGTCAGTGTGTATCAGTGTGTATCAGTGTTTATCAGTGTGTGTCAGTGTGTGTGTCAGTGTGTGTCAGTGTGTATTAGTGTTTATCAGTGTGTGTCAGTGTGTATCAGTGTGTGTCAGTGTGTTCAGTTTATCAGTGTTTTCAGTGTGTGTCAGTGTGTGTCAGTGTGTGTGTCAGTGTGTGTGTCAGTGTGTATCAGTGTTTATCAGTGTGTGTCAGTGTGTATCAGTGTGTGTCAGTGTGTGTGTCAGTGTGTGTCAGTGTGTATCAGTGTGTGTCAGTGTGTGTGTCAGTGTGTGTCAGTGTGTTCAGTGTTTATCAGTGTGTGTCAGTGTGTATCAGTGGTATAGTGTTTATCAGTGTGTGTCAGTGTGTATCAGTGTGTATCAGTGTGTATCAGTGTTTTCAGTGTGTGTCAGTGTGTTCAGTGTGTGTCGTGTGTATCAGTGTGTGTATCAGTGTGTCAGTTTTATCAGTGTGTGTCAGTGTGTGTCAGTGTGTATCAGTGTTTATCAGTGTGTGTCAGTGTGTATCAGTGTTTATCAGTGTGTGTCAGTGTGTCAGTGAGTTTCAGTGTGTGTCAGTGTTTATCAGTGTGTGTCAGTGAGTTTCAGTGTGTGTCAGTGTGTGTCAGTGTGTATCAGTGTGTGTCAGTGTGTAATTGGAAACACACTGCAGGATGAGCTGTAAATCATGTTCATAAATGATGGTTCTGTTGTTTCTGCTGTTTTGATCGTCACACAGACAAATAACTGACAGATATATATAATATAGACCTCCATCATCTTACTCCACACACACAAACTCGTTCTGCTCTCGACAGGGAAGATGCAGCTCATATAATAATCTGCTTTCAGATGTGGCTCTGGCTCTCCGTATTAAAGATTTAAAAACCACCATAAATGTCTGAGTTCATCATGAGCATTGAACATAATCAAATTATGATGAATATTTTGGCCTTCGCTTTTATTATTTATGAAAGCACATCTTTCCAAATCATTACAGCCTCCGTTTCTCTGGATTCTCTTAATTCATCAAACACACACGTCACACTGGAGATTCTGCTGGATTTAAGATCATTAATGTGTTTGTTTCTTATGATCAGCTCTGGTTTATTGATGCTTTGAATATGTTTGTAATTTAAACATGTTTTCCACTGGGTTTAATCTGGTGTAAACAAGCTTATTCCAGAGGAAATCAAGTGGAGATTGTTACAATACAATACAATACAATACAATAGTATAGAATAAAATAGAATAGAATAGAATAGAATTGAATAGAAATAGAATAGAATAGAATAGACTAGAATAGAAATATAATTGAACTGAATAGAATAGAAAATAATAGAAATAGAATAGAAATATAATTGAATATAATATAATAAGAATAGAATAGAAATATAATTGAATAGAATATAATAAAATAGAATAGAATAGAAATAGAAAATAATAAAATAGAAATGAATATAATAGGAATAGAAATAGAATTCAAAGTAATAGAATAGAATAGAAATAGAATAGAGTATAAAGGAACTAGAAATAGAGTAGAATAGAGTAGAATAGAATATAATAGAATAGAGTAGAATAGAATAGAAAATAATAGAATAGAATAGAAATAGAAAATAATAGAATAGAAATAGAATATAATAGAATAGAAAATAATACAATAGAATAGAAATAGAAAATAATAGAATAGAAATAGAACAGAGTATAATAGAATAGAAATAGAGTAGAATAGAGTAGAATAGAAGTAAAAATAGAATAGAATAAAATAGAGTAGAATAGAATAGAGTAGAATAGAATAGAGAAAAATAGAATAGAATAGAGATGAATAGAGACGAATAGAATAGAATAGAAATAGAGTAGAATAGAATAGAATTGAATAGGAATAGCAATAGAATAGGAATAGAATAGAATTGAATAGAAATATAATTGAACTGAATAGAATAGAAAATAATAGAAATAGAATAGAAATATAATTGAATAGAATATAATACGAATAGAATAGAAATAGAAATATAATTGAATAGAATAGAATAGGAATAGAATAGAAAATAATAGAATAGAATAGAAAATAATAAAATAGAAATAGATTATAATAGGAATAGAAATATAATAGAAAGTAATAGAATAGAATAGAAATAGAAATAGAGTAGAATAGTGTAGAATAGAATAGAATATAGTAGAATATAATAGAATAGAATAGAGTAGAATATAATAGAAAATAAAAGAATATAATAGAAATAGAAAATAATATAATAGAAATAGAATATAATAGAATAGAAAATAATAGAATATAAATAGAATAGAAATAAATAGAAAACAATAGAATAGAAATAGAACAGAGTATAATAGAATAGAAATAGAGTAGAATAGAGTAGAATAGAAATAAAATTAGAATAGAATAAAATAGTGTAGAAAAGAATAGAGTAGAATAGAATAGAATAGAGAAGAATAGAATAGAATAGAGATGAATAGAATAGAATAGAAATAGAGTAGAATAGAGTAGAATAGAATAGAGTAGAATAGAGTAGAATATAATAGAATAGAGTAGAGTAGAATAGTATAGAATAGAGTAGAATAGAATAGAGTAGAATATAATAGAATAGAATAGAGCAGAATAGAATAGAGTAGAATAGAATAGATAGAATAGAGAAGAATAGAATAGAATAGAATAGAATAGAATAGAATAGAATGAATAGAATACGAGTAAAGACTAAGAGATCCTCTTTTTATTTTATTTCCTTCAGTCAGATGTAGAGAGTGTCCTGTACAGAACTGCGTGTCTCGGAGGAGGTTAAAGGGGGGGGTGAAACACTCAGTTTCACTCAATCTCATGTTAATCTTGAGTACCTATATAGAGTAGTATTGCATCCTTCATATCCCCAAAAAGTCTTTAGTTTTATTATATTTATAAAAGAAAGATAGGCGTACCGAGTATTTCCGGAAAAAGCCGAGCGGGTGGAGGCGTGCCGTGTGGGGGGGAGCGCGCGAAGCTTTTGCGTGTGTTGTAAACAGACAGACTCGTGGTTTATGAGGACATGATTTATTTTTACAATAAACAAACTGACATCTACAGTGGCCAGCTAAACAACTGTATTTAAACACACACACACACACACACACACACACACCACACACACCATACATCGCATGCTCCATAGATACATTAACTGTACGTGATCATGTTGTTTACTTGCTGTGCTTAGCTTACACGCCGATAGTTAACAACACACAGACATTTGAAGCAGTTTTACTCACCGCCTGCGGTTCCAACGCACGACCGTGAACCTTTATCGTTGGGACTGCTCCATCTTTAAGTATTAGGCGATCTGCAAATCGGCGTCGAACTGAGCCTATAACGTTAACTATAACCGTCGAAATGAAGGGAACAAACAAGAACACTTGCGCAACTCCGTTGCTGCTCTGGAAAAACAAAATCCATCCACAGGTCCCTTAACTCTGGGTTCTTTGGAAATTTGTGCAGTGTTGTCTTGCCCTGGCAACCAAAAACACACTTTTTTGGTGCCATTTTTTTGATTGCAGCGCAGCCGAGCCCAGCGCTGATGGACGCTCTCGCACGCTCTAGGCTACAGATTGCGCGCGCGCCCTTCTGGGAGAAGTGCTCTTAGGACCCGTATAAGGAAATTCCGCCCACTCTGACGTCACACAGAACCATACTCGAAAAAAACTTTCCGAAACTTGTAACAAACCGGAAGGAGTATTTTTGGAACAGAAATACTCCATCAAACTTACAACTTCATTTTTGAAACTTTGTCCATGTTTAGCATGGGAACCCAACTCTTTAACAGTGTAAAAAACTCACTATGCATGAAACAGCATTTCACCCCCCCTTTAACTCTTGTAACTCTGGCTGTGGAGACACAGGGTGATCGGGTGATCGTTGCAGATTTACAGCGTTTTGTTATTTCATTGGATAAATCCTATATCACTGAACAATTTTTGTCAACGTGGGTTGAAATAAACCATTTAACCTTCATTCTCAAAAAAAATTTGATGATCCAAAAACAATCACAGAGATTCATCGCCTGCAAAATTCATTTCATTTGACAAAGCCGAATGGAATTAAAGCAATAATTCATGCAAACATGAGAGTTTCTGTCATCATGTGTTCATGTGAATGTGTCATTTCCTCTGTGGAACACAAAGCAGATGTTTAGCAGAATGTTTGGTGACAGCAGACGGGAGAGTTATGAAGATCCAAAAACACCATAAACGTATCATATGAGAAGAAGTCACTGTTTAATATTACTTTATCATCATTATTAAGTTTTAAGGGCCTTTTGTGATCATCGTTCTGGTGAACTGGGACACCGCCGTGGTTTTTTACACGCAAACACTAATACAAATCTGATATGAGGTCAGGGGCGGAGCCTCACATATGAGATTTGGGTGCGGAGCATCAAATTTCAGATCAGGGGGCGGAGTCTCACATAAGGTCAGGGGGCGGAGCCTCATATATGAGATTTGGGTGCAGAGCCTCAGATTTGAGATCAGGGGCGGAGCCTCACATAAGGTCAGTGGGCGGAGTCTCAGATTTGAGATCAGTGGGTGGAGTGTCACATATGCAATCAAGGGGCGGAGCTTCACTTATGAGATCATTAGGGGATTTTACATATGCAGTCAAGGGGCGGAGATTCACATATGCGGTCTCAAACAGGACCTCAAACATAAGGTCAGGGGCGGAGCCTCACATGCAGTCAGTGGGCGGAGTCTCTTCTGGCAGCGTCTTGTGCACTGACAGAGATTCATAGCAGAAAACTGAACACATCTTTTTTTTCTCATTCTTTCTCTGATCATGTCAGCGGTCAGAGTTTTGCGTTTGAATTCCTCTCTCGTCTCACTGTAACGTGATGAATTACAGATGGCCTCGTCTAATGGAAAATGAACTTGTCAGCAATGGGATTCTCATTTATCACACTGGTGTCATGCTTTCTTTCTCCCAGTCTCTTATTTCAGTTTAATGGTCTTTTCTCACCATCCACTCTTCATATGCGCTGGGGTTCAGTGTTTATAAAAGCAATGAGTTGTTTGCTTCAGGCCCGAGTACTTTTCATAATTTTTTTGTATTTTCATCCTCATATTGAGTCATGTAGCTATGCCATCAAAACAAACACAAACACACACACACACTCAGTGTGTGTGATCAAAACTGAGCGGTGACAGCATCCATATGCACAGAGACGACCAAACGGCACTCGTAAAGTTTCTGTTTAGCTTTATGTCGTCTTCTATAAATGATAAAAGTTTTATTATAAACAAAGCCACAAATGCGGTCTCTTCCTCAGTAAATGAAAACAGAGAAACTATTTACCAATAGACGTCTCAGAGAAGCAGAATCTCTTCAAAAGACTCTATTAGCTAATCATCTTGATTTATAATTATGCCTTGAGTTTTATTGTCAGAGTCTAATCCAGCGTATTCTGACCACATAAATGTGGAATATCATCTGACACGTGACAAGATAAACCAGAGTTCAGTTTCTATGAGACACAATAATACACAAGACTGTCTCTGTCACTTTAATAAAGCAGCAGCCGAGAACTGAGAGAAACACTGTCTGCAAGAGTTTCCATCGCTAAATGTGAAATTAAAGTTGAATACACAGTTGTGCTTGTGGATATCTCACATCAAACTCTGAATATCGTTCATGATTCGATGTCCTGAACAAGCGCACAACAGAGTCGATGTTCTCTGAACGTGTCTGAGTTTAAGAAAAGTGCATTTGAAGTGTGCACTCTAAAAATGCTAGGTTGTTTTAACCCAACTTTGGGTCAAATATGAACAAACCCAAACTTTGGGTTAAAAATGTAATGTACATTTTTTTTTTTTTTTTGTCCATAAAATATGGTTTGTCCATATTTGACCCCAAGTTGGGTTGAAACAACCAAGCATTTTTCAGAGTGTGTGTTTATCAGGGCCGGCCCGAGGCATAAGCGAACTAAGCGGCTGCCACCAGGGGGCCCCCCAATCGAGTTTTTATATACATATATATATATATATATATATATATATATATATATATATATATATATATATATATATATATATATATATATATATATATATTTTTTTTTTTTTTTAGATAACTTAAACAAGTGACATAAATGACTGAATGAATATGACTGAATGAATGAATAATTCAGGACAAGAAAATTCTGATTTCATGATCAATATACCTGGCTACTGCTGTGTCTCAGCGTTTAAGTCATCCGCATAATCTAGACACCTCGCGCGTGCATAGACAATTCGTGCGCAACTGCACATAGTCACGGTATCGGTTTAAGTTGGAGAAAACAGCCGCAGAACTTAACCTTCTAGGTGTAAGGGTAGCAGTTTGAATAAATAAATAAACATAGCAGTTTGAACTCTTCTCCACTTTATTATACCACACATTGATCAGATCACTAACTCCAAAAACCCGCAACATTCCAGTACCAAGTGTGCGCACGACCCATTCCCATCTACGGCAAGCCCCGAGGGGAAAAATACATTGCATTCACGCATTCAACGAGCGCCAGCACATCATTACCGGTATTATAGTAACAGACTTTGTTGGATTCTGTCATGTACAATCCAACAAAGTCTGTTACAATAATAATAAAAAATATTTTGAGGACAGTTACACTGTATTGAGACAGTTAAGAAATAATAATATTTTTACTGTTTTCAACAATAATTGTCATTGTTGAACCCTTGCTCTTATTATGTTTCTGATTTCTCAGTTTTGTCATTATTTTAGCAAATAATCTATTCTATATGTTTTGAGACAGTTTGTTTCAAGAAGTTTCAAAGAGTTAGTAAAAGAGTAAAGTAAAAGTTAAAACTTTTTTATTTAAGTAGGCATTATATTTTTTAACCTCACTGTATTAATTTATAATGTATCATAATTGCGTGACATTTGTGTCAATAATCGTCAAGCACAGGTACCTCTGCGTAGTGGAAGTGGGCCCCCAAATCAAATTCTGCTTAGGGCCCCCAAAGGCTCGGGCCGGCACTGGTGTTTATTAAAGTAACACCAAGCACTTTTCCTCTTGGGTCGCCCTACTGGTTGGAAACGAAATTGTCCATTGCCGCTGTCGTAAATAATGTAGCCTACCGTCGCACGCACGCTCGCTGTTTACCCAGCACCGGCTTTAGAATGAGCGATGTCCACAGACAAGCTAGAGTATGTTACATGATTTCATGAAAGGATGATGTATTGCGACATCAGAAACGAAGAAAAACGAAATAATGACTATTGGGTTAAAAATGTAATGTAAAAATTTTACCCAATGGCTGGGTTTGTCCATATTTGACCCCAAGCATTTTTTAGAGTGTGTGTTTATTATTTTTTGATTCTCTAAGCATCAAAAACAGTTTTGCATCCTTTATCTCCAGTGTAAAGATAATAAAAAATAATGTGCTTAAACTGTATTTGTGTCTAAACATTTAAACATTTTTAACTCAAGATACACAGACTCTAAAAAATGTTGGGTTGTTTTAACCCAATTTGGGGTAAAATGCGGACAAACCCAAACATTGGGTTAAAAATGTAATTTAAAAATGTAACCCTACGGCTGGGTTTGTCCATATTTGACCCAAATTTGGGTTGAAACAACCCAGCATTTTTTTAGAGTGCACACACACACACACACACACACACACACACACACACACACACACACAAAACACACACACACACACACACAATCTTATTCACAAATGACAATGATTCTTCTCTGTTTATTAAACTTTTTGACAAAATCACACTTGAATGAAGCTTCACAAAGCAAATCAGCTTTTGAAAGTAACTTGATGCTTCAGAAAAACACTGATTCATCCAGTAATGAAACACAAGACGTCTTTATGAGTGAGTCATTGAATCATTCATTCAAGAGATTCATTCAAAAATGCAGATTCATCTAGTTATGTAAAGTTTTTATGAATCAATCATTGAATCATTCATTCAAAATATCCTCTGATTCAATAATTAATTCTAATAAACAAAACATTGTAAATTGCAGCAAGTCATGTTTTGTCATAACTTGTGAATAGTGAATGGCATTATTTTATTTAGTTGTCTGTCCAGAATCATGGGAGAATCCTGATCTCTATTTGAAACAAAAAAATCCTGATTCTCAATATATCCCGAATCATGCAGCTCGACGTGCTTCATAAACTATATTCATCTGTATATTTGTGCTATTGTTCAGGTAGCAGAACTAAACATGTTACGTTTAATTCACTTTTACAGTGAACAACTCACTTTTAATGAAGTTAATGTTCATTATGGAGTCTCTTTATAAAAATTTAATTATTTCACTCTGATCATTCGATGAACCCACTGATCAACAGAAGATTCACTTCATATCAATACGTTCAATAAATCAGCATTAAATTAATTATATGTCTATATGACTTTGATTCATTTAGGCTTTGATTCATAAGGTTGAATCGTAATTTAATAGCGTACACTCTAAAAAATGCTGGGTTGTTTCAACCCAAATTTGGGTCAAGGACAAACCCAGTCATTAGGTTTTTTAATTTTTTAACCCAACAGTTGGGTTCGTCTAGCCTGGCTCCGCCCTCCTACGCACTTCCGCTCAATTTCATTTTCCTTCAGTACTCCGTCTGGGACTGTGCCGTAGACTTCGGTTTCCAGAAATCAATTTTTTGTAGGACCAATCAGCGAACAGAGGGAGTGGCTGAGAACGATGACGTTGATGTCGACTCGTGCGTTATTTTGAGTTGTAGTTCAAAATAAGAAAGATGCGAGTGAAGCCATTCGTTGCCACAGCTGGCAACGCTGTCGAATATCAAGAAGTTAAAGCCGGAGCAAGAACAATCTTTGCTTAGTTTTGTGTTTATGGCCATCCTCCCACGGGGTTCGGGAAAAGACATACTTCATGACCAAACGTTAGCGATTGGTTATGGCAGATAGAGTGACTCTGGGCAGATCCAATAGTTTTAGACTTCAATAGAGTTCCCGCCTACAAGGAAGTAAACGTTTGGCAATGGAGCGGTGCCAGACTCTATGTACAAATGAAACTATGTACGAGAGTCTGGTAGAACCAGGCTAGGGTTCGTCTATATTTGACCCAAATTTGGGTTAAAACAACCCTGCATTTTTTAGAGTGTAAACACTATTCTACAGCTCTGATCTCTCACTCCAAGATTCATTCTATATCAATACTTTCAATGAATCAGCATTAAAGCAGAATTCGGCAACATCTAGTCTTCTTCGCATGATTTTCCCTTTGTTGTCGCATGTTTTCCCCACGAGCTCCCCCTACAGCTGTGGGCCGTATATTTAACAACATTATCGTAAAAAAAACTCACTTGCGGCACCCTTCTCCCCCGTTCTACCGCTGCTCACTTGCATTTGTTATTATCGCAGCCGGCCAACTTTACTTGCGGAGCTATGTCTACAGAGGTGAGTAATACATCATACACATTATCATAGAACATTGACATGTACATTTTGTATTCTGTTATCAACCAGTAAAGCAGTTTGTGTTTCTCGCTCATTCTCGTTCTCGTCTCGCTTCTCACGAGACTTCCTATTTTCATTTTGCTGGGACGGTAGTCCCCATGTTGCAAGGTTGGTTTTCCGCCTGGGAACGCTGGGGGGAGCTAGGAAAGTCACCAGTATCACCAGAACAGGTTGTTTAACCATCCAAATGATTTCTAGACAGCTTTATTAAGTTAAAAAAGTTACCAAGTTCTGCTTTAAATGAGTGATATGTCTATATGACTTTGATTCATTTAGGCTATGATTCATAAGTTTGACTCTTACAGTAATAGCGTACACACACTCTCTCCTCACACACACGCTGGCCTGGATTCTGCTGGACTCACAGCTGGGTTGAATGTAAGGGAACCGCAGGGTCACGACTCTGTCAGAACAAGAATAAACAATGTGACTGGAGACTGTTCTGCGATCAGCTCTAATTATAAACTACACAAACATCACACCTAATGCTGGTGAAGCCCAGGTGTGTGTGTGTGTGTGTGCAGGTCCGTAGCCAGCCTATTGAAAGGGGGGGTTCTTTTTTTCAAAAAGTGGACCTTTTTTGCAGTTTTTTTCCCTATTTAATTATGAGGTTCAAATACTTCCTTTTGGTGACCTTTTATGCACCAATTTGTGCTGGATTAGTTTATCTGCTGGTTAACGAGCACGCCTTTTGATGCACCTAAAATATTTTATTATTATAATTACGCTACGTTTAAATGGCTGTTATATTGTAGCCTAGACTATTGAGTGGATAAAATATATAAATCCTTTTAATAAAAAAAAATATATATATATATATATATATCTAACTCCTCCCCCAGGTGAGAAGGATATTACCCCTCTAGGGGGGTCCGGGGGCATGCTCCCCCGTGAGAAAATTTTAAATATTCCATATTTTAAAGCATCAATCTGATGCATTTTTTGCCATCTATCTATACAATAGTTTATTGAGCCTTTTCTTTTAACAGTTAAATTTCAGTTTTAAATTTCCGCTACTGTGCGCGTGAAGAATGATAGTGCTCTCCAGTGTTGTGATCATAGGCGCCGATACCGTGGGTGCTCCGGGGCTCGAGCACCCACGGAAAATACTGAGCACCCACGGAAAATACCGAGCACCCACGTGCTAGACTGCTAGTAGGCTACACTCATTTAAAATCAAACATTGCAGTTGGTGCTATGTTAAGCATCTGTCACTGTGATTGGTTATGTCGATGTCAGTCTCGCCTGCTCCATATCCTATCCACCAATCACAGGCAGCGTTTCTCGGATGAGAGCGCCTCTGATCGCGGTTACGTACGTGTCTACACTTTTGATCTCCAATCCTGTCTGTATTTGTGAGAAGTGGTGCTGTCCTGAGTTGAAAGAGAGCCTACGACGTTACGGCTTTATTATCAAGTAGGTGTGTGTGTGTGTGTTTCGTGTCGACCGCTGTCCATTTCCTAAAAGGGGTCGCATGAACACATATTCTCTATGAGCGTAATTTACACACACCGGCGGCGCCATTCGACGTCTATCCGCGGCGTCCGGCAACGGCTCAGGACCTTGTTCAAAATCCTGCCGTGCCACAGAGCGCGCCGTGATTTACATAGTTTTATATTAAATTTACATTTATTTGTCTCAAATCGTCATTAATGTATACTGACTTCACCCTGTGCTGCAATATACATTTAGTTTTACATTCATTTACAGAAATCAGCTGGTTGAATGAAAATTGCTAATGTTAACGAAATTTAAGGTGATATTCTCAATTCATTCAGTTAAGGGACTGTAAAGTGTTAACTGCAGACTTAGCAAGGGTTGCATTTAATTGTACATCATAACATAACATAACATAGTACAGACATGATCTGAATTCCATAATATCCTTAAACATAACATTAAAATATTGCTTGTGTAACTGCGCGTCCAGTGTGTGATACCTGGAGGCTCGAGTTGTGACGCGGGCACGCGGCGCATTGTCTACTATATTTGCTTGCTTATTTATTAATCCAGGCAATTTGTTGATAAAACATTTATTAAAATGAAGATACAATTTATACAAAACGAAATTCACTTTCAGCAGTAGAACTGATAAGAGTAAGGCTCTGAAATGCAAAATGTTTTTGACTAGACCTACTTTTTTTTCTTTCTTTTTTTTTAAAGGGCCAGCGCCCATGAGCACCCACGGAGTAAAACATAAATCGGCGCCTATGGTTGTGATTAACAGACACCCGGTAAGGAAAGGAACATGGTTAAGACACAGCAATACAGTCCGGCAATATAGTCATTTTATGGTAAACCATAGACCTTTATCTACAGATCAAGTATAATAATATTAACATTGAATCATCTTGGAGAGAGTTTCATCATGTCGTACCCGAACGCGACGCGCTGTTTGATGCTGAATGGAGAATGACTGACAGCCGCAGCGCCGGAGGGAAAAGTTTACGTGAACTTGAATTTAATGACTTAAAAATGAATTTGATTGTTTTTGATCAGATTTATTGTCCTAAACTACAACGAGTAAGATCATTCCCCTTAATGGAATCGATTCCAACCTTTGCATTTTGAAACTTTGGAATCTACTCTCAGATTCTTTTTGGAATCGATCCCCAGCCCTATCATTCAGAGGCGATGCTGCTTCACCGTTGCTTTGAAAAGTGTATTGCGAACTCTCTCTGAACTGCACGCGCGGCGCACACACACGTCCAGCTACAATAATCATATTCATTTGAAACAGCAACCCAGAATATTTGTCACAAGCATTGATTAAAACAATGATGACAATAATCACATGGGGGAAAAAACGACTTAAATTCTGGACCTTTGTCAGTGAGGAGGGGGGGTTCGTTCGAACCACCCGAACCCCCCCTTGCCTACGGGCTTTGTGTGTGTGTGTGTGTGTGTGTGTGTGTGTGTGTGTGTGTGTGTGTGTGTGTGTGTGTGTGTGTGTGTGTTTGTGTGTGTGTGTGTGTGTGTGCGTGCGTGCGTGCGTGCGTGTGTGTGTGTGTGTGTGTGTGTGCGTGTGTAGCTGTGTCCCAATGTGAAGGCTGCGTCCTCCGAAGGCCGCATTTGAAGGCCGCTTGCGTCACCACGGCGTGATGAAGGCTGTCCCAATTCAATTTGGCATCCTTTGAAGGCCGTATTCGAAGGCCAGGTGCGTCATCGTGGCGCGACGAAGGCTACCCTGATTCAAAAGCGACGCCAAATGCACCCTGCGCGCCGGTGATGACAGCATTTTTAGTGCAGCATTTGGTGTGTAGCCTACAGTTCATATTCAAATGTTGGTGTTCAACTTTGCGTTTTAAAAATACGACAACCGTTAATTTTTCGTTTTTCAATTACGGGTTAAAAAATGAAAAACGAATGGATGCAAATTTACACGGAATATCAAACTAAAGATAGTTTATTGATAGTTATTGCCTAACTATTTTTAGTGATAGTTTTTAGATTAAAGTCTTTGATTTTACTAGTATTTTGACTGAATATCAAACTTTTCTACAAATAGGCCTACATTTTTTCTTAAATATTTCATATTATAAGGTATAGGCTAGTTTTACGTCCATTCGTTTTTCTTTTTTTAACCCGTAATTGAAAAACAAAAAATGAACAGTTGTTGTATTTTTAAAAGGCAAAGTTGAACACCAAAATTTGAACTGTAGGCTACACAAATGCTGCGCAAAAACTAATAAAAAAAAATGACTTTTTGCCCCTTTATTAAACATTTAAAATATTCACGAATTACTATGGAAAAAAAAATCGAATTTACTGTTTTTCCGAGGCCAGAACTAGAACCTGTAAATTATATTTTTCCCGCAGTGCTGAATGAGAAGAGCCATATGTCTCTGGAACCATGATTTAAGATAATACATGTGTCTGAATAAATAACGAGCCATTTTAATTGTTCGTTTAAAAGTGAACATTTCAAGCTTTAGGCTAGGTATATTTTGTTTCAGTTCATGCTATGAGACGCACTCCAGTTCACGGAGATCATGAAAGCCTGATTATTTTATTTTATTTTACAAAAGCACAACATTGTCTTATGTGAGCTTGGACAAATAAAAGTAGCCTAGTTGCGAATGATGTATTAGCCTATTCTTTTCTGTATGACCAGAAATTATAGAGCTTATATATATATATATATATATATATATATATATATATATATATATATATATATATATATATATATATATATATATATTTACTGTTGATAGGAAAATGCGTTCGCGCTGGCGGCTCCGCGCCATGCTTCACACTCCCACACACACTTGCGTCAAAATCTTGTTTATTTGTGATAATCTTAGTCCTGTATTCTGACTGACATTTGACGAATTTCTTTGTTCCTTTTTTGGATGAAAGCGCCTTCTAAATATGTAGCCTAAATGTAGGCTAATATATTATTATCATTTGCGTTGAGTTCACTGAAGACAGTAGGCTATTATGTTAATCATAAAATAATTTATGAATGTTTTATTTTTATATAACCTAACCTTGTGTTTGTGTTATATTTCTTTTTTATATGTGAAGTCTTTTATTGCTTATTCTATTATAGCCTACTGAACTTTTTCCTCCTATATAATTTGATTTTAAAGACAAATGGCCTAAATGTAAAAATTCAAGAAATATTAAGTTTAAACATAATGAAATGCATTCCGCATAAACAGGAGGCCAGGTTGGCACAGACTGGGGGAGAGGCCACAAATCCGTGAGTTTACAAACCCTTGGGAACGGATTGGAAAACCGCCCACGGATTGTTTTTTTTTCCCCCACAGAAGACTTCCCGGGCTCCGTATTACGGGGTTGAAAACCTGAGTACCGTAAATAAATTCACCATGGTCCATTTATGTAGGCTACATAATAAAAAGAATACAATAGTCTTGAAGATAATATATATATATATATATATATATATATATATATATATATATATATAGGCTATATATATATAGCCTATGCCTAATGTGTTTTCTTTTCTTTTCTTATTTCATATATATTTCATTACATTATTTACGTAGCTCTGGCCATGGTTTTGGCTTAACCGAAAATACATGAGTCAAACATCCTCACATGTTCTCCAGTAAAATATAAAACATAAAAATGACAATAGCCAATTCTGGCTCCATAGCTATTTACTCAATTATAACAAATTAATGATCAGGATGGCAGCTGTACTCTCGCACTGTTGCTAGGCGCCAGGAGCGGTAATCGGGAACACCTGGATGCGCAATTAGGAAATCCTACGAAGGCTACATGGTGCGTCCTTTGAAGGCCGAATAGGCTGCATCCTCCGAAGTCCGCGGCCTTCGGAGGATGCAGCCTTCACATTGGGACACAGCTGTGTGTGTGTGTGTGTGTGTGTGTGTGTGCGTGCGCGTGCGTGTGTGCGTGTGCGTGCGTGTGTGCGCGTGTGTGCGGTGTGTGTGTGTGTGTGTGTGTGCGTGCGTGCGTGCGTGTGTGTGTGTGTGTGTGTGTGTAATTTGCTCTCAGTGTTTGGACACATGTGTTATATTTCTGGATATTTCCCCTGATTCCCCCAGTGGTGTTTAAGGCGCTCGAGCTGGAGTAACTGTAATGACAGTGAGCTGTTATGTCTAAGTTATGATTTATAACCCTGACGACCGACAGCCTTCCAAATAAATCCACATTTCACATTCATTTTAAAACAATAACTAAAGGTCACGCTGAAAGCAGGAAAAATATTTCACACATTCCAACAGGTAAATTAATATTAGAGCTAAAAGACACAAAATAAAGCAATAATTTATCCAAAAATCTCTTATTTACTCACCCTTCGTGTTGTTATAAATATGTATGACTTCAATTTGAGTTATTCATATATTATACAAGATGTTTCGTAGGCTCAAAATATTAGTACTATAAGTATGTATCACATAATTACTTATAAATGTGCTGTCTTCTGGAAAGAAAACGCTGTTATTCACTAAATATCTTCCCATTTACTGTAGCTTTTTTATAAGGAAGCCACATAAGAAATAAAATCATGCTTTGGTAAATGTTAATTACAATATGTAAAGTCGAAATGATGACGTACTAAGCCATATTAGTAGCCTGGCTGCCCGAACCCCGCCCACAACATTTTTTGAAGTTAAAAAGTCAGAATTATGACATTAAAGTTGAAATTGACAAGTCAAAATTATGACTTAAAAAACATGACAATGTAAAAAGTAATAATTACCGTTATGACAAAAAGTCAAAATTGTGACAGCAAATCAAAATTGTCAAAAAGTCTAAATTATGTTTTAAAAATGATTTATTATTTTACTTTATTATTTTATTTAATGACATACCAAGTCATAATTATGAGATAAAATGTTGATATTAAAAAGTTGAAATGATTACATATTTGTGACTGGAAATGTCGAAATTTATATATACTAAGTCATTTATTAGACGAAAACTGATCATTATGACAAATTATGACATACTAAGTCATAATTATGAGATAAAAATAATCAGAAAAAAGTCACAATTTCAACTTTTTGCCTGTTTCGATTTACTATGTCAAAATATCGGCTGTTATAATTATGATTTACTGTACAAAAGCATGATTTTTTTCTTATGTGGCAGAAATGGACTTCCATATCGATCTCATGTGCATCCTGACACATCATGCACGATCCAAACGCAAGATCACGATGATATGGAAAGCAGCATATGGTTAAACATGGCATTAAACACACCGGTTCAGTGACGTGAGTGTGTGTGAATGCTGAGAGAACGGCTCTGGCTCTCCTGACGTCACCGCTGTGTTTCATAAACATTTCTCCAGAAACCGCAGAGATCAGAATGCGGCCGCAGAAACTGCCAGAATTAATACGAGGGTAATGAGTCGGTTTGGCAGCGAGCGGCTGATCGAAAGTGGCGTTCTCTGGTGAGCTTTAACAGTTAATGCAAACCATTCCTGTGGACAGACTCGCATCAGCTGATGCTCGCGGAGAAAGATCATCTCTGTGTTCAGTGACGTCTGACCATCATCTCGCACATCTGGAGCTGGTCTACGGGGAACACTTACACTAGCGCATAACTCCACCTGACAGCGTGAAGAAAGACCTTTCAGTCCCTAAACACACACAAACAGGATTATTCACACAGAGTTATCTGTCCAAACACAATCCTTCAAAACACACTCATTAGTGGAGCTCGTCAAGATGCGTTACAGGAGGAGTTCACTTTCCTGATCATTTACTCATGCAAGATCTTCACGTCTTTCTTTCTTCAGTGGAAAAGAAATGAAGGTTTTTGAGGAAAACACTCCAGGATTTTCTCCATATAGTGACTCTTCAATGGAGTCCAAATGTGAGTTTCAGTGCAGCTACAAAGTCTCGACACGAATAAGCCGAGGAATAAGAGTCTGATCTACACAAACCAGCGACATTTATAACTAAATACACATTTATACACTTTTAACCACTAATGCTGGTCTTGCTCGAGCTGTGATGCGACACACATTACGTCATCAGGGTGAAAGGTCAAGCTTGACATAGGGGTAAGAACTGACCCAGTGTTTACAAGCGAACGTGCGAAGACTAAATCAAACGCTATTTACAAAAAAAATAAATTAAAAAAGGTAAAACAACGATGTTGGATGATTTTGCATTTACTAACCAGAGCACGCTTGACCTTTCACCCTGATGACGTAATGTGTGTCGCATCACAGCTCGAGCAACACAATACAATACAATACAATACAATTTTATTTGTATAGCACATTTAAAAACAACTGGCGTTGACCAAAGTGCTTAACAAGGCCAAGAGACATACAATACAAGTACAATACAAAGACACGCACATCAAGATATATTAAAGGCTATTGAAAAGAAATACGTTTTCAGAGAAGATTTAAAAATTGATAAGGTGCGGGCAGATCTGATATGAGCCGGTAAGCTATTCCATAGCCTAGGTCCGAAAGCTGCAAAAGCGCGATCACCCCTATTTTTTAGTCTGGTTCGAGGGATAGATAATAGGTTAGAGTCCCCCGATCTGAGTGATCTTGACTGTGTGATTGGGTGAAGTAATTCAGATAGGTACTGTGGAGACTGGTTCTGCAATGACTTAAAAACAAATAAGAGAACTTTAAAATCAATTCTGAATTTAACCGGTAGCCAGTGAAGCGATATCAGGACTGGTGTGATGTGTTCAAATTTACGCTTCCCTTTGAGAAGGCGTGCTGCTGCATTTTGGACTAATTGTAAACGAGTGATGCATTTCTGAGAGGCACCAATATATAGAGAATTACAATAGTCCAATCTGGATGTTACGAATGCATGTATGGCAATCTCGAAATGCTTAACAGACAAGAAGGGCTTTACCTTGGCTAAAAGACGAAGGTGAAAGAAACAGGACTTAACCACAGCACTTATCTGCTTATCAAATTTAAGGTTGTTGTCAAACCAGACCCCCAAATTCCGAACACAGATAGTGCTATATGGTAACAACGTTTGTAGATCAACCTCATGAGTACTACGATCATTGGGGCCAAACAAAATAATTTCTGTTTTGCTCTCATTGAGACTCAAGAAGTTACTAGAAAGCCAGAGTTTCAGTTCGTCCAGACAGTCCAATATTGGCTTTAAAGCATGCTTGTCATCACGCTTCAAAGGCAAGTACATTTGGGTGTCATCGGCATAAAGATGGAAAGAAACCCCATGTCGAGATAAAATAGAACCCAAGGGGAGCATATATAGATTGAACAGTTCCGGGCCAAGAATAGAACCCTGGGGAACGCCGGACCCCAGTTTCATTTCGGAAGAGCACTGTTGCCCAATACGGACAGAGTAAGTCCTATTTGATAAGTACGAGCGGAACCATTGTAGCACCGTACCCCGAAAACCCATGCACGCTTCGAGACGAGAAATTAAAATATTGTGATCGACCAGGTCAAAAGCAGAGCTAAGATCTAACAAGACCAAAGCCACAGATTGCCCGGTATCAGTGGTCAGCAATATGTCATTCATGACTCTTAAAAGTGCAGATTCCGTACTGTGACGAGATTTAAAACCAGACTGAAATTTCTCATAAATCTGACTATCATTCAAGAAAGACTGGAGTTGACTTAATACCACTTTTTCGAGGATTTTCGAGATAAAGGGTAAATTCGAAATTGGGCGGAAATTACTCAGAATTGTCGAATCCAAGTTAGATTTTTTAAGCTTTGGCAAAACTGAAGCATGTTTCAGGCTGTTGGGAACATCCCCGGTGTAAAGACATTTGTTGATAATAGACAACAAATCAGGACCGATAGCACGAAATACCTGCTTAAAAAAAATAGTGGGAATCGCATCTTGAAAGCAACTAGTAGGTTTTAAAATTGCAACAATTTCACTTAGAGAGTCAAAGGAGACAGGCTCAAAGACAGACCATATGGAAGAGCATATGGGGACTCCAAGTGGAATACAGGCTGACAAAGGCATTTGCGATCTAATCAGTGAGATCTTCTCGTTAAAATATATTGCGAATTCCTCACAGAGAGAGTCCGACATCTCTGGGAACTGATTAGTAGGGGGATTCAGAGCAGAATCAATTATTGAAAATAAAACATTGGGCCTATTACTGTTAAGTCTAATCAGCTCAGAAAAGTAGTGACATTTAGCAGCTTTAGCAGCTCGCTGGAAAGCAGAGAGGGAGTCCTTTAAAATTTCATAGGAAACATGTAATCTGTCCTTGTTCCACTTGCGTTCAGCCCTCCTACAGATCTGTCTGAGAGAACGACATTTTCATTTAACCATGGTTTTAAAGCATGATTATGTTTATGTTTCTTTTCCCTAAGAGGAGCAACAGCATTTAAGACATTAGAGCAAATAGAATTAAACAGATTCAAGTGATTAGCAGCATCCAAGGAGCTTAAAGATGGAACCATGTCTATGTCTTGAGTCTCATGTAAACCAGGATATAATGCCAGAAAATCCTCCACTGCACAGTCATTAAAAATTCGAGTCATCCGTGAGCAAGTATGATGCTTGTGTGTAGTATCATTAAAAGGTAGAGAGAACAGAATCGGAAAATGATCCGACATGCCAGCACAACCAATGCCAATGTCCGATACAAGTAAACCACGTGATAAAATTAGATCTAAAGTATGTCCCTGGATATGAGTGTGGCCAGACACCCACTGATTCAAATCAAAAGAGGCAACAAGATTTAGAAACTCTTTGGAGAGTGGCTTAGATTCACAGCACACATGAATGTTGAAATCGCCCAAGATTAAAATTCTATCATATCTAGTAACAAGATCCCCCACAAACTCTGCAAACTCATTTAAAAAATCCTTATTCGGCTGAGGCGGACGATAAACCAAGGCAAATACCAGTGAGTTAGTTGATGTGGGCTGCACCAATTGCACTTCGAAAGTGCGACAAGGGCTAGTTATTAGACTGCGGCAGGGATAATGTTTTTTAAACACTGACGCTAGTCCCCCACCACGGCCAGATAGCCGCGGTGAATTAAAGAAAATGCAATCATGTGGGACTAGTTCAGTGAAAGGACTTAACTCATCAGGCTTAATCCATGTCTCAGTAATAAATAGAATATCCAAATCCTGCGACGTGAAGAAATTGTTTATTAAAAATGTCTTGTTTACTACTGACCGGGCGTTGATCAATGCCACTTTAAGTGGCGCCGGCGGAGCAGCTTCCTCCAGCTGTGTTGTTCGCGTTAGTGAGCGAAGATTGAGAGCATTCACTCCACGACGTCGAAAGCTGGGGGAGACAATGCGCGGAAGCGCAGACGAAGAGCATCGAGTAACAGGTCGAAGCCACCGATGTGAGGGGAGAGACCATGCAAAGGCACTGGCGAGGCGGCGCTCGCAGGTTAGCGCAGGACCAGTACACATAGGCGAGGACCGCGCAAGAGACTTTAATCGAGCAGCAATTCCACCCCGCTTGCCACGCTTCCTCCGACGCCGTCGCCTCCAGGGAAGATCAGCGGGATACCAGCGCAGTTGTGTAGGAAGGTGCAGGTGCGCAGGTGGTGGAAATCGGCAGTATTCGTCAACATCACTCTTGGTTGAATCAATAGTTATGCGGATATTTAGTAATGTTTGACGATCATACACATATGACATATTGCAGTCCGATGTCAGTAAAGACAAACATAAAAACAAACATAAAATCAGAAAATTTAAAAACGTGAAGGAGAGCAACAGACGGCGAGCCACATACAACGGCGCCATCTTGGATTGCTTGGACCCGCCCATGGATGTGGGTGTGACACGCCCATGAACACCAGCATTAGTGGTTATAAAGTATATAAATGTGTATTTAGTTATAAATGTCGCTGGTTTGTCTAGATCAGACTCTTATTCCTCGGCTGGATCGTGTCGAGACTTTGAAGCTGCACTGAAACTCACATTTGGACTCCATTGAAGAGTCACTATATGGAGAAAATCCTGGAGTGTTTTCCTCAAAAACCTTCATTTCTTTTCCACTGAAGAAAGAAAGACATGAAGATCTTGCATGAGTAAATGATCAGGAAACTTTAATTCTGAAGTGAACTCCTCCTTTAACGCACTATTTGAGCGTGTTTACAGATTTAGTTTTGTCCTTTAAAACCGTGACTGTTTCCTGTAATGTAACTGTGATCACACTAACACAGATATCAGACAGTTCTCCTCATGTTATTTGTGTAACGGCGCATTGCTTGATATTCTGGCGGCCGAGTGTCGCATTACGGCTGATTTTTACAGGCCGTCATCATGAGTTCTGCGTGTCAGAGAGAGCGTGACGTCTCAGACTCTGAGGTTTCGCGTTCTGGCATCTTTCTTTCTCGCTGCACTCAATCTCACATGTTTTTCTAGTCCTCCACCTCATTCCGTCGCTCACTGGGCCGTTTCCAAGAGTTAACACTGGAGGTTTCCAGCAGCTTAAACCCCAGATCTCTCTCTCTCTCTCTCTCTCTCTCTCTCTCTCTCTCTCACTCTCTCTCTCTCTCTCTCTCCTCTCTCTCTCTCTCTCTCCCTCCCTCCCTCCCTCCCTCCCCTCCCTCTCTCTCTCTCTCTCTCTCTCTCTCTCTCTCTCTCTCTCTCTCTCTCTCTCTCTCTCTCTCTCTCTCCTCTCTCTCTCTCTCTCTCTCTCTCTCTCTCTCTCTCTCTCTCTCTCTCTCTCTCCTCTCTCTCTCTCTCTCTCTCTCTCTCTCTCTCTCTCCCTCCCTCCCTCTCTGGCGCCAGTGATATACATCTCTCTTTACAGTAACGATGCAGGAAAAGTTGGTTTGGATTCGCTGTGAACATGTGACCCTGAATGCACTTCTATAAAATGCTTCTCCAAACCACTGCAATGAGGGAAAATACCAAACATTTCAATGCATTTCATCTGATCTTTGCTTCCTTTGTATTATTATCTTTTTATTTCTCACTCTGAAATCACGAGTTCCTGTAAATCAGTCAGGTTTCGTCGATATGTTCAACTTTTTGAAGATTTTTTTGTTGTCATATTTCAGTTTGTTTGGAGTGAAAGTCTTTAAAAATGTCCTATTATGTTATTTTAAGGGCTCCTAGTGTTGTTTTGGCGTCTCTTCAACAGGTTCACATTCATCAAAGATCATAAACTCATTAATTTCCTCATAATCTGCAGCGTCAGCTCTCTTCTCTCAGTGTCTGAAACGCTTCGTTTGGAGATTCAGTCTCTCTAAGCCCCGCCTCTCTGAGAGCTGCTCTGCTGTGATTGGTCAGAAACTAAACGCTCATTATCATATCTGAATCTCAGCTCTTGATCACAGTGATACGAACAGTGACGATGGCGTGTGTTTTACCGTATCAATCTCAGAAAACAGCGTCTTCTCGACACGAACAACACGACCCAAACTCTCCCAGTCTCAGATACACTAGTGTTTGAGGGCGGAGCTAAGAGATGCTGCTCAGCCAATCAAGACCAGAGATGGACATTATGCTAATTAGTTACATTATGCAAGGGTGAATTTTTTACTCACCAGTGAAATATCACTGATAGATCCTCGTCTGATGATGGAGATTACTGTCCACTGACCTAACAATCATTTTCCTTGATATATCATCAATCATGTCGTGTTTCTTATAACACTGCAAAAAGTTTATTTCCAGTCCAAATATTAAAAAAAATCTTAAATCAAGAAGCAGTTACTAAAGTGGTAAAATGCCATAAGATATTATGTCTTGTTTTCTGGGAAAAAAAAAATAATTAAGTGATTTTTTGCTTAAAACAACCGTAAAAGGGCGTAAGAACAATTATTTTGTTTCTGTTCGAATTAAGATTATTTTTCTGACTCCATTTGCAGATAATTTTGCTCTTTTTTTAAGCAACAACTCACTTAATTTTGATTAATTCCCCCGGAAAACAAGACATAATATCGTATGTCATTTTACTTATCTAGTAAATGCATCTTGATTTAAGATTTTTTAGATATTTGGACTGGAAACAAGACAAAAATACTAAGTAAGAAAAGCATTTTTGCTGCTTAGAATCAGAACAAGAAATGCCAGATTTGTAAAATGAATCACTCTTTTGAATAGATTCTTAATCAGTCAAAGGAGTTTGCAAAAAATTCTTGATTCAATTTGATTCGTTCACACAGTTCACTCACACACTGAATCATTTGCACTGGTTTCTCAGTTCTGTTTGCAGTAAAAAAAACACTTTTCCCCATTCTCACATAAATGATATAATTGAGTACTGCACTGAATTAACGAAGATGTACATGATCAGACTAGATCAGTTGTGAAGTTGTGTGAAAGTCTCTAGACGAAGAATTAATGTCACAGCAGCTCAACTAGGAGTTAGTGAGGGGTGTGTTCGCTGTCTCTGGGACGGGAGTGATGTCACAGCGGCTCAAACTTATTATGAGTAGTGTGGAGTGGTCTGAGGACTGGGGAAGTGAAATCACAGCTGTCAACTGGTGAGTTGTGAGTGTGTGTGTGCAGTGTCTTGAGGGAGGGCAGTGATGTCACAGCGGCTCAGATGGTGTTAGTGAGGTGTGTGTGCGCTGGTCTCTGAGGACGGGGAGTGATGTCACAGCGGCTCAGACTGCGTGTTAGTGAGGTGTGTGTGCGCTGGTCTCTGAGGACGAGGGGATGATGTCACAGCGGCTCAGACTGATGAGTAAGCCTTCAAGTAACCGCTTATGTGTGTTGTCTGTGAGTTTAAGTTGTTTCCTCTTGGAAATTCAGGCTGATGGGAGAGGGTTTTGCTTCCTAGAACATGTTCCAGCGTGAATACCGCACGGGATGTGTCCCGGAGATTAGAGCGGCCGGGCAAACCAGCGGCTCAGATGGTGAGTTAGTGGGTGTGGTCGTGGTCCGGGGGGGAGTGATGTCAGCGGCTCAGACTGGTGAGTTAGTGAGGTGTGTGTCGCTGGTCCTGACGGGATTGACGGGCGGATTGGAGTGTTCGGCCGGCAGGATGAACGTCGAGTATTAGTGGGTGTGTGCGCTGTCTCTGAGGACGGGAGTGATGTCACAGGCTCAGACTGAGTGATTGTGAGGTGTGTGTGCGCTGTCTCTGAGGACGGAGTGATGTCACAGCGGCTCAACTGGTGAGTTGTGAGGTGTGTGTGCGCGGTCTCTGAGGAGGGGAGTGATGTACAGCGGCTCAGACTGGTGAGTTAGTGAGGTGTGTGTGCGCTGGTCCTGAGGCGGGGTGATGTCACAGCGCTCAGACTGGTGAGTTAGTGAGGTGTGTGTGCGTGGTTCTGAGGACGGGGAGTGATGTCACAGCGGCTCAGACTGGTGAGTTAGTGAGGTGTGTGTGCGCTGTCTCTGAGACGGGAGTGATGTCACAGGGCTCAGACTGGTGAGTTAGTGAGGTGTGTTGGTGGTCTCTAGGAGGGGAGGATGTCACCGGCTCAGACTGGGTTAGTGAGGTGTGTGTGCGCTGGTCTCTGAGGACGGGAGGATGTCACAGCGCTCAGACTGGTGATTAGTGAGGTGTGTGTGCGCTGGTCTCTGAGGACGGGAGTGATGTCACAGCGGCTCAGATGGTGAGTTAGTGAGGTGTGTGTGCGCTGGTCTCTGAGACGGGGATGTCACAGGGCTAGACTGAGATTAGGAGGTGTTGTCCTGTCTGGACGGGGTGATGTCACAGCGGTCAGACTGGTGAGTTAGTGAGGTGTGTGTGCGCTGGTCTCTGAGGACGGGATGATGTCACAGGTCAGTGAGTGATAGTGAGGTGTGGTGCGCTGGTCTCAGGACGGGAGGATGTCCAGGGCTCAGATGGTAGTAGGTGTGTGTGCGTGTCTCTGGGGACGGGAGTGATGTCACAGGGCTCAGATGGTGAGTTAGTGAGGTTGTGCCTGGTCTCGAGGAGGAGGAGTGATGTCACAGCGCTCGACTGGTGAGTTAGTGAGGTGTGTGTGCGTGGTCTTGAGGACGGGGGAGTATGTCACAGCGGCTCAGACGGTGAGTTAGTGAGTGTGTGGGTGTCTCTGAGGACGGGAGGATGTCACAGGTCAGGGGAGTATGAGGTGTGTTGCCGCTCTGGACGGAGTGAGTCCGCGCTCAGATGGTTGTGAGTGTGTGCCTGTCCGAGGCGGGTGATGTCACCTCGATGATAGTAGTAGGTTTTGCTGTCTCTGAGACGTGATTACAGCGGTCAATGTGATTAGTGAGGTTTTGCTGCTTAGGACGAGAGTATGTCACAGGGTAGACTAGTGAGTTAGTGAGTTGTGTCTGTCTTGAGACGGGTATGTCACAGCGCTCAGACTGGTTAGTTGTGAGTGTGTGTGCCTGTCTCTAACGGGAGTGATGCACAGGCCAGATAGTGAGTTATGAGTGTGTTCCTGGTCTCTGAGGAGAGTGATGTCACAGTAGATAGTGAGTTAGTGAGGTTGTGTGCTGTCTTGGGACGAGGGATGATTCACACGCTCAGACAGTAGTTAGTAGGTGTGTGCGCTGTCTTAACGGGGATGATTACACGTCAGATGGTGTTAGTGAGTGTGTTCCTGTCTCTGAGGACGGGGAGTGATTCACACCTCAGACTGAGTGTTAGTAGGTGTGTGTGCGCTGTCTCGAGACGGGGGGATCACAGCGGCTCAGACTGAGTGAGTTAGTGAGGTGTGTGTCGCTGGTCTCTGAGGAGGGGAGTGTGTCACAGCGGCTCAGACTGAGTGAGTTAGTGAGGTGTGTGTCGCTGGTCTCTGAGGACGGGGAGTGATGTCACAGCGGCTCAGACTGGTGAGTTAGTGAGGTGTGTGTGCGCTGGTCTCTGAGGAGAGGGGGAGTGATGTCCAGCGGCTAGACTGAGTATTAGTGAGGTGTGTGTGCGCTGGTCTCTGAGGAGGGGAGTGATGTCACAGCGGCTCAGACTGGTGAGTTAGTGAGGTGTGTGTGCGCTGGTCTCTGAGGACGGGGAGTGATGTCACAGCGGCTCAGACTGAGTGAGTTATGGTGTGTGGTGCGCTGGTCTGGAGGACGGGGGAGTGAGGTTCAACGGCTCAGACTGAGTGGTTGTGAGGGGTGTGCGCTGGTCTCGGGACGAGGGGTGTTTGTCACAGCGGCTCAGACTGGTGAGTTAGTGAGGTGTGTGTGCGCTGGTCTCTGAGGAGGGGAGGATGTCCGCGCTCAGACGGTGAGTTGTGAGGTGTTGTGGTGGTCTTGAGGGGGGAGTTGTCACGCGGCTCAGCTGAGTGAGTTAGTGAGGTGTGTTGCGCTGGTCTCTGAGACGGGGGAGTGAGTCACAGGGCTCATGAGTGAGTTGTGAGTGGTGGGCTGGTTTGAGGACGGGGAGTGATGTCACAGCGGCTCAGACTGGTGTTGAGGTGGGTGGCCTGGTCTCGAGGAGGGGAGTGAGTGGGTCCTGGTGAGGTGAGTGTGTTGGGTTGAGGAGGGGGTGTGTCCGGCTCAGACGAGTGATTAGGGTGTGGTGGTGGTCCTTGAGGAGGGGAGTGATGTCACAGGCTCATGGTGGTGTGAGGTGGTGTGGTGTCTCTGAGACGGGATGATGTCACAGGCTCAGACTGAGTGAGTAGGGGTGTTGGCGGTCTTGAGGAGGGGAGTGATGTCACAGGGTTGTGGAGTGGTGAGTGGTGTGTGTGTGTGTTGGGGTGGTTGAGGACGAGGAGTGAGTAAGGTGTGTGGTTTGGGGGGTGTGCTCGAGACGGGGGGGTGATGTCAAGGGTAGACTGGTGAGTTAGTGAGGTGTGTGTGGCTGTTGGAGGGAGTGTTACAGCGGTCGCTGAGGAGTGGGGTGTGTGGCGGTCTCGAGAGGGAGTGATGTGCGGCTCATGAGGAGTAGGAGTGTGTGGTGTTGAGGAGGGGTGTGATGTCGCGGTCCTGAGGAGTTAGGAGTTGTGTGGTGTTAGGAGGGGGGGTGTGCAAGGGCTCAGATGGTGAGTTAGTGAGGTGTGTGTGCGTGGTCTCTGAGAGGGGGTGTGAGTCACAGGGCTCGAGATGAGTTAGTGAGGTGTGTGTGCGCTGGTCTCTGAGGACGGGGGAGTGATGTCACAGCGGTCAGACTTGAGTGGTTAGTGAGGTGTGTGTGCGTGGTCTGGGAGTGGGAGTGTGTCGCGGCTCAGACTGGGAGTATGTCTGGCTCGAGAGGGGGAGTGTGTCGCGGCTCGACGGGGGTGAGTGTTGCGTGGTCTGAGGAGGGGGTGTGTGTCAGCGGTGATGGTGAGTTAGTGAGTGTGTGTGGTGGTCTGGGAGGTGGAGTGTGTAAGGGGTAGCGTGAGTTAGTGAGGTGTGTGTGCGCTGTCTCGAGGAGGAGTGTGTCAAGGTCAGATGAGTGGTTAGTGAGGTGGTGTGGTGGTTGAGGGGGAGTGATGTACAGCGGCGCTGCTGATAGTTAGTGAGGTGTGTGTGCGTGGTCTCTGAGGACGGGGAGTGTGAGTCACAGGGCTCAGATGTGTGAGTTAGTGGGTGTGTGGCGTGGTCTTGAGGACAGGGAGTGATGTAAGGGTAGATGGTGGGTTTGAGGGTGTGTCCTGGCTCGAGAGGGGGAGTATGTCACAGCGCTCAGACGAGGAGTAGTGAGGTGTGGGGCGTTCTGAGGAGGGAGTGTGTCGCGGCTCAGACGAGGGTAGTGAGGTGTGTGGCGTGGTTTGAGGAGGGGGTGTGTCGCGGCTCAGACGGTGAGTTGAGGTCGTGTTGGCTGGTCCGGGAGGGGGAGTGGGTGATGCAGGGTAGATGGGTTGTGGGTTGGGCGTGGTATGAGGAGGGAGTGTGTAGGGCGCTCAGACTGAGGAGTTAGGAGTGTGTTGCGCTGGTCTGAGGAGGGGGTGTTGTCACGGGCTCAGACTGAGTGAGTTAGTGGGGTGGTGGTGGGTTGAGGCGGGGGAGTGATGTCAAGGGTCAGACGGGAGTAGTGAGTGTGTGTGGTTTGGGCGGGGTTGTGTACAGGGGTCAGCTGGTGAGTTAGTGAGGTGTGTGTGCGTGGTTCTGAGGACGGGGGTGATGTCACAGCGGCTCAGACTGAGTAGTAGTGGTGTGTGTGCGGGTCTGAGGAGGGGGAGTGATGTACAGGGTCGCTGGTTGGAGGGTGTGTGCTGGCTCGAGAGGAGGAGTGGGCGGTGAGAGGGTGTGTCGGGCTAGGATGAGGTGGTCGTGGTGTTGTGAGGTGGTGTGCGCGGCTCTGACGGGGGGTGTGTGTGGGGTGTGGGTTGGGAGTGATGTACAGCGGCTCAGACTGAGTGAGTTAGTGAGGTGTGTGTGCCTGGTCTTGAGGAGGCGAGGGTAGTTGTGGTTGTGATGTCACAGGACGGTGAGTGAGTTAGTGAGGTGTGTGTGCGTGGTTTGAGGGTGGTGATGAGTTCACAGCGGGCTCGATGACGGGGTAGTGAGTGTGTTAGTGGTGGTTCTGAGACGGGGTAGTGATGTACGCGGCTCAGACTGAGGTGCTAGTGATAGGTGGTGTGTGTGCGCTGGTTTGAGTGCGAGGGAGGGATGTCACAGGGCTCAGACTGAGTGAGTTAGTGAGGTTGTGGCGCTGGTCTCTGAGGAGGGGAGAGTGATGTCACAGCGGCTCAGACTGAGTGAGTTAGTGAGGTGTGTGTGCGCTGGTCTCGAGGACGGGGAGTGATGTCGCCTAACGGTAGATGAGTGAGTTGTGCGGGTTTGAGGGGGGGTGTCGAGGACGGGGAGTGAGGTGTAGGGCTGGCTGCGGGTTGGGGGAGTGCAGCTCCGTGGAGTGGGTCCTGGTCTGGACGGGGAGTGTATGTCACAGCGGCTCAGACTGATGAGTTAGTGAGGTGTGTGTGCGCTGGTCTCTGAGGACGGGGGAGTGATGTCACAGCGGCTCAGACTGAGTGAGTTAGTGAGGTGTGTGTGCGCTGGTCTCTGAGGACGAGGGAGTGATGTCACAGCGGCTCAGACTGAGTGAGTTAGTGAGGTGTGTGTGCGCTGGTCTCTGAGGACGAGGGAGTGATGTCACAGCGGCTCAGACTGAGTGAGTTAGTGAGGTGTGTGTGCGCTGGTCTCTGAGGACGGGGAGTGATGTCACAGCGGCTCAGACTGAGTGAGTTAGTGAGGTGTGTGTGCGCTGGTCTCGAGGACGGGGGAGTGATGTCACAGCGGCTCAGACTGAGTGCGTTAGTGAGGTGTGTGTGCGCTGGTCTCTGAGGACGGGGGAGTGATGTCACAGCGGCTCAGACTGAGTGAGTTAGT
>CM070834.1:745000-750000 GCA_036326025.1 Chrosomus eos
TATTTTGGTTTTACACATAGATTAATAAGTATATTAATGAAATATGTTGACTTTATCAATCCTTGTTGCATTATATGCCATCGGTGACTGTTCAAAAATGGGAAAAGGGCAATTTTGAGGAAAAAGCACTTTGGGGGAAAATGCTTTTTTTCCCATTTTTGAACAGTCACCGATGGCATATAATGCAACAAGGATTGATAAAGTCAACATATTTCACTAATATACTTACTAATCTCTGTGTACAACCAAAATAATAATTCTGCCTTTCTTCTAAAGTAATATAATATAGCTCCAAATGTACTGCACAGTAAGAAAAAGCCCAATCACACGCGCTGTATCTGCTTTTCAAGGCTCACGAGACAAAGGGTTATAATTTTAAAAAAAGCATTACTTTTTTGAGTTCTTGCATAGATTATGTTTCAGGTCTAAGTCTGCACCAGTGACAGGCCAAGATGACGGATGAGTGAGACAAATATTCACTATAAATTCATATTTACACTACTGTCTAAAAGTTTGGGGTCAGTAAGATTTTTACATGTTTTAGAAAGTCATGTTTTCTGCCTACCAAGGCTGCTTTTATATGATGAGTATTACAGTAAAAACAGTAAAACGGTGATGTATTATTGCCGTTTCTAACAGAGGTTTGAGCATTAGTGCTGGTCTGAATGCTGACAGCTCTTTCCTGGAGAAACACACGACCAGCTAAACTCACTCAGTCTGTCTGGCTCGGCCTTTGGGGAACTGAACTGTTTTCAACGATAAAGTAAAGGGTATATGACGATATTATAGAGTGTGAAAAGTCAGTAATAAAAACAGTCTTTTTCTGCTCACCAAGACTGCATTTATTTGAAAAATACAGTAAAAATGGTGAGATAGTATTCCAGTGTAAATCAGCTGTTTTCTATGTGAATATATAGTAAAGTGTAATTTATTACTGTGAAGTTTCAGCATCATTACTCCAGTCTTCAGTGTCACATGATCCTTCAGAAATCACTATAATATGAGGATTTGATGATCAAGAAACATTTATGATTATTATCAAGAAACATTTATGTTATTATGAATGTTGAAAATAGTTCATATTTTTGTGGAAACTGAGATACATTAACATTCAAAGGTTTAGGGTAAGAAAGAAAATACTACTTTTATTAATCAAGGATGCATTAAATGAATCAAAAGTCTCAGTAAAAACATTTATAATGTTACAAAAGATTCTATTTCAGACAAATGCTGCTCTTTTTATCTTTCTATTCATCAAATAATCCTGAAAAATAAAATGCATCACAGTTTCCACAACAATATGAAGCAGTTTTGATAATTATCATCAACATTGATAATAATGTTTCTTGAGCAGCAATCAGAAAGTTTTCTGTTATTCCTGTTATGCTCTTTTGTAACTGAGATTCTTCCTGATCGGTTTTAAAAATACGGAGGAACTCAACAACTACACAGAAAAGCCCACGAGTTTGAGTGAAACGAGTATCAGAGCTAACATTTATGATTATTATTAATGTTGAAAACAGTTCATATTTTTGTGGAAACCATGATAGCAATCAAAAGTTTAGGTTACACTCTAAAAAAATACTGGGTTGTTTCAACTCAAATTTGGGTCAAATATGGACAAACCCAACTATTGGGATAAATTTGTAAATTACATTTTTTTTAACCCAACGGTTGGGTTTGTCCATATTTGACACAAATTTGGGTTATAACAAGCCTGCATTTTTTAGAGTGTAAGCTAGATTTTAAAAAATACTACTTTTATTAATCAGGGACGCATTAAATTGATGAAAAGTGACAGTAAATACATTTATAATGTTACAAAAGATTTTATTTCAAATAAATGCTGTTCTTTTGAACTTTCTGCAACAGCGTATTCAGGGCTCGTATCTACACTTGAGAAAATGCAGGGTTGTTTTAACCTAAATTTGGGTCAAATATGGACAAACGGTTGGGTTCATACATATTTGACTTAAATTTGGGTTAAAACAAGTCTGCATTTTTCTCGAGTGTAGCCGTGGTTCTGTGGTTGGTGTTTGAGGCGGTTTCCTTCCTCCTGAAAAAGTGGGATTTTTCCTGATCAGATTTAAAAGTCAGAGGAACCCAACAACCTTCACAGAAACGCCTGCGAGTGAGAGAGTGTATCAGAGCTCGTATCTGCCGTCGCTCTGTGGTTAGTGTGTTTCAGAGCCAGTTTCCTTCCTCCTGAAATCAGATCAGAGTCTCACACACACACACACACACACACACACACACACACACACACACACACACACACACACACACACACACACACACACCCAGTCTCCGGAGGCCTGGACGCCGTGACAGAGAAACACTCTTACATGAGCGTTACATAAGCTGGAGAAACGCACCGGATGGACTCACCCAGTCCGGAGAAACATCATGACATCATCAGCCCGAGACGCTTAACCCAGTCTCTCTCACACTGAGGAGTAATGTCTGAACCGCAACCGCTTCTCAACACACTCTTACTGTGTTTGTTCTGCTCTCCGTGTGTTTTACAGTTATATTAACTGAAGGATCAGAGATTTCAGGAGCTTCAGTAACAAGCCTTGAACGAATCAAACAGCTCTATTACAATATCTATTATTAATATCTACACTGCAAATAATGCTTTTCTTTTTTACTTACTCAGTATTTTTGTCTTGTTTTCAGTCCAAATATGACAAAATTCAAGAGCATGATGATGAGTAAAATGCCATAAGATATTATGTCTTTTTTTCTGGGGAAATAAATCTAAATTAAGTGAGTTATTGCTTCAATAAGAAACAGTAAGACAGTAAGAAAAATAATCATGTTTCTGTTTGAATTACAATTATTTTTCTGACCCCATTGGGAGATAATTTAGCTTAAAAAGCAACTAACTATTAATTCCATGATGTTCTGCGAACAACTACACCACATTTTCTCATTGGGTTTCTCTCAGGTTTCTCTCGAGTTTCTCATTTGGTTTCTCTCGGGTTTCTCAATGGGTTTCTCTCAGGTTTCTCATTTGGTTTCTCTCAGTTTCTCATTGGTTTCTCATGGTTCTCTCGGGTTTCTCATTTGGTTTCTCTCGGTTTCTCATGGTTTCTCTCAGGTTTCTCATTTGGTTTCTCTCGGGTTTCTCATTGGGTTTCTCATTGGGTTTTCTCGGTTCTCATTTGGTTTCTCTCTGGTTTCTCATTGGGTTTCTCATTGGGTTTCTCTCGGGTTTCTCATTTGGTTTCTCATTGGCTTCTCTCGGTTTCTCATTGGGTTTCTCATTGGGTTTCTCTCGGGTTTCTCATTTGGTTTTCTTCGGGTTTCTCTCAGTTTCTCAATGGATTTCTCAATGGGTTTCTCTCTAGGTTTCTCATTTGGTTTCTCTCGGGTTTCTCATTGGGTTTCTCATTTGGTTTCTCTTTGGTTTCTCATTGGTTTCTCTCGGGTTTCTCATTGGGTTTCTCTCGGGTTTCTCATTTGGTTTCTCATTGGGTTCTCTCGGGTTTCTCATTGGGTTTTCTCTCGGGTTTCTCATTGGGTTTCTCTGGGTTTCTCATTGGGTTTCTCTCGGGTTTCTCATTGGATTTCTCTCAGGTTTCTCATTGGATTTCTCTCAGGTTTCTCATGGGTTTTTATTGGGTTTCTCTCGGGTTTCTCAATGGGTTTCTCTCAGGTTTCTCATTGGGTTTCTCTCGGGTTTCTCATTTGGTTTCTCTCGGGTTTCTCATTGGGTTTCTCTCGGGTTTCTCATTTGGTTTCTCATTGGGCTTCTCTCTTCGGGTTTCTCATTGGGTTTTTTCTCCGGGTTTCTCCATTGGATTTCTCTCAGGTTTCTCATTGGATTTCTCTCAGGTTTCTCAATGGGTTTTTAATTGGGTTTCTCTCGGGTTTCTCAATGGGTTTCTCATTGGGTTTCTCATTGGGTTTCTTTCGGGTTTCTCATTGGGTTTCTCATTGGGCTTCTCTCAGGTTTCTCATTTGGTTTCTCTCGGGTTTCTCTCGGGTTTCTCATTGGGTTTCTCATTGGATTCCTCTCAGGTTTCTCATTTGGTTTCTCTCGGGTTTCTCATTGGGTTTCTCTCAGGTTTCTCATTTGGTTTCTCTCGGGTTTCTCATTGGGTTTCTCTCGGGTTTCTCATTGGATTTCTCTCAGGTTTCTCATTTGGTTTCTCTCGGGTTTCTCATTGGGTTTCTCTCGGGTTTCTCATTGGATTTCTCTCAGGTTTCTCATTTGGTTTCTCTCGGGTTTCTCATTGGGTTTCTCTCGGGTTTCTCATTGGATTTCTCTCAGGTTTCTCTCGGGTTTCTCATTGGATTTCTCTCAGGTTTCTCATTTGGTTTCTCTCAGGTTTCTCATTTGGTTTCTCTCGGATTCTCATTGGGCTTCTCTCGGGTTTCTCATTTGGTTTCTCTCGGGTTTCTCATTGGGTTTCTCTCGGGTTTCTCATTGGATTTCTCATAGGTTTCTCATTGGATTTCTCTCAGGTTTCTCAATGGGTTTTTAATTGGGTTTCTCTCGGGTTTCTCTCAGGTTTCTCATTGGGTTTCTCATTGGGTTTCTCTCGGGTTTCTCATTGGGTTTCTCTCGACTTTCTCATTGGGTTTCTCTCGGGTTTCTCAATGGGTTTATCTCTAACTACACCACAATATTACTGAATTATTACTGATTACACATATCTGTCGAATATGAATGCATGTTTTGTTTGAAAGTGTAGAAAGACATCCTTTCTTTAATTATTTAATCATTCCTTTAATCGTTTAATCATGCCTTTAATCATTCCCACTTCCAAGTCCAACTGTATTGCTATAGCTCTTCATGATGCAAACTTCATCAAATATGACTCTAATTCAATCTCAGTAAAGCAGCTTTAACTAAAACACAATTATTCAGATCAATGTTGATTCAATTCAGTTAAACTTACACTTCTCTGAACTTGATTTTTAGGAAAATTCTTTTTTAATTTAGTATTTGTGTCTTGTTTCCAGTCCAAATATCTAAAAACTCTTAAATC
>CM070834.1:755000-775000 GCA_036326025.1 Chrosomus eos
TAATCAACTAAACAAAATATATAACATTGGCCTAGTGGTTTTTGGATATTTTACTGCAAAAATCCTGCATATTGTACCTTTAAGGAAAAAAACAAGCTAAATTATATGCCAATGGGGTCAGAAAAATAATCTTGTTTTCTATCTGACTTAAGTTTTTTTTACCCCATTGCAGATAATTTAGCTTGTTTTTTAACAATATTTTTTTATAAATAAATTTTAGTTTAATATTTAAAAAAATATATATTATCAGAAAAAGAGAGAGAATTTCTTATGTAATTTTACTCATCCAGTAAATGCATTTTGATTTAAAAAATTTGAGATATTTGGACTGGAAACAAGACAAAAATACTAAGAAAAGCATGTTTTGCAGTGTAATGAGAGATTTACGAGAGAGATTTACTCGCGACAGTTTCCTATTGACCCAGGCCTTTCTCTCCATCACAGCATTACTAACAGTGAAGTCCTGTTCTAGTGTCTGGACTCATTTACTCACAGTATTAAACCTCAGACTAAAGGCCTGTACACACCGGGACGAATATCGGCTTGCGTTATTCGTCAGCGTTTTTCAACGCGTTTTTTGTGTTCACACTCAAGCGTTTTTCGCTGACGATGAGCCGAGTGAACATGCAAATTCATTCCCTGACATTAGATGGCGCTTAATGTACAGAAATACCCCGGTCCACAAAGTGCTTCTGACACTCGCTTGTCACTCAGAAGAAGAGAGCAAGTTTGTCGCGTTTGTCATATAGTTCTTTATTCTCGTTGGTGTCTCTTTATAAAGACCAGCAGCTCTACATTCATCTGACCTTGCATCTTCCTCGTCTTATTTCTTCCCGGCAGAGTGTAGTAGACGGACGCTGTGTATCTTCTTCGCCATTATGTATGTGTGCTCGGCAAGACCGTTTTGTGTTTGAGCGCCCCCAAGTTGTGTTTTACTGTAACTTCAGAAGCTCCAGACACGTGAGCAAAAGCGGCAATCTCATTGGTCGGATAGTTTTTGACGCGGCGCGTCAAACTGAAAAAACGAACCCGAGGCGTTTTTTTAAAAATGACGCTTTTACGCGTGGCGTTTTACGCGTCGGTGTGAACACTCACATTGGCGCCCTTTGTTTAGTCACGAGGCGTTAAACGTCGGCGAATAACGCGCGCGAAATTCGTCCCGGTGTGAACAGGCCTTAAAGACCACTCAAAATACAGGAATATCATTAAACCAGCAATATCTCATCACATGTGTCCAAACGTCACTGCATTTATGCTTCGTTATCAGAAGAACCTTCTGATCTAAAACTGCATTTTATTTAGTGTAAGAGTTCATTCGTTTTTACTAGAATATGGATCCAGAAAGAAAAGCATCATGAATTCTCAGAACTGGAATCTAGACAACTTTATATTTATATATCACTGCACAAATGTCCAGTTCAGTTTTTATTTACAAAAATGAATAAATAAAATATAAAATACTAAAACGTGTGTTTCCTGTTTTACAGCTTTTCGATGATGTCCACGTCGTGTAATTACGCCACTTCATAACGTTCCCATGGCAACAGGGAAACGGCGGCTCTTGTGTGAAGCAAACGCAACATTCTTCAACTTTCTGCTGAGATATATGTGACTTTTTTGCAACGAAAATGCTGGGATTATGAAATCATGCAAGACCCGCATATTTTGCGCGGAAATCTGCAATTTATGCGGCGAAAGTGTGGCGTATTTGAAATAATGCCCCCGCATAAATATGAGGACTTTGGCTGATTATACATTGAATCATGCGATCGCATAATCACGTTTTTCTGGAGGGACTGATAGATAGTTTTTAATGATCTGTGCTCATTTAATCTGTGATAGATTAACCATCCTGGAGAACCCAAAGACCCATAATAGTTCTGATAGATCTCATGACAGAGGAAACCAAGTCCAAACACGGGGAAAATACGGATATGACAGATTTGCTCTGAGCGACAGCGCAACACTCGTTCTCATGAACAGAGCCGTTCTTTCACAAGTGTTTTTCCCACATCTTTCTCCTGCCAAACTGCCTTTCCATTCAGAGATTCGTTTAAACTCTCTGGACTGTAATAAGCCAAAGCGCATCAAGGCCTCTCGTTACCGGGAAAACTCACAGTACCCCTTAAAACTCATCTTTGATCACCACAATTACACATTTAAGCGTTCGAAAAATGCCTTATAATATCTTGAATGTAACTCGACACCCTCGCCTCATTTAGTATGCGTGGTTCTATGAATATGCAAATGAGCCCCGCCTCCACTCACTCCCTCACTCAGAGATCCACTGGTTGACGATCACACGTTGATCTGATTGGTTACAAGGTAGTTTGTGACGTCAGAAACACCAGCGATTTCAGTGTTTTTGAGACTGTCTTTGGTTCACTGCAGTTCTAAGCAGAAAATACTCAGCAATGCTGTCGACTTATGAATTTACACATGATTTGAGTTATTAAAGCTTATTAAAAACACCACATAGACACATAAACAACATTAAAATCTGGATTTTCACCACAGACTGAAGTCAAAAGGCCGTTCCCAAACCTGGGAAAAGCGCAGGTTTCTCCGGCTTTCCCTCGGGAATATGAAGGGAACACACACCTTCTCCAAAATCTGCCAACAATTATGGGCTGAATTCCAGAGCATTACAATGCCAAACTCGTTCAACGTAAATCCATTTAATGACATCTCAGTTCTGGGGTCTGTCACTGAACGACTACGACGAGATGGAAGAGAAAAGCAATGAAAATATCATTAGAATAAACTCTACTCACTGCAAAAACTGCTTCTCTTACTCAGTGTTTGTGTCTTGTTTCCAGTGCAAATATCTAAAAACTCCTAAATCAAGAAACATTTACTTTTTCTGGGTAAATAAAACAAGCTGAAAACAAGCATAGTTACCTGCCAAAAATAATCTTGTTTCTGTTTGAATTAACATTATTTTTCTGATTATTTTATGCTTGTTTTAAGCAAACTCACTTAATTTTGATTAATTCTCCCGGAAAGCAAGACATAAAATCTTTACTCGTCTAGTAAATGCATCTTGATTTAAGAATTTGTAGATATTTGGACTGGAAACAAGACAAAATACTAAGAAAGAAAAGCATTTTTGTTGGTTGTCGTTACGATCCAAGCTGTTTTTAATATGTCTAGGGATATTAAGGAAAGGTAATATTCAAATTCTGTCACTAAAACTATCGCCATGAAGATCAATTTAAAAAGGTAAAGAGGAAAAACTTAATTTCAAAAGAGAAAGAACATTTATTCTTTTAATGAAACCAGTAAACGAAATTTAACTTTAAAGTGTTTCAAATATATTTACAGTCAAAACAAAAACGAAGTAGAGAACTTTGAGTGTTGCCGAATCAAAGAACTAAATAAAAACAAAACTCCCAACGTATAATCTAATCAACAGAAAAACAGAAAGAAAACATATTTAACTTATCAACTCTATCAAACGAAAACGGGAACACTCCTAAACTCATGAATTAATACATTCAAAATTCATGACATCTTAACTTTCTCTCCTCACTCACACACACACACACACACACACACACACACACACACACACACACACACACACACACACACACACACACACACACGTGAGCAAAAGCACACGCTCAGATCGAAATCAACAAACTGAACAGAAACAAAACAAGTTGTGCTGCATCACTGACCTCAAAGCCCCTCTCGACGACATCATCGCAGATCGCCATGGAGACGGCGGACCAATCCCTGAAGACTGACAGAACGGGGAGCCAATCAGAATCTGCTGGAAAACACAGATCATCAATACACAAACATGAGCGCTCGTAACAGTTGTTCTGCAACAATCAGTACAGAATGGATTAAAAAACATCATTAGTGACATCACTTCCTGTTGTGCATTTTCACTGTGGTGTCAGATGCAACTGTCCATAGTGTGTGGTGTGTGTGTGTGTGTGTGTGTGTGTGTGTGTGTGTGTGTGTGTGTGTGTGTGCTGGAAAACACAAAAGCTGTTCATTTCAAACATATAAAACATGATGAGCTGAAAGTGTGACAGAAACTTCATGAACATCGGAAAGTTTGAAACGCCCTTAAAACCCAGAGTCTAGAGCTGGCAAAGCGTCCTCACACACACAGCGAGAGTTACGTCACACACACACACACACACACACACACACACACACACACACACACACACACACACACACGAGCGTCAGACTATAGCAGGGAAGAGTTGGGGGAATCCCAGGGAAAGAGTTTACATCAGGAGATCACACACACACACACACACACACACTCCAGTTCTTCAGTTCCCTCAAACACACACACACACACACACACACACACACACACACACACACACACACACTAACCCGACCCCTAAACCTGCCTATCACAGAAAACTTTCTGCATTTTTACATGACTCTTTGACAAACAACTTTTGCAACTTGTTTTGGATAAAAGGAACTTTGTAAATTCATCTTAGATGTTTCTACTAAAACTCTTTATTTTCTTTACAGAAATCAATATAAATACGCACACATGAGATCATTGTAAATGGGATCTTTTTTAGGGAGACAAATGTCAGATTTGATCTTTATGCTGGAAAACGTGATTAAATGGAAAAAATGATAAATTGGCACAAATCATAACGAAATATGACTTTTGGAACCATCAAGTAGTCGAGTTGTTTTGAGATTTGTGTTGAGAAATATGTAACCTTTGAATTAAAACTGGATCATGTTTTATGTGTAATTAGAGCAGAAACACAGACAGGTGTAAGCGAGCGTGGGAGACGCAGTAATGTCCGGTGTAGACGTGTGTGTGTCGCTGCGCAGTGTGTGTGAAAGTGTGTGTGAGTTCTGCTCTCCAGGCTTTATAGAGGTTTCTAATTCTGGAGATGCTCAGTGACATCATCTAGAGTCAGCCCATATGCCCCCGCACACACACACACACACACACACACACACACACACACAACCCCTAACCCAACCTATCACACACACACACACACACACACACACACAACCCCCCTAACCCTACCTATCACACACAAACACACACACACACAAAACCCCTAACCCTACCTATCACACACACACACACACACACACACACACACAACCCCTAACCCTACCTATCACACACACACACACACACACACACACACACACACACACACAACCCCTAACCCAACCTATCACACACACACACACACACACACACACACACACCACACACACACACACACACACACAACCCCTAACCCTACCTATCACACACACACACACACAACCCCCCTAACCCTACCTATCACACACAAACACACACACACAAAACCCCTAACCCTACCTATCACACACACACACACACACACACACACACAACCCCTAACCCTACCTATCACACACACACACACACCCACACACACACAAAACCCCTAACCCTACCTATCACACACACACACACACACACACACACCCCCTAACCCTACCTATCACCACACACACACACACACACACACACACACACACACACACACACACACACACACACACACACAACACAACCCCTAACCCTACCTATCACACACACAGACACACACACACACACACCACAACCCCTAACCCTACCTATCACACACACACACACACACACACAACCCCTAACCCTACCTATCACACACACCACACACACACACACACACACACCAACCCTACAACAAACCCCACACACCACACACACACACCAACCCTACCCACCACACACACACACACACACACACACAACACACACACACACACACACAACCCCTAACCTACCTATCACACACACACACACACATACACACACACACAACCCCTAACCCTACCTATCACACACACACACACATTCCTGTATATGTATCAAGGTGAGGACCGAGTCATTTAACCTGAAAAGTGAGGACCACCATTTCTGCTACAATTACAGGTAAATATATATTATATTTCAACACTAGATATGTCCATAATTCAGGTTTTTACCTCAGCTTCTTAAAAAAACAAAGGAAAAGAACCAGCATTTTACCAGCAGAGTGAGGACATTTTCATGGGGGCGCTATTGAGTTCATTTCTGACTGAATTATTTTAACTACCTTATTTTTTAGCTTGCATTTATTGTTTGCTATTTTATGTTTTAGTGTGGACAGCTCCAAGTCATTATTCAACTGAAATAACCTCCAGCTGAATAATGACTTCTAGAGCTTCTTTACTGCTGCATTAAATTATATTTACATAATTGATAATTTTCTGTAAAGCTGCTTAGAAAAAACTGTATTGTGTAAAGCACTATATAAAGGTGACTTAATTAATGCAAGTTTCAGAATGAGGTATATAAACAGTCTACCTAAACAGAAATGTTCAATTGTTCCATTTATTTATCCAATTAGATTAACCAAATTTTAGCATAATAATAATAATAATATACGTAATGATCTAAAAGCTACAAATAAAACTGCAAGAGATGACATCTCCAGTGACCAGCTCTACATTTATTTATTTTTTAAGATAGTTACACCAAAAATAATGTCTTCGGATAAGGTCAACAGACCTGGACGGCAAGCTTTCAAAACATGATTTTCTGTGCAGCAGACTTTCTTTTTAGAGTTACTATTGAATTATAAACAAAGTTTTTGATGTCTCTCCACGATCTTTCCTTCAGGGCGCTGTCCGCTTCTAGGCACCTCATGCACTCCAGTTTTCCTGGAACCCTGTGCTCTGCCATGAACTTTCCTAGGTGTTTGTTCACTGCTCTTCTCTCCTCTTCACTCCATGGTCTCTTCAGGATTATCCTGGATGTCTCTACAAATAACAAATACAATGTAGATTGTGTAAACTTTAAAACAGAGACCAAAATGTAGGTTTCTTAAACTGCTTTTGCTTGCTCAGTCACAGAAAGTCCCCAAATGTAACATTTGTCCCTAATGTGTTCATTATGACACAGAGCGAATGGATTTTTGATTAAAGACAATATGACATGAGCAATCAAATTTGCCTTGATATTTTGCCATATAAGAGGTCTTTGTACCATTAAAACATACTGCAAGTTTTATAGCTTAAAATAAAGATTAAAAAAAGCCATGTCATGACCCCTTTAATATTTACGATAGTCACTGTATAGTAGGGGTGTAAAAATAGTGTATCATGGTTTAAAAAATGTGCGGTGCTATGGGAGTGGGCGCTTTTTTTAAAATTGTTTAATTGTTTGTTCAACACAAGGAGCTCAAAATAGATTGTATACTAGAATTTAAAGTGCTCTGTTAAGTTTGGCTGAAACGGCAATAACTGAAACTACGTAACAATGTAATGTAAAGAGCAGCAGGATTCTGGGAAAGACCCGCCTTTACAGCACTTGTGTCTCTGGTTTCAAAGCAGAAACTGCCTGAAATGTCAAAGTAATGGAAAATTAGGCTAAACACAGAGAACAGATAAGAGAGAGCAATTGATTCACCTTTATGACTACATTTAATTGTCATGAAACAGCCTATATGTGCTGAATCAAAAAGTTTAATCTATAAATGTTTTTTTAAAACGGAGTCGTAATAAGAATGAACCACTTTGTAAACCGTGAGTTCAGTATTGTATACTGTACCGAATCATGAGATATGTTTTTTAGGGAAGGACTACATGCCTGCACACATATATTCAAACGTGCATATATCTATAGAAGAACCCTTAATACGCATGTGCACGCCCTCAGCGTTCCCACAGGCTCGCGTTTTTAAAGTTTGCATAGAGAGAACTCAAGAGTTTTCTGTTAAAACGGTGTGTGTTAGCGGCCTCTAAGTTAATAACTAATGATCGTTGCGACGGAAGTGAATCAATCAAAACTAACTTTATCTGGACAATAACTTTATTCTAGATCTGCTGTAAAGCCTAAACACTCTGTTACTGTAATCTCCTGTTATCACTGTAAAGCTGCTGTCAAACTCTATAGTGTTAAAAGCGCTATATAAATGAAGATGACTTGACTAATGTTATACTCTTACTGTATAGTCAAATAATTGTTCTAATAATCATTAGATTAATCAATTATCAAAATAATTGTTAGTTGCAGCCGTATTGCTGAGTGATGACAGCAGGTTTCCCTCTGTTTCACCTTCACCTAATCTGAACCCTGTAGCTTTGTCCTGCTTTCTGGGAGCTAAAGGACTCTCCAAATCATAAATGCAATTTATCTTATGTCTTTAAATAGCTAGATTTTACTTGCATGTAAACTCTGTAAAGTTGATTTAAAACAATGTTTGTGAAAAGCTCTCTACAAATACAACTGACGACTTACAATAATAATAAACTCTGGTGCTACTCTTTTGCTAAGATTTATGAAACTTACCTATTAGTTTCACGCTCTTAGTCCGTTTTTCTGCACTTTTCTTCTTCGGTGAGGGCCTTGTGGCCCGGCTTGTTTCCTGGCTGTGATCTGCAACAGACAAGCATTAGTACCTGTTATTGTAAGTGTTTACAGTAAAATCTGACTACTAAAACCTGACAGAGTTCCCAACTGTACGCAGCAGACTATCCTTGAACATTACAATACAGCTATAAGGGAGATGATCACCGGAGTGTCACCGAAGAACATTGCAAGGTCTTCTAGTGTGCCTTCCAACCATAGTGTTTTACAAATCCTTATCCTCAAATGTTACGCATTAAGCTATATGAAATAAAAACTAGAGAAAATTTTTAAATGATCAACTTTACTGTAACATATCCTTGATTAGTAAATAGCTGGTTAAAATATGAACATCAACCATTAGGGTCCTATAACTAAAGGAAGGTGTTCGTAAATTATTATTTTGTCTTGATGAAAAACACTTTTTGACTCACCATCTACATCAGAAACCCCATCCGAACTGCATTGGGCAGGAGATTTTTGAGGGGAAAAGAGGTCAGGACATCCGTCTGAAAAACAAAATTGAAACCCTGATCTTCTGCAGTGTAAGAAAGACATACAGAAAACACTGGCTGTATCTGTAAAAAGAGACGATATTTTCTCAGATGATCCAAGCCCCATTTCAACAGATTAAACAACCACAAATGTGTGAACACCATCATTTGATGGACTGTTAGATTAACTTTTTACAAATTGTATTCATACAGTAACTTAATGTACACTACATGCACAGATAGCGCTTACACAGATACACACAGGAGCATTTAAAAGCAGTGTCTATCAGCGGATCCGTCTATCAGCAGATATATAGGGATACGCTGATAGCAACTGTCTATTTACAACATGTTTTGGAAGCGCTGATTAGTGTTGGGCGATATGCTCCATTTTCATATCGTCCTATCGTCAGCCTGTGAGATCAGCGATATACGATATTATCGTGAGGGGGCGGGGCTTACTTATTTGATTATTAACTTGATTATTTACTCATTAATGTGCTTTTTATTACTTCATTTTATATACGATAATATTTTTCGATTTTGCTAGCAAAGGTGGAGTGTTTATTACTAGGCTAGATCAGGTTATTTCCCTGTATAATGAGGTAAAAAAAGATCCTAATCATTTTTGTATCCAACTCGGAGTATTTCAACATGTCAGCGGGAAATTTACGGACACACATTATCCTCTCATGCTGTTACAGATGCAGCATTGACTGTAGCCTACTTCTGCGCGAGATGAAAACACGTTTTAATAATTTCTTGGGTCAGAAAGAGTCGGAGTTTGCGATATACGTCCTCCTAGGGCTGGGTAATAAATATCGATTTCTCGATATTAATCGATTCTCATTTTTACTAACCGATATCGATTCTTAAATCTCAAGAATCGATTAGTCATCCTGTCTCATTTGAATGAATGGAACATTGTAGCACGGCTGCGCGCATCCAAAACATCGCAATAATCTTTGTCCTTTGTTACTATTGATATGAAACAGTGGGAATTTTCAAATTACGACCATTTTCTTTTGAAATTCAAAAACATAAATACCGTTTTGGCGCTGTGGCGTGAGATCGCTCTGGCTCAGCTCAAGAGAAGCAGCAGCGCGGAGCGCTTTGATCTCTTCCGGCTTAATAATACCAATACAGCGCAAAATAAACATGAATGAGCATCTGAAAGTGTGTTAAAAGATAGAGTACAACTTATCAAAATCCGTATCATGTCACATTGATTCGCTCAATCAGTGTTTCAACCGTGGAAAGACGTCAGTTTAACAGCTTGTAATCAATGTCATGTATCGTCATATTTACCTCAGAAAAACCACATGACCATAAACTCGTTAGTCAGCTAGAAAAAATAACTTTAGAGAGGAGCATTTTGCTAAATATATGCACAATATTACATATGCATTATATTCTTAATGTTCTTCAATATTTAATGCATATTTGAATAAATCTGGCAAGTTTTTATGACCACCATTTAAATGTTTATATTTCATATAATCTTCTTATTATAAAAATAAATAAAAGTGTAATTTAAAGTCCCTGTTAAGGCAATTTAAAAAAAAAAATTCTAAACACATTATAAATGTTAGAAATGTATTGCTAAAACATATTACAAAGACTGTGAACTGTGAAGTTCTGTTTGTATAGCTACAAAACAGTTAATTTTTAACTTCATATTAGGCTAATGAAGCTTAGTAGGCTACAACTAGACTCCCATAGTTTACAGAATTAGTTAAGAGATTTGATTTCCTTGAGAAAACTTGCAATTTATTGTAACTGATATCCAAAATAATCAATATTGAATCGAATCGAATCGGAATCGAAATCGAATCGAATTGCAAGCTTGTGAATCGAAATCGAATCGAATTGTGAAATTTGTGTCAATACCCAGCCCTACGTCCTCCTATGCTCTCTCTGTCTGGATGCACTTCACATGCGCACTTCAATAAGCACAAAGAACGTGGATTAATGTGTTTAAAATGCCGGGGGAAATCAGAGCCTAGGGGCAAAAATCAGCTGAGTCGATCAGTTTATACTTATGCCTTGACTCCGATAAAGGAAAACGGGTTAATACGTTTACATGACCACATGCATTGTCAGTTTCTTCAGCATAATCGGGTTAAGAACGCGCTCATTCCCTGAAAGTGAAAGTTTGGCATCTGTCGCTGCATTAACGCTGCATTCTCTGCATCGTCAGACGACGATGAATATAACGGTATAGCAACTATTTACTGGCTTAATATTTCTCTTGTGGACTTACATTAATGACAGGGAAAAAATTTGAAGAATATTTCTTGTTAAACAAGTGTTCAAAGCTGCTTTTGATTTTCACAGATGGCAGAGTTATGTTGTGTTCGTGAACTAAAGACGGTTATCAGGCCTATATCATTATTTAGTAATTGTATTGTTTTTTGAGTTATTAGGGTCATTAAACGTTTTGTTAATTTGCTATGTAAACAAAATACTGACGAACAACGATGCCGTTTTCATCTAGGATATGTATAAGAATAATTTGTCTGTTAAAACAAGCACTCTTGATAATTTGTGAATGGATCACCTTTAAATTCAGTTTTGATGTGGGATGTAGTTTTTCAGTCTGTTTTAAAAACATTTTTAAAAAATGTTTTAAATGCGCATGTCGGTGCTGTCGTTAGGCTATGTGGTGATGCCGTTATTAATTTAGGCAAGGCAAATTAATTGTAGTTCCTAATATTAATTTAATAACAATACTAGCTTTATAATAATAATAATTTAATACGTTAATGGTAAAACCAGCCAATTATCGTATTGATATCGTCAAATGCATCTGTCATCTGCGATCTCAGACTATCGTCGATACACGATACTATCGTCTATCGGCACAACCCTAGCGCTGATCATTGCAGCCAATCACAGATATGAGGAGCTTGTAAACACACAGTGGCCAATCAGAGGCGTTTAAGAATCCGCTCAACGCGTCACTTTTGTAAAATTTCAGTACCCACTTGGTACTGAAGTAGTATCTAACAATGCCTAAATCTGTATGGTTTATGTGTACTAGGGGTGTAACGATACACATATTCATATCGAACCGTTCGGTACGAGGCTTTCGGTTCGGTAATCGGTACGCATTACAAAACAAACGGTTCGTTGGACCATTTTTCCTGCCGACATTTTGTTATTTCAAATGTAGGCGCGACCACATTGCCCAACATCAAATGTCAAACGTAATGAAAGCGGAACGAAACTGCGCTACCCGTTATTTTGTGTTTCATGGACCGTTTATGAGTTTGGATCAATGCAGCGCGAGCCGATCTTGATTAAGCAGCACTGTTACTACACACCGCAAAGAGATCCAGTTAAGAAAGCATTTGAATTCGCCACTGTGACTGAAGTAATAACATCGCTGCGCGATCTAGTGAGAAGCATCACATTCTCCGTTATTACCGGATCAAACAGCGCTGACGTGGAAACCAGGAAGAGACATTGTTCCATGAATGAACTATTCAGTGTCCACAGATCATCATCATTCATCATGGGTTTACTGTAGTAACACTCACTGTAACCATGGAGGTTTGGCAGGAATAGTAGGCTATAATGCTTTCAAGTAACGTTACATTGGTTTTATTTCGGCATTATGAATAAAATTGCTGCCCTCAAATGTTAATCTGAAACTACTATAATATTACATTTCTTTTTTTTTTTTTAAGGAGCAAGGAGCTGTTTTTGTTTTATATGCTCAAAAGAAGAGTCAAGTATGGCTCCATCATTGCTCAAAGTAAAAAATTATCATTTATGTTAGTTTTAATAAATAAATAAATTTAATCAAGGAAATTCATCTGGCATTTCTTTCTTTTTGCTGTATCGAAAACGTACCGAACCGTGACACCAGTGTATCGTATCGAACCAAACTGTGAATTTTGTGAACCGTTACACCCCTAATGTGTACCCATCTCAAATCTACTAAAATAAGATGAAGAAAAAGTGATAAGAACTGCAGTACATACAGTATACTTGAGTAAAGCTACTTTTAACTAATGCTGTGACTATGAAAAGGCAGGAGTTTTTGTAGATTTAATGAAAAACACTATTTAGGTAGTAGGTCATAGTGGTGGTTTTGTATTGAACAATTTTACTGGGAGGTGCTTTAAACAACAAACTTTACAACTGTTTATATAGACAAGTTTAAAATGTAAAATTTAAATCTTACCCTCATCGACTTCTCTTCCTCTCTTGGCTCGTCCTTTTTTTGTTTGTCTCTGTAAAACAGAAGTTGATGTGGGACATTCACCTATAAAAGATTAAAAACAATCAAATATTAGTTCTTGACTGTCCAAAAGTCATAAGTACATACTTTTGATTAAAAGAGCTATAAATAATACATTTTACCTACAGTTGTCAGTTGTTGCCTTTACACTATTTTTACTACCAGAAATTACATGCCCAAGTGTTCCTTTATCAAGTCAAAAACATTCTTAAACAAATCCTACTCCAGTTAAAATTATTAAGCATATAGCAGAAAGACTGCTAATTTTGTTTGGATTTTTTAAACATAGTTGCATATTTAAACACGACCACTGGAAACTGGTGAATTCATTTAATTAATTATTGCATCGGTATAGTAAAGTGTTACTCAACTTTCTACCATCTCTACTGTAGCCTACATGTACTGTACTGTAGCTGGCCTAACAGCCATGAGTAGCGAGTAGTCAAAAGATTGTGTATGCACATACCTGTGTTGACTTTCTTTCCGTCACTTGCTGGACACCAGCAGGACACTTGTGTGGACACACAAATTGAAAAATGTTATATTAATTTCAACAAAATAATTCCAGTCACAGGCTACAATAAGCAGTGGTCTATACAGCACTACTAGACAGTAATGTTTGTTAGCATTCAGTTATATGACAATAAAGACCTTAAGTATAGTGATACACTACATTAAAAATTGCAAACATGTATAACTTAATCTGTATAATTGACAACGTACCAATCATTTGGTCATAGAGAAGCTGATTCAAAGATATTAAAGACCCTCCGACTTCTGCTGTTCAAGTTCACTCGTCATTAGTAATTATGTAGTTTATAACGTTTTCTACTCGTTTTAATTTGTTCTTAAAACTTACTATAGGCTATTTATATGTAAATTATTACATTATATACATGAATTAGCCACCAGCGCGATGTCTCCCGCCCCCTCCCCCATCCCGAACTTGCACGCGTTAAACTAGAGGACGAGGCCTGAGATCATGAGATCGTCGACCTGCACTCAGCCTCCCCTCCCCCATCCCGAACACGAACCTGAGATCGTCGACCTGCACTCAGCCTCCCCTCCCCCATCACGAACCTGAGATCGTCGACCTGCACTCAGCCTCCCCTCCCCCATCACGAACCTGAGATCGTAGACCTGCACACAGCCTCCCCTCCCCCATCCCGAACACGAACTTGCACGCGCTAGACGGCTAGAGACTCTGTTAGAGGACGAGGCCTGAGATCGTAGGCCTGCACCCAGGCTCCCCTCCCCCACCCCAATCACGACAGTTCCGAAGAAAAGAAATGTCAGGGATCATAAAATCATACCTGCGCTGTAAATGTTTGTGAGAATATATATATTAATATGCGCAATTCGGCAAACTGTGCATATAGCGCGATCTCTAACAAATAATCCCCCCCACCCACCCAATCACGACAGTAAAAAAAATATATATATAAATCTTAAAGATCATAAAATCTTACCTTCACTGTAAAGCTTGCGCATCGATTGTGATGAGATCATAGTCGCTCCATTCTTCTCTTGAACCGGGCCAGGTCACTGCTGCTACTGCTCTATCCATCATCATCACTCTTTACCAGAAGCACCACGAGCGAAAGTGCAGGTGGAGTGCAAGGGGCGTGGCCATCAATTAAGAACGATAGTTTTGGGCGCTGAAACCAGCTCAGAGTTGTTGGTGTGGGGGGTTTTAAGTTTTTTTTTTAAGGCAGCTCAAATAAGTGTTCCTCAAAGACAATATTCCCCAGTATTACATTTAATATTAATAATTAAATAATTAATTTAATTAAATAGTAACTATATTAAATTAACATTTATTACTGCAGTTATCCGTAAATTAATTAACAAACCAAAATTCCTCTCTCTTAAAAGTAGAATTTAACAATGCACCTACATTTTAACTATGTACATCCGTAGTGAAGTACTAGTGAAGATATTTTCTTTAGTAAAAGTTCCACAGTGTAATAAAACTATGTTGTAAGGCCTGCATTTACATTTTAACTTAAGTAAAAATACAGTTTAAGCAGAAAAGTATAAGCAGAAAAATATACTTTCAACCAAAAGTATATTCATTATGCACTAATTAAACTACTGGATTGATGCATTAATTAAAATAATTTTTAAATCCCAGATTGTAAAGGTGGAGCTAATTTGAATTATGCTATATTGCTATACTATTACTTTCTGTCACTAATGTTTATATTATGTAAATATTTTGTATCCATGATAGTACACTTACCATGAATAAAACATGGTCCGTGGTGAGGATGCTAAGGTTCATTGCATGGGCTCACTGGGTTACTAGTTTGTAGGCTAATATAAAGCTAACTAAAATACAAAGCAACATAGATGTACACTTAGCCGTTACAGCTACTGTGTAAGCACAGAGACTCTTATAAGATCCAACTACTCACTCATGTGAGTGACTAAAAGATAGAAATGGGACCCACAGCTTTCATTGCACAGGGTAGGCTTGAACATACAGGACACTATGAGACTATAGACAAACCATGATCTTTTCCTAAACTTTACCAAGTAGTTTGTGTGCCTAAATCTAACCAATTATTTGTTTATGCATAAACCTAACCTAAGTAAACCTAACCAAAGTAGGTCATTGACAGTAATTTTTCAGGCAAACTGCACTGATATATTAGTTAGAAAAATGTTAATTTGATTGTGAAGACTGCCAGAAAAGGGGGTTTAATCAAAGTACATCAATCATTAAAAGTTAAAATGTCATCATGGACCATGTATTTAGCCCCCATGTAATAAATTACACATGGACAAAAGGACTAACCCTAACCCTAACCCAAAAGGACTGATCTTAACCTAACCCAAAATGACTAACCCTAACCCTAACCCAAAAGGACCAATCCTAACCCAAAAGGACTAACCTTAACCTAACCCAAAAGGACTAACCCTAACCCAAAAGGACTGATCTTAACCTAACCCAAAATAACTAACCCTAACCCAAAATGACTAACCCTAACCCAAAAGGACTAACCTAAACCTAACCCAAAAGGACTAACCCTAACCCAAAAGTACTGATCTTAACCTAACCCAAAATGACTAACCCTAACACAAAAGGACTAACATTAACCTAACCCAAAAGGACTAACCCTAACCCAAAAGTACTGATCTTAACCTAACCCAAAATGACTAACCCTAACCCAAAAGGACTAACCTAAACCTAACCCAAAAGGACTAACCCTAACCCAAAAGTACTGATCTTAACCTAACCCAAAATGACTAACCCTAACACAAAAGGACTAACATTAACCTAACCCAAAAGGACTAACCCTAACCCAAAAGTACTGATCTTAACCTAACCCAAAATGACTAACCCTAACACAAAAGGACTAACCCTAACCCTAATTTGACTTGGTTCAGTATGGGCATGAGACACAGAAGCGTATGCGAGTGATTCTTGCATACCAGCTAGAAAAAACGTTCCCCTCATTCTAGAGACGCATTCTTAATATGACACTCAGGAGACCCCAGAGACAATCATCATTTGAAGTTAAAAGCTGGTCAGATCATTCTAGAACAATACAGGTAATATGAAAAACTTAAAGTTTCCCTGTAGTCAATAATTGTATCCCTTAAAGGGATAGTTCACCCAAAAATGAAAATTACCCCATGATTTAATCACTCTAATCACTCTTAGTTATATTAATTATGTTTTTTATTTAACTTAAAATGTTTTAGTTTGTTCACCCAAAAATGAAAATTACCCCATGATTTAATCACTCTAATCACTCTTAGTTATATTAATTATGTTTTTTATTTAACTTAAAATGTTTTAGTTTGTAACGTGTTAAATATGAATATTTTTCTTGCACAAACTCATCGCTTTGTTCAGAAGGCCTTTATTAACCTTTATTAAGAAGCACTTTTATGATGGACAGATGCACTTTTATGGACTTTAAGACAGAAACAGCCATTCACTGCCATTATAAAGCTTGGAAGAGCCAGGACATTTATTAATATGACTCAGATTGTATTCGTCTGAAAGAAGTCATCATGGGGTAATTTACATTTTTGGTTGAACTATCCCTTTAAAACTCATCTTTGATCACCAAAATAACATATTTAAAAGTTTTTTCCTGTGAAATAAATTTCTTAATGTCTTAAAATATCTTGAATGTAACTCTACACAGTGCTATGAATGCGCAAATTAGCCCCGTCTCCACTCATTCACACGAGCTCAGAGATCCACTTGCCTCAACTTTACTATAGTAAACGCTGCACAATTGTATCGCTCTTTAAAACATAAAGATTAATCTTTAATATGATTAGCCTTTTGACTAAACAGCCAATAAAATGTTGCTAATGTTACACAAACCATGTTCCCATTTGTCATCTCAGAGTCAGACAGCTCCCTTCTAACAATCAGCATCATTAAAAACGCTTTGAACATCTCAGAACTTCATTGGAGAAAGGCATATAGTTCATCATAATATACAGCATATACATAATTCGCCCACTATATTGCCAAATGTTCCTAATTTTTCATATCAACAGAAAAATATACTGGATAACCTGGCTTCTCTTGAGACTCGGCTGCTTCAGATAATAGTTAATGATATGCTAAAGCCCCCCTTGTGACACGAAGGTAGTTTGTGACGTCAGAAACACCAGCAATTTCAAACCGTGTTTTTGAGACTGCAGTTTTAAGGAGAAAATACTCAGCAATGCTGTTGACTTATGAATTTACACATGGTTTGTCTTAAAGCATATTAAAAACACCACATAGACACATTATGAACAACATTAAAAGCTGGATTTACACCACAGGGAGACTTAAATAGTGAGTCGGGTAATAACAGAGTCAGGGTGCTGTTGCTTCATGACGATATCCTGATCAGCTAGCTGTTGCAGTGCTGTGCTCACGCAGGCTTGAGACGGGGAGTAAACATTCACCAGCATGAACAAGGAAAACTCTTGCAGTTTACTCTGCAGAAAACTCTTCCTCTAAAAAGGCTTGCAGTTAATGAAGAGGGCTTCTAATTTAGAACTGCACATCTTTTCCAAAATTGTATACCTGTGCACCAAACTTTGCTAAACATAATAGACTATGTGCACGTTAGCATATGCTACTTCCGGCTGCGAAACCGATATGGGGTGTCTAGTCAGATTATGTATATTTCTCCAGATGTCTTGGACATTAACCGAAGATTTCAGTCGATATTATAATATAATATTAGAGTCGATGATGTTCATCGACTGGTTAGTGATTTTTCTCCAGCTCCCCAGAGCAAGAGAGAGAAAGGGGTTTAAATATTACATCTCTCAGTATGTCATACAGGGAGTACACATGTAATACAGGGAGTAAAGGTATCCGACGTTGGGAAAGGGAACTAAAAAAAGTCCTCGCTCTAGACTAGGTACTAAAGAGTTATAGGAACTTAGTCCGGTCGGAACACGCGAAAAAAATGGTTATAGGAAGGTTCTAGGCACTGCAAAAGTCCCTCCGGACGGAAAGCGGCTATAGACACCGTGAGTAGTGACTTTTCCCTTGTCAGTGGTTTAAAATATGTAGTTGGATTGTTTCATGTAACTTAGTTCTTCTCCCTCGCTGTGTTATGGCTTTGCTATGTGGGGATTAATGTGCTGGTTACGTTCGTGAGACAGCTGATTAGTACTCTTGTCATTGACCGGAAAACAGTAACGTTACAGGAATCACCAACCCGTCGATCGCGGTCGACAAGTCGATCTTGGAAGCATTTTAAGTCGATCACGAAGAGTTTTCAAAATCAGAGAAAAAAGCCTATTGTGTGTAGTAAATGGTGTTCTAATCCATGTTGCTGTTACAATCACGTCATTTTTGCGGCGCGCACCTTTGGGCTCATGCGGACCCGTCGAGTTAAACAAGGCTTTACGCTTTAACCATTAAACCAGCTCAGCCACAGTAAGTTTTTTTATGTTTTAGGTCCATTGCGAACGATTAAACTAAGTTAACGCCGGTCCACTGATGTAAACAAGACGGCAACCGGAAACGAAGTACCCAACGTCCGCCCTCAAGCCGGAAGTTAGCATTTTTCTCGTGCACAGAGCGAATTCAGGAAATTATTGTTTTTGTTGGCAAGGAAACGTATATTCACCAGGTGAATATTCAGCAATAAAGCCTGTCTGTGTAAAAAGTGTGTAAAAATGTCTCTGATTTCCCCTGAGTGTGTATGTGAAGTTTTAGCTTAAAATGCCCCACAGATATTTTTTTAGCATGTTAAAAAGAAAAGTTTTTGCGTGTCCCTTTAAATCCAAACGAGCTTCTGCTCCCAGAGGGCGGAGCTTCAAGCGCTCGTGTGGTGGGTGTGTGTGTTAGCAGCTCCGATTACCTCACACAGACATTTTTTTTTTTTTTTTTTTTTTTTTTTTTTTTTTTTTTATTGTCAAACGTAAACAATAGTATACAAAGTATACAAAACATACACTTAATAATACCTTGCCAGGGGGATAGGCATCATATACAATCAAACAAATTGTAAGCTATACAAAATTTCTAGTTTTCATAGCCTTTTTGTTCAAAGAACCACTAATTAATTTATATATGATAACATATCACAATAAAATGTTTAAAGGCTGGTTTGTTTTATATATTTGCATTTGTGGATATAGAATTTAGCTTGCACAATTAATAAATTTATAATAAAGAACATATCTTCTTTAGTTGTTTTCTAAAAAAACAAAACACAACATTTTCCCACTTCAAAGTAAAGTCCTTGTAAGTTCTTTCCTAATAAAGCTGCAGAAGTCCTCTCACACAGACATGCACTGAACATTTCAAAACGTTTAGCCCTTTATGTTCAAACCAGACAAAGATGGAGAGACTGAA